>JAJIZL010018983.1:284673-320915 GCA_023969395.1 Amblyomma maculatum | reverse complement strand
TATTTTTTTAATTGGAAAACAAAAAATTTTGTGTTAAAAAAAAGAGAGACCAAGGAGGCCGGGTTGCACCCCTCCCCCCCCCCCCCCCCCCCCCCCCCCCACTTCTGTTTCCCGACTCTTTTGCTCTTCCTAATATAAAGTATTTCCAGAATATATATTATAACTAAGTGCTCTAACGCCTGAAGACAAGTCATTGAAAGTCATGCTACCCCGTGTTTCTCTAGTCGAAATTAGCACTCGGGACCAGTTTGGACACCCTTACCTTTTGTGTACGATTACTAACACAGAGATGCGCACAAAGTCTTTTTCGATCTACTGAACCTCGCAGCCTCGAGTACTCGACATGCGCAACACGCGCATAAATGACGTCATTATTGCACTGACAGCGGGCAAAGATCGACGGATCAATCGAATTCGAGTTTGTCCTTCTTCTTTAGATAACCTAATCCACGCGCGATCTAAAGATAATGGGGAGAGAGCGAAGAGAGGTATCTTGAATCACCCACACGGTATTATCTCATGGTATACACGGACAGATTACGTTTGTGGAAATAGGTCACAATGATTACTCGTATACTCCAGACGACACTGGTAGAGCCTTGTACATTTTCGTTAAAGTTGTCTGTGCGGCTGCTCGTTAAGGGTCTATTCATTTGAACTTTTTCATGCACTCTTTTCTTCCCTCTGTTCTTACCTCAGTTTTTACTGTGTTCGCTGTTCCCTTACCTCATTTCATGTCGTTCGCACATTTTTGTCTATCTGTCTCTCACCTCTTCTGCAAGCACACACGTTACCTGGACACGAATGTAGCTCTAGTCATTACCAGAGTCAGAGTTCATATGCCAATGGAAATCACTGTAGCTGCTATCCCTTAGGACGCTTTGTACACAATCACGTACATTGCAAAACTCTAGCTTTTGATCCAAGTGTGCTCTCCAATCGATTTGTTGTTTGGCTAATTTTAGCATCCTTTACTTGGAAAACAGGGCGAGCTTTCACGCAAACTAATGCGGGCGTCGTCTGCAGCAGTTTTACACGCAGTGTTGTTTTTCTTTTTTTAAGATGAGAACCTTCATTCTCTAATTAGTGCCGTCAACAAGAAGTGCGGGCATGAAGTGGCAACAAAAGTATAACGTAAATCCGTGTCAGACCTTTAACGCAATCGTCCTTCGCGCAGCGTTTGGAGCGATGTCATACCCTTCTCGTTTCTCTCTTGACATCCATGTACAGTCAAGTTGAATACTATGCTGCGATCGGTATTCATACCGACAACATGAGTATCTTCAAAGCTACGCCGTTTATTTTATGTGTAGAAATTCATCGAGAAATGAGTAAGATACCCAGCCTTTCCTTTCCCAAAAAACTAACCACCTAAATACGTTTAACACCTTGAACAAATGTGTGCTGGTCTCCGATTACTAAGCCGCCAAGCAAACCCATTCCGAACTATACCAAAAAGTGCTTTCGTAAGCCTTAATATATTTAAGCATAGCTAAACCTTGACAATTTTTACTTGGTTTTCTTACGCCATTTATATATTCGAATTTCTAAATGATTTCACAGTTCCTAGGTCGTTGGTTTCACGAGCCTTGCTGCTTTATTGTGATATAAATATGACAGCTTGCAACAAATCTCCTACTTTGACTAATTAGCTTTCTTAAACTTCGTTTATGATATTTACCCAACGATATTTTGAATTTTGAATAGTGGGATCAGTAAAGTTTATAAACTCGAATGATGAACGATAACGCCTGCATATGTGCGTTTGTGTAGAGAGGACAGTCCTACGCTTTGGTCACGTGTCGCCTTGTCTGACATCGGCTCGTTTTTTGCAGTCATCTGACACTCCTAAAAGCATTTTTTGTATTTCATGTAATTAGTTAATAAGGTAGGTCATTATTATAGACAATATTTATTATTCATCTTATTCCCAGATACGTTGCCCTAAGTTATACAGGTGGTTCTGAAACAGCCGTCCGATTTCAATTTGCAGCGTGACGACTGCGATGGTCCTTTTTCCGAGAATTTAAAAAAGCCCATAATATCTAACAAGTGAAAAAATAAATATAAAATGATGCTTCCTAACGAGGTTCCTAGCCATCGTTTGAACGCACTAAACTTGCTCCCTGACCATGCTCACGTGAGTGATGCCTGCTCATTTCGACGGACTGTGCAATCTAATAATACAGAAGACAAAGGCAACCTTGAGTTACACGACCGCATTGCTTCCCTTTCTTTTCCTTTTTTTTTTTTTACTGTTCCTAAGGATACGGGATCGAATCCCGGCCTCGGCGGCCGCTTTTCGATGGAGTCGAAAAGTAAGGCACCCGTGTGCTGTGCGATGTCAGTGCACGTTAAAGAACCCGAGGGGATCGAAATTTCCGGAGTCCTTTACTACGGCGTCTCTCATAGCCTGAGTCGCTTTGGGACGTTAAACCTCACAAACCACAAACCACTCTTTTCCTTTTTTGCTCTGTGGCTCATGAAGTACACCATCTTTCCAGGATGCCGGTGGCCTCTATACCACTTAACGCGAGTTTCGGCAATCACTTCTCAGGTTCCACAAGAATGGGCTGGTGAATTTTCAGGATTATAGCTGACAGAAGCGTTGGGCGTTTAGTTCAAGATTGAAAAAGCGCCTGCTGCGTTCGTTCAAAACGCGATCCCCGGCGATGCAGTGGACAACACAAAACCGCAGTCAGATGGGTTAATTCATTTTTCTGTGGCTTTTATTACGTGCTCAAAAAGAGGCCGCGTAGGAGATACATAGCTAAAAACATTAGGTCGCTTGTTTCTGAACTGGTTTCAGAGCTTAATGAAGCGTGATAGGCTTGAAATGAAAAATGAAAATATACTTAAATAGTATAAGCTGCGCAACAACTTCAGCGTAATCAAAAATATTCAGAGTAATTCCAGACGGCACGAAACAGTGTATAAATGTTCTAACAGGAGTGGTGTACCGCTTTTATTTTATCTTTGGCTTAGGTTACGTGCAATCACCCGTATCTTGATGGCTACAAACTGTGGCGCACCTATCCGCGTATCTCTGCAGCGAACTCGTACTGCATTATTACTTAACCTCGTTAAATCGTTAAAAACAAAATCGACGTGAAAATCACACAGCAATCGGCACCGTCTTTGACAATCATATCACTCGCTTCTGAGCGGAAAGATAAGAATCCTGATATAAAAACACACACAAGCAAAAACTACGGCTACAGAGCTCTTAACCATGCACTAACGCAAGACGCGTCGTAACATTGCGTCTGCTTCTAAACCAGCCTTCGCTATATCAGTCCCACTCAGGAAAACTTGCCGCTCCGAAGGTGTTACTAAGCGCTGAAAGACGTAACAGCTGCAACCACCCGCAGTTTTTCTGTCCCCTTCGATTCTAGTTTCTCTGCGCTCTCCCCGCTATGAATCTTGTTTTTTTTTTTTTTATTGTCCATTTTCATCCTCAAAATGCCGACATACATGCAAAGCTCGTAGCTGCCTACATGAGCGTGTATTCTCCGGCGTACCATGCGTAGACAGGCGTCGGTGGAAACTTGCAAGATTCGCGAAGCTCATTACAACAGGCTCGGAGAGATAGCCGCTGCATGATTTTTCCTATGTTACCAGTACGTGATGACATTACGCTATTGCTTCCTTCACGACGTTGTTATAGTTCTCCCCAGGGCATACGTTGAGCAGGACCGCAGCTTGTAGCTTAATTAATTTGATTTGAAGGTTGTCTCCGAGGGCCATGAGAAAAACTTCGCTTTTCTGTCATCGCTCCATGGCACGTGAACTGTTTAACAGCAGCTCATTAACTGCATTTTCCTGAATTTTTTCAGCCCGACTTTTGAAGGCCTACCTAAGGCAGGCAAGCCAGGACTTATTACTCCTTTTTTTTTTTTCTTGTAAGTTCTCTGAGCAACTAAAAGTGCCCCCTATTTCCTGCAAATATTGTCACAGGCGTGATATTTGTGACGCTTCGTGCTTGGAAGCATTGTGCAAGTATGAACACAGCGCTGATGTTTGTGAACAAGTTGTGAAGAATGCTAGTTGTTGGAAAGCGCTGGAGAATTTTGCGTGAAGCAAACCGCGTACCTACATGGAGGGCCGGGCATAGATAATGAAGAATTATCGAGCATTGTTTTATAATTTATTTATATTTATCATTTTAAGTATTCTATCTATTTACGTTTCAGCGGATACAAGGGAGAAAAGAAAGAAATGCTGAAGTTAATGTCACAGGATGCATACATACATAACACGTCAGTCAGTTAACGACGTGAGTGTAACATCCAGGAATAAAGTGGGCTATGCAAACAACGAAATTTACTTTAAACTGATTTACCTTTACTGTCGTTATTATTCGCAATGCCAGAACCATGTAATCCAAAAGTGATGTTTAGACGGCCGTAATACACGTCACGTGGCTAGGTGGAGACAAGGAATAGTTCAGCGCAAGGCAAAAAAACGGCTGCTGGCAAACCAGGGCACATATAGCCTTGCTTGAAAAGCGTAATCCCTGAACCCGGCTTTAATATACCTGGTATAAAGCATGTTTTACGATCCCATCACGTTGCCTGCATTTCGTTCAAGTCGATGATGCCTAATTACTTTTCATAACACTTTCCCTCACTTATCTATAACTGAAAATCCGCCATTAAGGCCACATTACAGGAACGCACTCCCTGTACTACCATTGTTCAGCTTTAAGATGCAAATCCATTTACCCCTGAGTGCTCTTTAATCTCCGATATTCGTCGAATGCGGCGCCTAAAAATAACCAGAAGATATTCTCATGTTACCGGCCCCGTATCTAACCGAACGTTGTTCGCCTCTGTCTGCTCGTAAATATGTGAGCTCTAATTGAGATATTTTAATCAGCTTTTTTCATGTTAACTCGTCTTGAAATCAGTTCGTCATCGCGTTTCCAGCGCTCACAGTAATAACAACGCATTGTGCTGTCTGTCTTTTGTTACAAAATCGTTCTATGACGGGAGCCACGTGCCTGCCTCTCGATGCAATTTCGCTCGTATCTCAACATTCTAGTTACAGATATGCTTATTTTGTTTTCAGTTTATCCCCTCTCATTTTGCCACAGGTTGCTTGGTCTGTGTAAATCTTTACTTCTCTCTTGCCTTCCTTCTGTTTCTCATCGCAGGCTCACATCTTCTGTGGGATTGCCATGGAATGTTTAATACGTGCTCTTCTTGCTCTCCTTCAGTGCTGTGTGCTTGAGGTTAAATCAATGAAGGCAAAATTTCCATGCGAGATGAAAAGAACGAGTGAAGCGATCTGAAAGCAGTGGACCCCATTGATGGTTACGAATACGCCTTTTGCGGGTGGTTGCGGCGCCATCATGCGGGAGCGATGAGAAACACATTGTACGATGAGAAAACACATTGACGCGAAAGCGCTCCATACGAAATGGCCACGCCAACGCAGGTAGGAAGCGAAAGCTCCCCCCCCCCCTTTTTTTTTGCCTTCGGGGCGAAAAGTATAGGGACAGTGATTGCAGTATCATGTTCACGCAGTATGAGGTAATGTTTCAGCGTCAGGTAATGTTTCCGTTCATTCTTTCAAGGAATTTCCTTTTATGTTCAGGTACTTTAAATCTGCATTTGGCGCCGGGAGAGAGAGAGAGAGAGGGAAAGAGAGAGAAGACAAGGAGGTTAACCAGGAAAGCTTCCGGTTTGCTACCCTGCACTGGGGAAAGGGAATGAGGAGTTTAAAGGAGAAAGATAGAAGAGAATGATAGGAAAGGTAAGGCGGCGAGGAGCACAGTCACAGTTTCTCAATCAAGTTTGTGTCTCTCATAAAACACATAAGTGCTTTGAAGGCTTTGCCGTTAGACGCCTTCTGTGGCCATGGGCCGAGGATTTTCTCCTCTGTGAAAGGACGGCTGTCAAGATGGCCCAGAGCCGAACGCAGCGCATATCTTTCGCTTGAAAAATGGCGCCGGGAAGTGGCCACTAATGGCAGATGATTAAAATATACGAAACATGCCGTTTTAAAATACAGTCCTATCAATACCTCGTTATCACCACTACGCTCACTGATCGCCTTAGTCTCATGATAATGAACAGTCGCACAGGCCGCAATTTTCTGACTTCCACTAATAAGGATAAGCTAAAATATAATCTCAGTGTGTTCTTCGAATTCTAGCGGCTTACATAATCAAACAAACAAGCGCACCATTTCTTCCCCGCCCTCTCTCACATAGCCCTTATTGTACAAAGTGCATCTCGACACATGACAACTAGGGTTCATTTTTCTGAAAGCACTCGTACATGATCCCAAAGGAGCTCGTACATCCCATAACGTACACCTATTTGGACTCACCCTGAACGTTGCGCAGGCATGTCCTAATTGTGAGAAATGACAGCATGCCGAAACCGCCGACAGCAAAGAATTCCGTTAACTGACCTTTCGACTAGACAATGCGCGAACATTCCATGCCAATGCTTCTCTGTCTATATCTTGTATATTACATGGGAAACCCACCAAGCCTATCAAGATGTCAATGCTTGGCACTATAACGGGTGTTCGCTAATCGGGCTGTAAATTTTTTCTATTAGCAGTAAGTTTGTAAATTCTCTTTTTTGCACTATCAAACATGCAGTCCCCGATAGACTTCATTCAGTTTCAATCACTGAGCACAAGCTATATTCGCAGAACAAAGCCGTGATGTATAGGGACATCGACTAAAGCACAGTAACTAGTTGGTGACAGTGTTCAAAACTGCTTTAACTCGACATGAAATACCTTGAAGCATAAGCTGTCAATTTCGAACCGCTTTCACCCTGCTTCGCCATCGCTTTGTGGTTTGAATGCGGATCAAAGCCAAATGGCATTACTGCAAACTCGCCTTCCTCCCACCTCTCACCTGGGTACTTGTTCATTACCAGAACGTCCAGCGCCAGCATCTCTTTCCAAATCCGCCTTCACACACGAGGCCGGCCTTGGGGCCGTTGTGTTAGCGTATGTAACGTCGTCAATCATAGGTGCAGAGAATTCTTATGTGCCGAAGCGTCCCGAGCTTGCCTACTGTCTCGTCCCACAACGTACCACGCTTGTACTAGAACGAACAAGGTGCCACAGGAGAAAAAAAGCCAGCAGAACAGATGAGCTCAATCAAAATAGAAAAGGGTGAAGACAATAATTGTATTTTCATAGCGTCACAAGGAGAAGCCAGGAAGGTCGATTGTTTGCTTTTATTTTAGTGTATCCTATCCATTGAAGATGCATAGGCTAAAATAATCAGCACTTACTGGTGTGTACAGTCGTGGGCAAATTATGCGCGTGCATTGAAAGTAACGTCGAATTTAAGCAAGGAGATAATTACTCTTGTCAGAAAGGAACATGCTGGGTATTGCAAAACGAACCTCGTTGTCTGGGATTACATTGGCACGCCATATCAAAATCGATCTCGTACATGATTGAACGGCATGGGAATAACCTTCGATGTTTTTAATACACAAAAGATGCGTACTTATGTATATAAGTGATTATGCATTCATTTTTCGTCTCGGGTACGAAGTCACATATCACCTTACATTTACGCGCCAGCAACAAGAGGTTTCATTGGTAAGGTATAACCGGTTCTGTTCACTTAGCGGCCGACCTGGTCACAGGTACATATGCTCACAAGGAAATGTACCTGTGATGTCACCGGAAAAGTGACGTGAACAATTCACAATCGTCTTTAACTATCAGGCCAGCGTTGTTCGTTGAGATATCAGTTGTAATAATTTCATAGCACTTGAAGAAAAAATATTTAGTTCAGCTCTAAAGTCACTCAGTAAACGGATAGAATGAGCCTCAGGAGTTGGTTGAATAGACTATCACAGGTGGGAACGATTGTTCACAGCACGGATGCCAAAACGCTGCCCCTTCATGCAGTGACAACTTCGCAACGTGAGGTATGAATAGCAGGTATTTTGGACTTATTGATGCGTCATCTCGCTGTGGCGATTTGCACCTTAGATAAAAACCTTAATGTCTGCTCAGGAAGGTCAGAGGTGGGACTCTGAGACAGCTAGCCTGTGTGTGTGTGTTTCTAAGTAAGTAAGTATAATGTAGCCTTTTGCGCATTTCGCATTTTTGATTACCAAGATACTTTGTTGGGCGAGTTGGTACTTATTCATTATTTATATAAGCAGCGTGAACACGAAGACAAGGGACAAGATACAAGAAAGCCACAGTACAAGCGCTGACTCACAACTAAGCCTAAGCCCTTTACTCCAAGGCCCAGAAAAAACAAACATGAAGAAAACGAAACAGTCACGTGAAACAACCCCTGGGTTCACCTGCTGCATAAAAAATTACTTAAAAAATCACTTAAAAAGACACCTCTTTGCTTGAAAGAGCAAGAGAAGTCTTCTTATACACTTATTGTCCGTTGAAATAAAATATGCTTCCACTATCTCTCTCGTTATCTTCTCTTTGTGGCGATATAAAATCCTAACTCTGTCAAACTTAGGAGTGCACTTCTTCTTCTCCTTCTTCATTATTTCACATGACTGGCAATGTGATACCAGAAACGTTTTGTCCTTTCCACTTTCCAAGTTGTTCCGGTGTTCCTGTAGTCTCTTATTAATACACCGTCCATTATACAGCATTTTGGAGCTGTATTATGAATAAATTTGCTTAAATGGCAAAGTGATTCAAAACTCTAAACAGTATAGAGAAACATTATAATGGTAAATGAAATGTGTTGTTTTTGTAAATTTCTCCAATGAGTTGTTTCAACGTCTTCTAAGGTAACCTTGTTCGTGCTAATGTTGCAACTTTACTTATCCCTCCCACTCTAATGTTTCTCCTCATTTTAGAAAAGAAAATTCATGTCGAAGACAGGGAGAAATGAAGACGCATGCTCTAAAGAACATAATGTTTTTCATTCTGACAGAGAAGTTGAGGCACCATAATGCGTTTCATTTAATCTATTGGGGTTGCAATGCCTGGGGGAGCCTTCGACGGACATAAAATTGATTGGCAGAGGATTATCAAGATTTTCGATGGAAATATATTCTCCTATGGTGTCGTCACTTGAGTTCTACTAGAACGTAAGGCACCTGCGCCTCGGTTTGGCTGTGCTGAGTTTGCTGCGTACGAATCCACTTAAAGGGGGGGGGGGGGGAAGCGATAGAAAAGTAATGATTGCCTTACACCAGCCCCTCTCATAAACGTTAATTTTGTGGCACCCGCTGCAGTAAAAAAAAAGAAATATTGCGGACATATCAGCTCTGCCTTGAAGGGTTTGACACGAAAATGTAAGCTCCTTGGCCTCATATAAATCCCCGCCCTAACCGAGCCGTATCAACGTGCCTGTGTGGCCTAGAGGTAACGTGAATAGAACAATCATGACAGGTTGATTCTGAGATCACCCTCTCATATTAAAGGAGAGGCGCGAGCTGGCAGCTCCTACCAAACGTAATGTCAGATACCCTATACGTCCAGTTACTGTCAGCGACCGCTTGTCTGCGTATTGTTTGTGATGTTTCGCTCAAGGCACAAACGCCGGCGGGCCACCAACGCCAGATTTTTGGCGAACGGTTCCTTTAAAGCTATTATGGTAAAACTGGCCGACACCGCATTGTTTCCACTGTGCTCCATATCGGCACTGAACGTGGAGGGGTGGTGGTAAATATTACAATACGCTACTGGAAGACGTGCGCAGACGTACATAAATAAATGCCACATAATAAAACTTCTTAGCTTCAAAGATTGCCTCGGGAGCAAAAGGCAGCGGATTTTTATATTGATGTACTACAATCGAACCGAGAAGCTCAGAAGACAAGATGCACACATTGTTTTCTATTTTACAGTCCAGCGTCGAAGTTGAATGTACTAATAACTACCTTCTTGAGGTAGCAAGCATACTGCTTCCTACATCATTGCTTACTACCAGGCAGAAACCTTTTCAGCAAAAGTTTCTAAAAATAAAACCGATTTCTGCATACCCCCCCCCCCCCCCCCCTCCCAACCTTCTACCAGTTTAGTGCACGCTACTTGCAACATCACTGATATCTTCCACTCGCGTTTCCCGTTGTTTCTTGGGTGGTGAGGTTGAAATCTTTTTGTCTACACGGGAGATTGGGCACAGCCCCAATGCAAGTACCACTCATATTTGCTATGCCAGGAAGTCCTTTCTCGACCTGGCATCGTAAGTTACCATGACCTTTCATGCAGCAATAATTGTTGTCTAAGCTGTTTTCATTGAATTGTCCATCAAACAAAACGCTTCTCCGTGTACTTCTGCTTTAAACGATTATGAGATCCCACTTATTAAGGTGGCGCTGAGGCCCATTTCTAAAGCCACAAGAAGCTAAGCCTGACCAGTTCTCCTTGCGGTCATCGGGCATCGTGTCGTTGTAGCTGCTTCGCGCCAGTAGAACTTGACATCGCCCTCCAGCCCCACGTGCCATATAGACAAGGCCTCACGATGGACTTAAGTCACATTTAATTTCCCTCGCACGGACGATGCGCAGTGAGGTTGCTTGGGCGATTAGCTGTCCACTGCTTCATGCACCCAAACACGCAATGCCGTTAATCGCGTAATCCCCTGTCAAATCCAAGGTTATAGGCGGTCGTGATTCAGATGTCGTTTGCCGGCCAGGCCACGGAGATGCGCATAGCATTTGATAAATAGCATCATATTGGTTGATTAATGGTAACCATCGTCGCTATCTCGGTGCTTCTTAACTTCTTCTTCCTGGGAGGCATATTACGTGTCGCAATCAGATTTATGCTCAAGGCAATCAGCGTTAAAAGCGAAAGGATTAAGGCTCGTTAGAGATATCGGTGATAGCAAACGTAGCTTTAAACCAAGCGCCATTTTTTCCTGATCACTGTAATCTCTCATCGCTATGGGAGATAGTTTAGTTGTTTGTGAAATGTTCAATAATGCCATCATGACGACGTAACAGAATATTTACCGCTCTTTGTCCCTTACTATAGCTCCATTAATGCACGCTGACCTTCAAGAATTTGAATGACAATTATTCTTTCCTTATAAAAGGAGCATACAAAAAATAAAAAAACTGAAAATTGTTATATCGTTTTTCAGCGTATGTATTCAGTGACATTGCGGCAACACTTAACAAATGACGTTGAATCTTTTTTTTCTCTTTTTGAAGCCCGAGCCGTCTTCCTGGCCTCCTAAATCGTTTATATTTCAAAACTGTTGTTCGTCAGAGACCTGTAGGTATCGCATGAACCTCCATGCAACTGATCGTTAAAACACAATCTACAATTACGCGCAGATGATGAATAATGGCTCAATGGCCTCAGCAGGTCAGTCGGTACCGTCCGCCATGACTTTGAGAGATAGGTAATGGAAAAACAAATGAGCATATGTCATGGAGACGTTAGCGAAGGTGTTACGGTCCTTGGTGCCAGGAAAGGAAAAAAGAAAAGTATAAAGGAGACAAAAAACTCTTTTGATTTCAAATAACTCCACTTCTAGTAAACGCACTCTAAACATCCTTGTTGGAGGAAATTCATGGAGGGGTGTCTTGAAACAGCGAACGTAGGTCAATATTTAGGTTCAATCGTAAAAAGTAAGCACTTCTTATGTGCTTTCCACCATAACAGTGAACTAAGCACACTGGTCTCCTTTATTTCAGAGCCTGCTTCTCTTGACAGAAGTCGTAATCCGCAGAAGGGTTAATCAAATGCGAAACTTCTCCCATTGGCGCCCTACCCATTGGAATCTATGGTATAGAATTTTAGGAACTATGACGTACATGGCAGTTAAAAGACGGCGCGACGCCATAGTTGTGAAAAAATTAAGAGGGTCTTGTAAATTGCGGTAGCAATTCTACCCGCTACTAGCACGTTTAAAATAACACGCAGTTTAGTGTAAGCAACACGGGAGGAAACCTCTGAATCCTTTATTGTTTTGTCTGTGTTTTCGTCACATATCTTGCATGTAATATTTATTGCCCAGGCAGCATTAACGATATGGTTGCCGCAAAGCAGAAGACAACGTAAAATACGTTACATCCTCCCAGCAAGCGAAACAACCAGCTGGTGGATTGCCAACAGCCCTGAGCTTGCAGTCCAAGGGGACAGACTTAAGATTCCCGATAACCATAAACATGTGTTGGCGTTCAAGCCCACTGAAAACCTATACCAGTTTTAACTGCCCTGGTTATATTTTGGGGATCACACCAAGCACCTCTCGTGCATTGTGGAGATGAATCAGAGACACGATTTGTTGTTGGGTCCCCACAAATACATACTCGGACGCATATATTTAATTGACCATCTACGTACTTTATTTTGAAAAACAGTGGTCTGGTTTATTTCTTGTTGCTCACATGGCGCACATCTCGTTGAATGATAAATGCGCACTGCACCACATCATTTGCACAAAACGTCTAAGGCCCTTTCTTGGGAAAAATACGCCGTTCTGCTCGTCGCTGCGCACGTGGAGTAGGTCTCGCAGTTAGGAATTATAAAGCATTCTCGGCAGCATCAATTTCGTTCACAGTCTGTTCCCTTTCGTTTGAAAATTAAAGCGCTCTTTTACATTTTTCTGGTAGCTGGAGTCTGTTGCCTAGTAAAAAAGAAGTTTCCTGTTTGTCTATTTTTATTTTCGTTCAGCCTGCAACATTTTCTAGCATGCGCTCGGGCGTGAGAACTGCACTTTGTTTTTCCTACCACAGCACTAGTATCCGGCACTCAAAACGTCCACATGCTAGAAATATTTTGTTTGATTTGTTTTCCACCTTGCGTGAATGGCGAGCACTCAGTGCGCCACAAACCACTGGTCAAGCTGAGAAAAAACTGACATCGTAAAGGAGTAAGTCACGCAAATTTGCAGCTTTTGAGGTTTAGGCGCTTTTTCGGGGTGCTCTAATACAGAATGTTTGAAATAGCACTGCGCCGTCCCTTCAAGTCTCCAGAGTTAGCAATGGTTTGTGCAAGTCAGCCTCAGCTACCTCGTCTGCACTTCTGGATCTCCTTCCATAATGCAAGTTAATAAAAAAGAGAGAAAACCACTAACCATTGCTCCGCCGCGAGTTAGGAGGCATGATGTAATTGATTTTTATTTTATTTGTTTCAGCCTTGTCTTTAGCTTCTGGGTGGTTTCGGAATTATGCAAGGAGATCGACAAACTCATCATCGAGTTTTCTTACATTCTTGACGCAGTCGCAAACCCACAAGGCATTCTTTTTTCTGGGTCTGCAAAACTTAAGCCGTAGTGAAGGATACTGTTCAGTCATCTTGTACCTGCAGGGGCATCTCTGATTCCAATCATATTAGTAAGATCACGTAGGGTCGCGAATTTGCATCCCAGTTAAGGTATTCCCTCATCATCAGCTTATCAGCTGATAAAAGCAAAGAAAGTCATGCTACTGTCCACTACAGATGAACTTGATCGCGTCTTCAGGCTGTGAGAGGGGCGTGCAGCGGTCTTTGACACAGCTCCATAAACCTTGCAACCTGCATGGAGAGGTAACCTTTGTAGGATATTTGCAGTGCATGTATAGGGAGACTGAAAACTGTCAGAAAAGCATTCAGAACAAAAAATTGCTGTGACGACAATCAAAATACATGTCCTTAGCGCGAAATGCATTGGGTGCACTTAATACCTGCCACTCATGTGGCAGTCGTAATTTGAAAGCGTGAATTGTTGGTATGAGTTTTCTTCTCATTTAAAATTTTATTTCGATTTTTCCTCCTTTCCATAAAAAAGTGTCGGAAGAATTGTCGATTCACTGTATACGAGCCAAGGCAGGGACTACTAGTAAGGCACTATACAAGCATGTAACAAACACTGCAGAGTGCGTATTTTATTCCTGAGGAGATATAACCACGGAATTTATCGGTCTCTGCCTTTAAGTGAGTCGCATCCCTTATGAGGCCACAATGAAATTTTTGTCAGGTTAGTGCATTATGGAAGGTATATTGCAGTTTTCTGGAAACCACAGGCAGAATACTGTGCAAGCCGAAACACATGCTAAGCCGTGGCTTGAATGTCCGATATGTGTTTAAGCACAGTACATGTTATAGAGTTTCATCCGAAACTTCTGTATGCGTGCATCCTTTCTATACGTGCAAAAAAATATAATAAACGCGCTGTACATGGCGCGATAAATAGGCGCCGGTAACCCTCAGATCCTGCGTGCCTCTACTACATTATCTTGAGTACAAAAGAGTATTGCCCACATATAGAGGTCACTATGACATTTAAAAGATGCGTATTTATTCATTGATAAATCATGGGTACTGGAAGTTTCTAAAGTGCCATCAGTAGCTAGACTGTTAGCATGATGGCGGTAGCAGTCAAGAGTCCCATGAAGACACCAGAAGTGTGGTTCAGTTTTAGCAATTCTAGCAGTAACAGCAGCAATATTCATTTAATACTTCAATTATAAGTCAACACCGCCTTAAGAAACGTTTCTTTCGCTTACAGACAGATATGAGTATTTGACTATATTTTCTTTAAAAGTACACTGATGGTAAGTCCATTCACTTGTTATTCTTAACAGCCTGGCCCTTTGATTCATTTTGGCTACGTTCATGTAGTATAGAGTGGGGACAGCTGACCGCGCCTAGGCAAGTTGCCTTATGTTTCGTTTCTTCTGCTTTTCACAGGTTTTTCTGCTCGGTTCGTCTGAACTGTCCCTTCAACAAGGTGCAGCATCCGTCGACACGTGCCTTCAAGATCATGTGATGCTAGACGCCGAGTATTTTATTATCTGGCGAAGTGACCTTCTACACGCACCGCCTCCGTTCCATGTGAACTCTCCAATCTACGTTTAAAAGACCGGCAGTCAGGATTCAGCTTCAATGGGCACAGCGGACTGCGCCTAGGCATGTGGCCTTATGCCTTGTTCTTCTGATTTGCACAGGTTGGTGGTTATTCCACTACATTTAGAAGTGACTGCCGCGGTCTGTTCGTCCTGCCATGCCCAGATCGCTGCGTTAGCATTGCCAAAGACGTGTTTTGCGTTTGCACGCTGCTCTTATGTGGTGATGTTGAATCAAAGTCTGGACCTGATAATTCCAATGAAGACTCCTCAGAAGTACTAAAGCAGTTAGTCACTGCACATACTAAGTTAAGGGCCGAGATTGTAGCCCTCTAAAGACAGCAAGGGAATTTGGAAAAACAATATCTGACTTGAGTACGCGCTTTACGGATTTTTAAAAACAAACCTAGCGAATTGGTCACATTTAACGCGCTATTCAAGCCTTACAATCAAAACTGGTTTATATGGAAGATTACAGTAGACGGTCCAGCTTGGCCATTTTCGGAGTATGTGAGGAGCCAGATGAAACAGAATCTCACCTAAAACAGAAGGTTCTTACTGAAATCTCAGAAACACATGATGTCCATTGCACTTTTGTGGGCAGAATTCATCGTTTAGAAAAAATAAGTGACAAAAGACTGATAGTAATATTTTTTTCAAGACTACAACAAAAACAAGAAGTCCTTAAAAACGCATATAAGCTCAAAGGAAATAATGTATCCATTCAAAACGACTATTCGACAGAAACCTTCAGAAAAAGAAAACTTTTATAGGAGAGTGCCAAACAATAAAGAGACAAGAAAATGAAAGTTAAATTAGTGCATGATAATTTGCTCGCGGCGGGCCAAATGTATTCATGGGATGACACCACAAGAACAAGGGGGAAACTGCCATTGCAATGTACATGTAAGAATGAATGAAACAGTCAGCAGATAAAAAAGGAATTCAGACTTGTAAACGTAAATGCGCGGAGCATTATCAATAAAAGCGAAAAGCTTGAATCTATCCTTCCTTGCTACAATCCACATGCTGTTGTTATCACGGAGACGTGGCTACGCGATGAAATAGAAAATAAAGGCATTTTCCCCCATCCTATTCAGTATTTCGTCGTGACAGATATCAAGAGTTAGGGGAGTGGCGGTCATCGTTAAAAACAATATTCAGACGTCTTTAACTCGTCAAATCGAGGATCACGAAAATACCTCACTTACGCTACTTTTCCGGGGCCTTTCCATTTTTTCTATTCGGGGTTTACGGCTGCTCCAGATTCTTTTACTCAGTTCTTACACGATTTGTCGAAACACATGTCATCTTTTAAACAAAATAGCGTATTTCTCGTTGGTGATTTTAACTTACCCGGTACTAATTGTTTTTTGGCTTCTTCTGTCTCATGACACTGCGCACATTCTGGTCATTTGTTTGTTATCATGTTGTGTAGCAATTTAAAAGAAAATAGTAGGACAAGCTACACGTATTCATGGTTCATCTAATTCCGTTCTTGACCTGATTTTTGTGAGCCGTTCTCTTGAAACATTAACTGTTTTGTTCTATCAAGTGTTGTCTGATCATGAGATGGTGTACTTTAGTTGCGATTTTGTTGCTGATAAACGTGCCAGACCGCCCAAAACAGTACTTGTAAAAGATTTCTGACGTGCCAGGGAGGAGAGCGTACTATATAGATTATTTAGATCTGTTTCTTAGCAGCTTTCTGGAACCTTTCAGAAATACAAGAATACAAATACCACGGCGTAACACTAACGAATAACTTTAGCTGGATTAAAAACATATTGACAACGTATGCTCATCTTCCTTTCGTCACCTTTGTTTTCTTAGACATAAGTTAAACTAAGCTCCTTCCAACGTCAAACAGAGCTTATAACATCATGATTAGACCTAAACTTAGGTACGCATGCACTGTTTATGATCCGCACACAAAAACTCCCCATCTACCCTAATGCTTCAACATAACATACAGTTCCTTTAATCTCGGCGCAGAATACAAAGGCTAAAATTTATCTTTCTACTAAAAAATAATAAATTATCAATGGCTCCTGATTTGTATCTTAAACCGGCAACGTCTAGCAACAAGAAATACACAAACCGAATTATTAACCCTGACTTTGCCAGAACTAACATCTTCAAATTTTCTTTTTTTCCCGCGCACCATAACCGAATGGAATAAGCTACCGTTATCATCGCTTTTTGACATTGATAACTTAGAAAAGGCCGTTCATTGACTTCTGTTTTTCTGCATCTAGCTTTGTATTTGTATAAATTTTATATTCATATTTTTGTACTTTATGTTTAGCTCTTTATTTTGCAATTGTTGCCCCTAATGCTAGAGCCCTTCACTAGGCCTGTAGTATGCTAAAATAAATAAATATCTCGCAAAACAAAAACACTTCTGGGCGTGTAAATTTAAGACCCTTCACAGTAGTCTAAATCTTGGGATAGTCATAACTCAGGACAGGTTGCCAGCTATTCGAATAGATAGGTGATGTAGCAGAGCCTCGATAATTCGAGAGCAAGAATCTGTGGCGCAAGCATTTTACTTGTGAAATCGGCCGGTACTGGCGACGCACGTGTTTCAATTTGTTTTATCGTTTCAAGTATTACTACAAACCTCGTTTTCAGTGACATTGACATAGCTATTTTGTAATAAAACGCGACACTACATTATTACGAATTCGCTCTCAGTGAGTCTCTCTACATATTCTTCCTGCGTTATGTCTCCGTCTTAGGTGAATCAAATGGCCCACAACCATCGGGTCATCTTTTCGGCAATACACAATTATTTGGCATTTTAGAACGTTATTGTTATGCTTCTCCTGCGCTTTAGATATAATTTTATGTTCAAAGGTTCATACATTATCCAAATACGTTGCTCAAAGGCTAGACCCTATGACCGATGTATTTTTGACGGGGAAAAACAACCCTTCGAAGTTAGCACAAACTCAGGCAAAGGGTAATGTGTAACGCCTCTTATTTTTCACATCCGCGTTCAACACCAACGGGGTTTGCTTTGAATAACATTTTTTACCTGTGTTTTTTTTTTTAAGCTGTGTGCAAGCGAGCCGTTTAGTTTCATATTCATTACGCACACCGTCATGAATGAGATCACTTCGACTGCGGAATAAAGGATTCTATCGACCTTCAATCAGCCCTGCACCACCCGTAGACCTATATTGGCGAATCTCAGGCAGTTCCTAGCATATATGAGTCACGAATCTCTTCTTCCCGTGTAGCCAGCCATGGGGGCATGGCAACGACAGGCGCAGCGCTACCTGGCTGCATCTTTTTGAACTACGTGGGTACCCTGAACTCATTTCCACGAGTTTCATATGCCAGTCGGTACATTAAATTCGGGCATGTCACGACTTCCTTGGAGCAAGAAGCTTAGCTCGCCGCAGGATGCGTGAGTCGTACTTGTTTATTTACACGAGGCACGTCTCACACGCCAAGAGAAAAGGGGTCTTTCTGTTACGGCCTTGAGTGGTCCACGTAGACGCGTGATCGGCAGCTTGCCTCGCTAAGCAAGGTAGGAGAATGGAAAAGGAAGCCTAACTCTTAACGCACACTTTAGTATGCACCTGCCAATGAAGGCGAATAGCTTAAATAAACTGTTTTTCAGTTAATCGGATGATTTGCTTTTCGCAGATAATTAGTAAATCTTTATTTTCTACAACTTGGGGGGGGGGGGGGATGTGCCGAATTCGGACCGGATATAAGGACTATCAAGTATGGCAGAAATGACTGTTCCTCACAGTAAGAAGACACTGGTGAGTCACAAAAGCACATCATAAAATTAAGCAACCCAGCGACATCTATAGTACGATCAAGACCTCTGCCAAAATATTTTTTCCTGCAAATCGTCTCCTGTCCCGGCTACGGACCATCCATCCCACCAGGCAGTGTTATTTCAGCATGTCACCTGACTTGCGCTCAAACTAAATACTTCAAAGTTGAATTTACAAGGGCGGTTTTTCCAGAAAGACTCCGAATCAATTCAGCTGGGCTCTCCGCATGTTGTTTTTTAGTCTCTGATCTCCCTCGAGCACATTGCTCCCTTTACGCTTATATCAAAGAGCCATATATTTCGTTACTTGCTTATTTACTCTGCCTCCCAACTCGACGTTGTTTCGAGTGCCCATGCGTAGTGTTCGTCTGTTGAGATTAAAATACCAGAATGGCATGTGAACTGTGAGGGACAGCGTAGAACAGAGAGCTCCTAATTAAACAAGGCCTACCCACGATCTTTAATACGCGATAACATCTCACAACTGGCGCCTCGCGTTTCGCCTTCATCGAAATTCGTTGTCAGTGAAGATGGCTACTCTGCTTCGTATTAATTTGCACGAGATTTCTTTAGCATTTCGAAACATTGCCGAAGGGGCATCGCGAGAGTGGAACTGACGTTATGCGATTTTGGAGTTGAGGAGCGTTACTGAAATTAAGGCACAAATCTCTTTTCGTTAAACCTTGCTTTGCACGATTGGCTTCAGCGAGCGGCGTTTTATTAACAGGAATAGCAAATTGATTATTGAAGTTTGAATGCAGGATACCATGGTTTTGATTACAAGGCTTACATATTTCTGTTGCGTGCCTTTCCCTCTTCTTACATATATTTTATGTTGCGGTTTCAATTACGCAACACGGTACTATGAAAGCGATTTAAATACGCTAATGGCATACCTGCTCTCGATACTCTGTTGCCTTCCACCACGCTCACGGTGCAACTGTGCTTGCGTGAACCGGGCTCCAGAGGTTCGTCGTTCGAAGCGTGTTTAGTGAGAGCGAACGATCTGCCGGCATCCGTTTTCACGCACTTCCTCTTACTCTCCTGCCACGGCAGCTAACGTCGCAATGCACCGCTGTACACAATGCTCGAACGCCTCACTTCACAATGCTCGAAGGTTGCTCGCTGTTTGTCGAGACGTCGTCCGCTTCTCACGCAACGTGCTTCGGGTTTCACTGCTCACGACAGCGACATTGTTTTGTTTTGTTTTTTTCTCGCGAGCAACTGTAGCGGGCCTAGTGACCCGCTGACCGGCGATCGACTGGCCAACGACTTTCTCATGGCCACACGCTCGCCTTGTCTTCGGCGACCCCGCCTTACGGCAGCATTCACTCACGAACTTATTCTGCCCGATGATCGCAAAAGTTTGGCAAATTTCGTGCTTCGAGAACCGCGACACGACTCACTCCGTGCCTCGGTCGTGACTACGTATCGTGGCAAAGAAATACATACTTTGAAACGTTCACTCCAGTAATGTTGTGTTCGTGTCACGATATCCCAAATGATTACGGCATGTTGAGCATTAGCCGTTTCAACAATCCCGCCCTGTTGTATTTCATAATACTCCATCAGGTAGGTGCCTTCGAAGAACGGGCCAACATTTAACCGCCATTTAGGTCCCATCATAGGCTTAAGCAGTGCATTTTGTGCGATTATGTGCAGCCTGCTGCCGCGGGCCACAACGCCACATGACATAATCTTGAAAAACATACAGACCGATAGCATTTAGCGGACACCCAGCTCCACCTAGCCGCGTACAGGTGCGGTCAAAATATTACGGAGCACGCTTCTGGTGCTCGGTCCGCAGAGATAGTACAATGGCTACTTGGGTGCATACGCCAATGCTCCAGCTGTATGGGCTAAAATGCGTATAAACTACCTCCTAATATTAGGTATCGCGTAATAAAATATTTTGTAGCTAAGGCATGCTCCGTAATATTTTTGCGGGGTCTGTACAGGTGCGGACATAGGCAAACAGAGAGCGCTATTCCTTTCAAATTAAAATCGCACGCTGCATACACGAAAACAATATTCGTCCTAGTGAAAGCGCACGGGCGTTCACTATCAGTTCGTCCATACCACGACTGCTAATTTCAATTATGCAAAGCATGAAAAATTTTACAAAGAAATAGTGTGTAAGCCGCATGGGCGATGAGCTTATTCAGGAAGACTTCTTGACATCGGATTTCTGCAAACAGTGAAGGTTCTACGCGTAATTCCGTCTCCTCAACGGTAGGGTCCCGCAACATTTCTCCTCACTGGTTGTCTCTCAGCGGGTTAAACGGCGATAATTACCGAAAGGTGTCTCTGAACGCAACCTAAAGGTAACATACACTCACTGAAGGCAGAAAATGATTACGGTGAAGGTAATTGATTACTGTTACCATTGTCATGCCATCACCTCGTGGCTCTGTTCAAGGCTGGTTTTGCGGCTATTAAGAAATAAAAACACTACATATTGCAACCTAAAGGCGAACACTCCCCAGGAATGTTCTTGGTAGCTTAATTTAATGCTGCGGATAAAACAAAAATAAAACAAATTTAAAAGAAAAAAGTTTTTTCACAGGATTCGAAAAGATGTTTTATTCGCTTAGGGCTAAGGTAAGTAGTGTCAATCCAGTGCCCCAGTGAAGCAACGAGTGTGGCAAGCTTTAACCCCGCTATTATTCATTTTTACAATATTTCCGCTATCTGTCGCCAGGTGACGCTGCTCAAAGAACCCTACCGTTGAGGAAACGGAATCACGCAGATTCTACTTACTCCCTGTTACCCCTACCTATGGTCATGAGCCTTCCTATTTAATAAAGGACTTTCAACCTAACTCAAATAGCATACATTAGGAGCGCGTGGCAGCCGGATTGCTCTCGCGTTCCGTTTTACATTGTGCTGGAGAGTAAGCGATAGGATGGGTCTGGGTTTTTGTATGTTTATTTCCAACGAGAGATGCTTCGGCGGCACACGTCAGCCGAGCCGGAAAATAAATAAAGAGCAGGAGTGCAAAAGCTTGTTTCAGTGGTGAGTCTCGTCCGATGCGCTGATGCTTGGTAGAAGCCCGAGAAATCTGCGAGTGCCACAACGTCCCTCTCACAAGGTGGTCACGGTGAGCTGTCGGAGAAAAGACAAGATAAAAACAAAAATTAGCAATTTCAACATTTTCAGTTTTTGGAAACAAAGGCTTTTAGCAGCCATTATCTGTAGAATATTCGCAAGTGTGAACGGGACAGAACGCGCTTGTCTGTTAAATGCAACCTCTCTGTCAAAGTTGCGCAAAGGTCTGCAAAATACTCAACTGTCTAAAAGCGTCTCGTCTCATGAGCCGCATTACTTTGATCGAGTTGACATTTTCACGAAAGTCCCCGGTTTCCCAATTTAGGCTTAAACGCATTCAAATTTAACCAAAGAGATCATGCACTAACTAAATATTTAAAATGTCCGATGCAGTTTCAGAAGTGCCCATAAAAAAGTAGAAGTGAAATGTGTAAAAGCCGAATGCGATAAACTGCAGACATTTATGTAAGGCCGCAGGATAAAATCTAGCTGCCAGATTACGGTCGTAACGGTCAAATTACTAACCGCACGCTAAGCAAGTCGGGAACATGGTAAAATTTATATGACCTAGGCGAGCTACTATACTTAATCCGGATGCGCTACTTTATGCGCCGAGATTCAAAGCACACAAGTTGTGACCAAAAAAATCCGCAGCGTATATAAAGCGTTGCCTTTAATATCACTCAGAGCTACTAGAATAAGTATTTTGCCCTCAAAACATCGCGATTTCATTTCACTGCAGTTCTAACCTTGTTCATTACGTGATTCAAAGCTGGGCTACCACTGTGTTTTTAGCGGGCTACTCGGAAACCGCATAATACGAAAACATACCTTAGCTCCGGGTCCTCTGTAAGTGGACACCTAACAACTTTGCTTGGCTAATTCTGTTTCGCCAGAGCCTCGACTAACCAAAATGCACGCTCAAAAGTGCGTGCTTTATACACCACACTCATTTCATCTGCAAAGCTCGGCACCTTCATCTGATTTAATCTCCGAGACTCGGCACCCTTGGATTGCAGATATGGACGGCCTTTACTTTTGTTTTACCACCAAAGACGACAACACTCAAATTCTTTAGTGCAGAACGCTATTTTGTGAAAATTCGCCCTTGTTTTTCAGTTATCGTTTTTGTGCGCCTTCGACTCTAGCTGCCATTTTTAGAAGTATTGACCCTCTGTAGCTTTCTACCTCCATGGTTTCTTATTACTGTGCTGACTAAAGTTCCCTAAATACCTCTGCATTTTTCAGCCAACACCAAAAGGCTATTTAAATGACGCAATTTGATCAACTCCTTTTATGCGCATTTTTGCACTGATAAAATAATGCTCTAAATATGAACTGCCAGTTTTATTCAGCCTTAAGATTATAGGCTCTGCATGCCGTCACATTTTGCCGAAATAATACTGGACCACATAACGAATTTTTTATCGTTACGCTATTTTATAACTTACTAATACTTCTAGATTTTGCGCCATTTAAAATGCGATTTTGTCCGCTGAACATCAACGTTGACCTTGGTGGGACAGATTAGAAGCAAATGGTACGACGAAGCCCTAGTCTGTGGAGACGGATTGTTCACCTTACAACCGTTCTAAATACTCAATCCACCAGCCAATCATATTAGTGAATTGTTCTTGCTGGACGTATACATGTCTGAAACTGTATACGTTATTGCATCGTGTTACCTTCGCTCAAAGATGAAGTTCTTCAAAACTAGGGGCAACTGGGAGGTTTCAATGAGTTAACCCATGAGAGATAATTCCATGTTCTCGACATCAAACTTGGCAAGAATTTTCAGCAGCGAAACCAATGCAACGACCAGCGGGGTCAGATGCCTGCTGCAGGCCGTCAAGTGACTGCCATATTTATAGAACAAGCCAAGGGCTGCCTTGCAAACGTTAATACTTCGCTCACCTCTTATTTCTTGTAGTACTTCGACGCGTAGTGGCCATACACTGGCGCAGCATAGCCGAGTCCGTATCCGGCTCCGTATCCGAGGCCGCCGTATCCTGCACCATAGCCAACTCCATAGCCGACGGTCTTGGCCACGGCCGGCACGGCGACGGCGGCTCCGTAGTGACCAACATGGCCGGCGTAAGCTGCGACAGGTGCCACGGTCTTGGCCACGGCAGGCACAGCGTAGCTGGCGACGGCGGGAGCGACTGCGACGGTCTTGGCTACAGCTGGAACGGCGACGGCTCCATATCCTCCATAACCGCCGAGCCCGTATCCTCCGTATCCGCCGTGACCGTATCCGCCGTAGCCTCCGTGACCGTATCCACCGTAGCCGTATCCGGAGAGGCCATACCCGACAGCGGCAGGAGCAGCGTAAGTTGCGTAAGCTGGAGCAACGGAAACGGTCTTGGCAACAGCTGGCGCCGCATAGGTGGCAACAGCAGCAGGTGCGGCGTATCCGCCGTATCCACCATATCCACCGTATCCACCATATCCGCCGTATCCACCGTATCCGCCGTAGTGCCCACCTACGACAGGAGCGGCGAAAGTGGTGGATACCGTCTTGGTTACGGCAGGGGCGGCGTAGGCAGCGACCGGAGCGGAATAGGTAGCACCATAGGCGAGCGTCTTGGCGCCATATCCGTAGCCCACGGCAGGAGCAGCGTAGGTGGCGCCATAGGCGAGGGGCGCCGCGGAATAGCCACCACCGTAGCCGCCACCAAAGGTCGAAGCCACAAGGCTGAGTAGGGCTGCTGCAATCTAACGCACAAAGAAAATTTCAGTCATAGTTTTCTGAATAACCACATCATGCTGAAAAACACGTTATGTTCATCGCATTGTGAACTGATCCCAATTGCAAAAGAGCCATAAACCTGCGGCTTCATAGGGCGCGAAATTGGCGTTTAAGCAATGCTGCGACATTAACGCAGAATTTATGTCTCGTGGCTTCGGGACGGGTGCTTTCCGGTAAAAAATGTTTTAGGTCGTTTTCCTCGCCAGGCAGCCAAAAATTGAAGGTTTTGTAAAACCGCATCTACCGTAATTGAGATACGATTAAGGAGAACTTTACTAATTTCGACGCGCAGCTGTTGATACTTTGCTTTTAAATTCCTCGCTATCCCAAAAGCCTTTCAAGAATGACCCCAGCTGCATGACTCCTGCTGGCTACGCCATCTAAGGAATTTCTACCAGCGTGCAGCTAAGGCGTTGGTTTTTACAAACCCGCCGAAACACTGATACCTTAACGCCTTTAAAAGCCACAAAACCACCTATTCTCACTGCTTTAACTGGCGACTTTCCGCTAAATTCGAATAGACACGTACCTATATGCTTCAAAATCCGAAAACACGCCCAACTAGGAACTCCCGGCGAGCGAATACTTACGAAGATCTGCATGTTTCCAGGCGGTAAGCGAAGGGCTCCTTCGTTGAGTATCTCACTGGTAGGGAACCACAGACTTGCTCTTAGCACGAACCGTTCAGGACTTCTCGCTTTCTCTGGCGCTGGCGTCCAGCCTTATATATGCGTCTCCACTGATCCACTTGCAACCGCGGAGACAATGGGCGAGAAGGAATTTTGACGGCTCTAACGGACAAGCCGTTAGAGAAGCCGTCAGCGGAAAGAGAGCGTTGTCCCTTCCCTTTCCACGGGCCTGCCTTCTGCAGGGTCCGGCCATTCCCTTCCTTGTTATTTTCTTTGCTTGCTGGGCCGGCCGTACTGCCGCCAAGAACTGTTCCTTTCTTCCGCCACATACCTACTGGCTGAGAGGAGGTGACTCATCGTTTAGCAGCTTCAAACAACAAAAACTCGACGTTGCGGCCCACAGGTAAGAAGGGCCACCGCGGTGGCGTGAGGACAGTGACAGCCAAGCAGCCTTCCCTCGCTTTCCGCGGCTTTTGGGCCGCTGGAGAATAAGAAGCAAAGGAGAACGGCCTGGGCGTGTCTGTAACCCCTCCCTGTCGAACTCTCCATCCGTTCGTCGTCCCACACGTTCTTCGCGCATACCTTGACCGTCGGCGTCGAGCCGAAAAAGGGGGAGGGTGAGGGGGAGCATTTCGACTAAGTTACAATATAACCCCGACGGCTACAGCGTACTCGTCGTGAATACGAGAGAATGGGAAAGACTCGGGATAAACAAAAGTGAGTCGGCGTGCTCACCGCAAAAGAACCGACGTGACGTCACAGTGCACGAGCTACGCCCATTGTCAAAGAACGCCGTTATCGGAAGTCAAAGGAGCCGCGAGATGGGAGAGAAAACTTCCAGCACAAATAAGGGGTGGCTACGATGGACAGCAAAGAAGGCGTGCGAGCGGGCGACGTATTCACGAATGCGTTGTGTGTCTTTGCGTGCGCCGTGCTCACGCCCTTTCAGGAGCCAGGC
The DNA here is from genome assembly GCA_023969395.1 of Amblyomma maculatum. Lineage (NCBI taxonomy): Eukaryota > Metazoa > Arthropoda > Arachnida > Ixodida > Ixodidae > Amblyomma > Amblyomma maculatum. Next base: position 294,979 of record JAJIZL010018983.1, on the reverse strand, counting down.
TGCCGAGCGAGGCTCTTTGTGAAGACCCGCCCTCTCCCGTCTCGGACCGTGTTTCAAGGACTCGCGTTGCTAATTAGCTGGAATTAGCGGTAGCCGAGCTCCGTGTGAATCTACGTTGCACGCTGTCCGCTTCCTGCCTGGCCGACCCCGGCCTCTGAGGAAGAGGGACCCACCAGTGAATGACTGGTCCTCCGTACGGGCGTTACGAATGGGCGAAACGCTTGCGAGGCTTCAGGCACTCACAATGGAAAGGTGCTTTATCTTTCTATTGCTTAGTCTATCCCCCTCTGCCTCTATGCAAAAATTCAAGGCTCCCGACGCGTATAATACCCGATCGCACGGTGCAAATAATCTGACCGGCCGAGTGGAAATAGAATACAACGCTCCCGCCCGTCACGTCCGGGACTCGCTGCCAACGGTCGGGCAGGGAGCACCACCAGTTGTTTGGTAGTCCAGTGGGCCAGCAGCGGGTGCAGTATACATGACGCCATTGTATTCAAAGTTTTTGTCTTCGCATCACAAATGTGAGGCAGGTCGTAAGAAGGGCTGTGCGTTCATGGGCGGCCGGTGTGTGTGCATTCTGGTTGGGGCTACGGAGGACGATAATGAAACAAATGGCGTACCGGGTCACCCCCCCCCCCCCCCCCTCAAGGGCACTCTCACTGATTGTTTTCGGTGGCCACGCTGTTTGCGATCGCTTTATCCGGGTAGCTGCCGCCGATTCGTGGTCCACAGTCACCCAGTTAGTCGCGCTCTTTTTTTTCTGATCTTTATGCGAGCTTCTCAAATATCCGAAGAAGAGCGTCAGGTAAGGTAGATGGCGCCAGAAACACACTTCATATGTCCCTAGGTTCTTCTGGAGTATGTTGCGTAAAATATGTGCAGTACCTCTGGGGATCGAATCCTTGGATTGACAACGCAAGCCAATAGCTTGTTACTACTATGTTTAGTGATGCGTTAGTATGCGCAGCGGGGAGACAATTTCTGCTCCGCCTGTCGGAAAGTTCCTTCTCAATCAAAAAGCCAAGTTATGCGACTTTAATCTGATACGGACTCTTTATATTTTCCCTGCCACATTTTATGTACCATTAAAGCTACTCCATCTCGCTGCTAACAGGCAGGACATGTTCTTGCTTTCTACCACTGTAACTACTAACGGCTTCCACGGCAATTTCAGAAATTATGCGCTGCGTCATTGTGGTCGTTCTAGGTCTCTCCTACTGACACAGGCTTTAAGGACAATTTAAACTACTCATTGCTAGTGTTAGCGCGCACTGTGCAGCATCTCTACCATTTAAAATGATGATAATGCTGCTATTCCTGCTAACACTGCTGGTAATACTGCTTCTGTCCGAGCTATTACATGTGCTGCTTTATGAGTAGGAGACATCTATGTAGTACTGACTCAACTAATTGAGTTCAGCAACTACGCAATGCAGGTCTACTTATGCCTCACAATTTTGTTATGGCTATATTAGCCTTACTATACCATCATTGATATCTTACACTGCTGCTTTTTCTTCTCATAGGCCGGAAGTGTGGCATCTATTAATTTCAGTCGATTTGCAGACGCCAGTCATCGTTGCATAACGTCACTCCTGGTCTGAGTCGGCATTTACTCACCTCTGAAGGGGAAAGCTTCACAAGCCTATTACATTGCGCCAAGCTTGTTTCGCTCAACGCGTTGGCGAGTAAGCCTGTATTGAGCTCAGTACACTTCGTGCTGCATCGAATTAGTGGTCAGTGCGGAACGAGCTCAGCGGAGGCGCGTTCGTGGCCAGTGCGCAAAAAGAAATGGAAGGAAAGGAATTTACGGCCTCTTGATGCGGTATTGGATTCGCGATCGTGCAGTCCCGGTGCATTTTCGCGCGTGTTTGTCATTAAGGCCCAGCGCGGCCCTCTCGCTCTCATCGCGGTGTCGACTGTCTGCCGCCACCGTCGTTCAGTATCACCCCTCAGCGTGGGTCGCCATGTATGTAGGCTAACTGCCCAGACGTCGAAGGTGTTCGGTTCCCCACCGAAGGACGGTTTCGTCGCCTCGCGATCCCCTGGAGTACCGCGCTTTCCGCCGTATAGCGGTAGCAGTAGGGACGAGACGCAAAGAAAAAGCGCAATGGAAGAAGCTAAGTATGAGAGGAGAGATTTCAAAGGAGTCTTTGCTTTCAACCCAGTCGAAAAAAACTGTAGAAAAGTATCTGATGTTACGACAAAATTACTGTGCATTTTTGACGGAAACCTGTTGTGACAACAAAACATTCTGTAGTAACATCAGATGTTTCTGTAGTTACAACATAAAAGTGCTACAGAACAACAGACAACAGAAATATACTACAGAAAAACTACAGAACTACAGAAAAGTACTACAGAATTACAGAAAAATTTGATGGTTATGACAGGATATTTTGTCGTATTTTTGACACAGTTCTGTATTTTTTTTTTTCGACTTGGAAGGCATCTTTAACTTTGGTTCTAATCCTTGCATTTTAATTTATTTCTCTAAACGGTGTAGCGAATATAATGGAAGTGGGCTGTTCACTCCTGCCTTGACACTGGCGTTTTTTTTAATTTTCTTTCCTACATCGGCACTAATAATTGTGGAGACGCTCAAGTCGCCTTAAGAGGAACATGAGAGCGTTAGAAACAATGTTCTTCATATAGGTTTTATTGTTTTCAGTCCGAGGTGATCAGTTTCGTATTTCCTACAATTCTGCAATTTTTTTTAGCAGCTATAGGATGTTGTGGATCAAAACCTACTGCCACAGGCCTCATAACCTGTGAGTAGGACAAGAAAGTTTCATGACGTTGTACACCTCGGAGAGAGAGGGAGATATTTTAATGATAGCAGATGTCTACCTGGGGCTGAGTTCAGCATTCTTGGATCCTAGCCAGGATCGGAGCCAAGTACCTCGGAGATCAGACAGCGCTCGGCCATGTCACCTGCCATAGCTCCTGACAACCCGCATACCAGTGGTGAATGCTTGGCGGGAGACGTTCGACATGAAGTGAGGAAGAAAACGCAAGAACAATAACAAAAAGCACTCCTGTTCACTTGGTCCCGAGAGCGGAATTTCGACCAAGTGGAGAGCCAGAGATGAATTACAAAAAAAATGATAATTAAAGACAACGAACATTATTATTCAGAACATTGGCCTTATTGTATTTCGACACCTATTGATAAATTTTGCCGGCTGATCGCTCTGACTATGAGAACATATGATGAGTTCAGGTATGGGGGTCCGCGTATTGAAAGAAAGTAAGTTCGAATTCTTACAACGAACACATTAAATCACTTTTTACTCAAAGCACTGTGTTTCACTTTACCTGCTCGTCATTCCCGATGTCGTTATTAACGAACAACGTATACTGAACATGCTTTTGAAAATCGATGTGAAGAAGCCATGCGATCCAGATATCAGTAATGTTTTTCTGAAGAGCTATGCCGAACAGGTTTCTGAGTACTTGTGTGTCTTATTCTTTATACCGAATGACTGGCGAACAGCTAGGATTAAACAGATTCGTAAATCTAAAAAACAAGTTCTGTTCAGAACTATAGTTCAGAAGCGCCAACATTGACAACTAGCAAACTCCTAGAGCGTACCATGTGTAGTCATATATCTGAATTTCTGAAAAAAAAAAAAAGGATTTTGTTTCACAAAATGCCGCCACGGTTTCAGAAAAGAACATTCACGCAGAGTTGCTGAAATAGTTCTTGACTTCTCCACTTCGATAAGTAAAGCGAACAGATGCAATATTTATGAATTTCTCAAAAGCATTTTATGAGGTTTGGCACAAGAAGTTAACTTACGGATTCGACAATCTGCTGAAGAATGCAAAATTGCGGACATTAATTTCAGCGTACCTCACAAGTGGGATCAACACGTAATCTTAACGAATGCTGGTCACACCGTTTAGGTGTAGACTCTGGCGTTCCCCATGGCTCAGTATTGGGGCCTCTTCTTTCTCTATTGATTATAAACGTAATCGAGCATGATGTGGCTGGTAAAATCAAATTTTATGCTGATGATTGTGATGATTCTAAGACACATAAAAAGTCTGATCAATCGTTGGTTAATAACGGTCTTCAAGGCAGAACCACGTGCTGCGAATCTGGACAAACATCAATGAACTTCAAAAATATTGTTTCTGTGAATATCACACATAAATGCTTTGAAAATTTTCTACAGTGCTAACAGTGCTCACTAACCTGTCTGAAGTGATTGTATACGTAAACTATAAACTTTTGTTTGCGGAATATATTTAGTTTGATTTGAATTGATAAATACCATGGTCTGGGGGTTACCAACGATCTTAGCTGCCATGGTCTAGACCCTTAGTCGATTTAGGTACAATAGCAATCATCAAGCTATTCTTTCTTAGGCGCGCTCTAAAACATTTAGCCCTTTATTTCTTCTCCTTGCCTACCATTAGTGTTTCCGAGCTTAGATAATGCTTCCATTATCTAGAACCCCTATATAGAAACTAGCATCAATAAAGTAGAAAAAATACAGATCGAAGGGTAACATCTATTTATAATGGTTTAAAGCGGAAATTCTCTTCCATGTTAACAAAAACTAACCTGTCATCAATTATTTTTAAGGAAATCATATCAGCAGACATAAGCTATTATATTATTTATAAAAGGAGCCTATAAAACCGACCTCTTCGAAACTGCTACTAGAAATCGGCATACTTTAAATACAGCTCCATGTCAGCTGCGTAACAACTGTTATAATTATTCCGTTCTTTTCAAAGAACGGACTTGACTCGAAAAACGCGAGTTACTTTACGTTTTTCTCTTATCGCTAATGTCATTTGCTCCCTTTATTCAGTAACATTCTCTGAAATGGGCGTTTTCTTTTACCCTTTAAATTTATTACCACAGTTTACTCTTATTTTGCCATTGTATTGTGCCTTGTTTGCCCCCACCCTACTAATATCCCAAATGTATGACTGCAGTATAAAAAAATAAATAAATTATCCCCTGATAGTTGCCACATTTGAAAACGTCTATCAACCATGTAACTCGGGCTCCTGCCGTCACTCATCGCGCTGCAATAGTGCAGTGCTCAGCGCTCTTCACGTGACCAGCCTTCTTGATCGCTACGCACTGGTTGGTCGAAAGGCTGATGACGTTGCGAAGTCATGTGACTTTTCTTTACCAACTGAGGAATTTAGCTGCGGAGAGCAAAAGCGTTCTGTTGTGAGAAATAACTCTAATTTTATCGAATTGAAATCGGCAGTGGCAATGCAAACACGTCATTTGCTTTTAGTTGCATGCAGCAATCAAAAGCATGATTCAGGAACAAAAAATCATAGTTCATTTGCCAGAAGGATGCCGCTTCTGCGCTATAATTACTGTCACCGTTGTCCACAAATGTTGCTATACGAATCCACTTCATAGGTTAGAGCTGTGCAGAACTGTAATAGGGCGCGACATTAGTCATTAAGTAGATTTAGCATAGCGGAAGCTTTTAGGCTTTTAGCTTAAATAGGTGCATCTGATTACTGCTATCACCTGCGCAAGGGCAGTTAGCGAGTTAAGAAAACGTGACTGCGTAGGCCACCGTCGCCGCCATGCAGAAAGAGGAGGAGGGGGTCCCCCCTCTTCCTGCGTGGCGGCGAGGGTGCTCTCCGGTTGCCGAAACGCCGGCTCGCTGTCAGCGGATAACGGCGGAGCTAACTGGCGCCACTACGGATCAACCCGGCTTTCAGGTAATACGGTATATATCTACGCTACTCGAATTCGTTATGAAAACGCTCTCTAATAGTAAGATACAGTACTAAAGAGCCAGGAGGCTATGATCACACCTTCGGTGCACGTCTTTCTGTGCCCGCCCTACAGCTTCTCGCATAGCATAATATATTAGACAACAGCGAGAGCAGTGGAAGTCATACGTGTTGCCTTGGAAAACACACCGAACTCGGCAAGCAAGCCAGCACTTTTGACAGCACACACGTTGTATTCCGCACCCAAAACTCCTATTCGGTTTTCGAGTTCTATGTTTGGGCTGCACTTTGCGCAGACACTCTATAGAGAAACTCTATATAGAGAGAGAGAGAGAGAGAGAGAGGCATGGAGAAACTGCTTGCAGCGAGCGAGAAAGCGATTGCGTGAAGATATCCGGCGCACAGCAGGCGTGCATTGTCTCTGGGTTCTCTCACTCCAAGTGTGGTCGCGCATTGTCAAACAAAGGGGAGCTATATGGACTCCTTAACTGCGGCGCCTAAACAGAAAGCGGGTGGGGAGGGAAGGAGGGCTGCTTTTTCAAAGTCGTTGAGCCCGAGCCGTGAGATATCGTGTGTGGTTCGGGTTGACATTAGCCGTCCTTTCTTTGAGCACTGTAGCGCGAGCTTTGTGCGACCGACTTGCACGTGCCTGCGCGCGTTGGTCCTTCTGTTGTATTCGTTCGTTTCCTGCGGAAAAGCCCTTGAGCGCTGTGCACCGCTTTGCTCGCTACGGGCTTATCCAGTCCTTTGTTGAAAATGGTCTTTCACTTGTATTTCGCTTTGCCCTTCCCGCCGGCCTCGGTTAATTCATACCCGAGTTGTGTGCTGCTTTGCTCAATAAACGCAGCGATTCTTTTGAAGGTTCCTACACTGAAGACGCCTTTTGGATGTAGCGAACAGTTAACGCGTAATTGTCGCGGGGCCACTGAGACTCGAAACTCCAGAGATCGAATCTTTCTTTATGGGTGCATTTTTCATTCGAGAGTTTTAATGATCCTGAAGTTATAATTCTTATTTGCGATATAGCGGTTACAAGTGTTAAAACGCTCTTAGATAGGCGGATGGTTTCACATCTTTTCAGAGCTGATCTGCCTTCACTGCGTTGGTGTTTTAGCGAGTTCACAATCCCGGTAATTCTGTCAAACAAGTGCACTTATTCCCATATCAAGTGCATGTAAGGGGTAGGGTATAAAATGCAAGGTGTGGAAGAACGGCTGATTGGGCGAGTTGGTGAACCATGATGGACTGTAATATAAGTGCGCAACAAAAACGTGACAAAGAGGAGAAGTGGACAACGACGGCGCAGAACTGACAACTGATTAAATGGAAGAACGGAAGAGCATATATATACACACACACTTGGTGTACGCACATGCGCATAGCCAATTTGAAAACATTTTTTGAAAAAAAAAATCGAAAAAATAATAACAGCATATGCAAAAAGCCCCTATCACACGCACGTGGTGAAACCTGCCGACGCACTATCGATTGTGGAGCATGGTCATCTCTTTTTTGTCAATGCGACGGACGTTTTACTGACACAAAACATTTTGCTTCCTGTTAATATGGAAAGCCTCGGCGATTTCTCGATTAGTCTGGTCATTATGAAGAAATGGTGGTTTGTGGTTTGGGGCGGTTTGTGGGGTTTAACGTCCCAAAGCGATCAGGCCATGAGAGACGCCGTAGTGGAGGACTCCGGAAATTTCGACCACCTGGGGTTCTTTAACGTGCACTGACATCGCACAGCACACGGGCGCCTTGCTTTTCGCCTCCTCCGAAAGGCGGCCGCCGAGGCCGGGATTCGATCCCGCGTCCTTGGGAACAGTAGTCGAGCGCCGTAACCACTGCGCCACCCCGGCGGGGTATGAAGAAATAGTACGCTCTAATATTTCTCGAGTAGTCTGGTTATTATGCCCCACAGCGGTAGGGCAAGTGAAGCCAGGTGAAATTAAAATAACAAATCATTGAAATTCTAGCCTCTGCTGGATGAGAAATGGGTCTAATCCGATATCAAATCCAGAAGGGTCCGGCCTACACAGGAAGTAAGCCTGGTGACAATGGCTAGTACCTACCATCATCGCCAGAAGGATAGCTCCAATCAGGAGTGAAAGCGCTTGTGTCGTCTTCTGTTCTTTTGTCCTGTGTTTCGCGCTGCTTTGAGATGAGCTCCAATCAGGAATGTTTTCACAAGATCGTCCAAGGCAGGGACTATTCGATCTGCTGCGCAGTGAAAATCACGGAACGGAGCGTACTCTCTCTCAATTTTGCCTCCCTGTGGACGGGTTCTCACGCTCGCTCTAAGCTCTCCCTGCCAGCCTCCCTGCTGAGCCAAGAGAAACAGCGGTTCGTAATGCGAGCTGTCCACTTTCTTCACCGATAACGAAGTGAAGTATCGCATTTTGCTTGCAAACGAACCGCTCCAGCCTTCAGCTCTTATCTGCCCTTTGCATTCATCCCCCCCCCCCCCCCCCGACCATCCTTGGGGCTCTCCCTTTCTTTTGACGCGGAGTGTCAGTATGCCACACGGACTCTGGCAGAATACGGCCGTATAGGGGTGACCAGTCTATTTCCTTATGCAACCCTTTGATGGATCTCTTTGTTCGGGTGACCCATGTTCTCTGAAGCGACGTTGTTTTTGTTACAGGGGTTCACTGGCCTACATTTTTTTCTTGAGCATTTCTGTTATCTTTTTTTTTTCGGCGCAGAGGGAAACCCAGAGACGGGGAAAAGCTCTCATACGCCCCGTAGTCGGTGATCAGCCGCTCCGTTATGGTAACAAGGCAAGCAAAAAATGTAAAAAAGGCAAAAGCGAGGGAGGCTCTCACACGATTCCTGCTTTGTTACTGCTACTGAAGCCGGCCGGACGTATGAGGCGTACTCGGTTATAGTGAGCAAGCGGTTCCTTAATCTGAGGTCGATGACCCGCTGAGCTACCTTGTCGTGGGCTCGTGCGCAGAACGTTGGCTCCGGAGGAGTGGTTTCAAGAACAGACGAAATAAGAAATCTTAGTTTCAATTCATTTTATGAGCAGCGTCTGCTAGACAAGGCAGTTTGCTTTCGTGTTGCTTCAAACTTTGCTTTTTTATCTGCGTAAAAGAAAAAGTGAAATGCTGTGGGTTTTTTTTTTTTAGCTACGGTTAGTCCCATTGCTTTCTTCTTAATCCAAATCTAAGATTTTACCTTATTCAGACTCACTACGTTTTTTGCATTAACCTAATTTTGCAGTATTTAGTCTCATTGCTTGAAGTAACATACCAGCTGAGCCAGTCGGTGATTGTGCAGGTATATGAAGTATAAACAGAATTTGTAGGAGTGTTTGCAATGATTTGCGCTAGCAAGGTCGTTTCAAGATTAGCCATATATATCATTTCTATTGTAATGTTATGTAATGTTTAAATTTTGAACGACTCAGGCTAAAGAGACGGCGTAGTGGAGTTCTCCGGATTAATTTAGATCATATGCTTTTGATCTTTAACGTGTACTGATATACTACAATGCATTCATACCTCTTGCGTAGCGCCTCTAACGAAATGCGACACGGCGGCTGCATTTCGATTTTTCGTATGTTCAATATTTCATGATTATCTTACTGTACTACGACCTGCGGGCCCTATCTACTAAAAAAACGACAGGAGGCCTACTGCCAATAAAACTCAAAATTTTGGGGGAGTGTTTTATTGTTTATTATTATTTAAACGAATTTATTATTATTCATCTATGTTAATTTATGTCATAACCGTTTTTTTTTTTTGGCTTAAAGTTGAGTAATTAGAATGTAGAAGGAAACTACGTAGCGCCTCAATACCCCCTCCCACATTACCTGAGTCGATTCAGGATATTCAACACCCCTTAACAACATGGCTACTGGCTCATTGGGTTGCCTGAAAGGGGATTGCAAAAATAAAGGTTTGTACAAGTGCGGTCTAGATTAACATTTTCTTCTCGAAGACGAAAACGTTATGTCGGTCGCTCGCTTGGTGGAGTGCATATATGATTTACGCATTCTTTCTCTCTCCCATCTCATGATTCAGTCTTCTATTCATTTGTTCGTTCACTGAAGCGTTCATGTCTGTTCAGCAAGTCATCGTCATGGGTAAAAAAGGAAAAACGAAATGTAGGCTCTCGGTGAAAGATCGACGAAACTAATAGGACGAGTTGAGGACAACGCAGAGGCTATGGAAAGAAAAATGGTAGGGGCAACATTAGGATATAGGAAGCGTGCAGAGTGGGTCAGAGAAATAACTCAAGTTACTGATATTCTAGTGGAAATTAAGAAGAAATGGGCATGGGCAGGACATGAAGTGCGAAGAGAGGATAACCGATGGTCGCTTAGGGTAACAAACTGGATTCCAAGGGAAGGAAAGCGTAGCAGGGGGCGGCAGAAAGTTAGGTGGGCGGATGAGGTTAAGAAGGTCGAAGGGGTCAAGTGGATGCAGCTAGCACAGAACCGGGTTAAGTGGAGAAATATGGGAGAGGCCTTCGCCCTGCACTGGGTATAGTCAGGCTGCTACTGCTGCTGCTGCTGCTGCTGCTGCTGCTGCTGCTGCTGCTGCTGCTGCTGCTGCTGCTGCTGCTGCTG
>JAJIZL010018983.1:259444-284663 GCA_023969395.1 Amblyomma maculatum | reverse complement strand
TGCTGCTGCTGCTGCTGCTGCTGCTGCTGCTGCTGCTGCTGCTGCTGATGATGGTGGTGGTGGTGGTGGTGGTGATGATGATGATGATGATGATGATGAATTGGAGGAGATTCAGCACTGTAAACCTTGTTTACATAGTAAGCTAAGATGAGGATATTAAAATTAATCGGATCGGGAATCGTTTCAATGCCAGCGGCAGCCCGACGCCTGTGCCAGCAGTTACACTTTCCTGCTGCACTGAATAACGTTACAGCACTCTTACTACCGTATTTCTTTGTCTCTTCTGTCTGGCTCTTTTCCTTTCTTCTCTTCCTGATCTCTTCATATCCAGCATTCGGGCGACAAGAAAACGATAGCACGCACACTTAATGAACTAGCCAAACTCACGTTGCTGCGACTTCTACCTCCTCCCTCGTCTGTGTGGACTTTCTACATTCTTTAATCTTCGGCCCCCCATCTAACTCTTTCCCAAAATAAAGACGTAAACCTTAGGCGTATTCATGCCGACAACGTCCTGAGCGCGTTATATGCCATACATAAAGGAAAAAGCTTGAAATTCGGAGGGCGAAACAAGGGCTATGAAATCACCTCCATATCTTGCAACAGTGCCGCAGAAGGCACTTATTCAAAAACATCTCTCAGGCACAATGCTTCTACAATAGCCTGCTAACCACACAGTTTGATTTCTGCCGTTTGCAGATTTTTCCAAGAATTTTAAGTTATCAAAATAATTTATATAACCAAGCTACCACGAACTAAACATTCCACCTTTCAGTCATTGTAATTACTTGCTCAGCTTTTTTTCTCAAGTGCTACAAAAATATAAAACGCCCTTCGCGGCCCTATTGTTGCTGTAACATTAATAAATTTTGCAGTGCGTGATCTTCGCACTGAAGTTTGTTACTTTTTTGCTCTGTATTTCCTGGTGCTTTCGTTCAACCTCATAATCTGATCCCGGCTGCCGTTTATATGTATTGTTGACTTCCCTCTTCATATAAAAATTTGCAATGCGAAAATATACATAAATTACGTAAATATACAATATTGTGCTGCTGTGTTTGATAAAAGAATGAGAAACATTGTTCAGGAGTGATACACTTTGATGGTCAGCATTTCAACATGCGACATTGATAATCATAGAACAAATTCTCAAATAGAAGTTATGTTATATTATTGGGTGATAGCGTACATTCGTTCAGGATATTTCATGTTCCTGGAAATCAGCGATATGTGTCGAAACGCACTGACCTGATTTCTAAAACGGCTATTCAAGGCTACTAGATGAAATGTTTAGTTTATGGAGGCTCCCTAATAATGCTCATTTCTAAAACATTAAATACTTAAATAAATAATAAACATTAAATACTAAATAAATCGCGAAAAAATAAACCATTCGCGGAAATTTAAATAATTTTTGCAATGGAGTCAGAAGCGATTGTAAAGGCTGCATTTTCCCTTCGGCAGGCTCTTTTGGCACGTATTGGAGCAAATTTTCGTGAAGTTAATCGTAAACAGCGCTTAGAAGAGGAGGACGCCCCACTCCACGTAAGTACCGCCGAACGTCGTGAAGAGCTGTCGATCTATGGCCGATCCGCACTTTTTCGCTTACGGGAATTGAGAAAACGAAGCTCAGTTTCGGTCACCTTCACGGAACGCGGCCTATTTGGACACCTAGTGAGGAAAAAATTAGCGTAAGGAACGAGGCGCGACGTATAGGCAAAAGTCGATCACGTGATCCCAGACTCTCGATGATGAAGAACACGTAGAACCTTTGCCGTAACAGCTGAAGTAACGTATCGATCGCAATGGAACACTCAGCATGGCATATGAACAGTTTTCCAGTTGATGACAATTAACTGACCTAGAATATTGGAAGTATTCTTTTCCTATACTTATATTCCGTGCCACACTATGGAATTGGAGCAGGCGCGTCCATGGTCCCAGTATCTATTTCCGGCATCGAGAAATGGTCTCTTTTGTAAAATCCGTATAAAATCATATCGCACAGAAGCGTAGCCAACCCATTCTGTTCGAATTAGAGATTATAAATAACGACCACAATGCTCAAGTTTCCCCCACGGAGTGAACACTTGGACTGGCGAATTGTCATCCCGACCCCAGTGGACATCCGAGTCACTAATAATTTGGATAAGAACCAGCCGTTGCATTATTCCTACTAGCCGGCTATTCAATACAACCACAGCCTTGAGGGCACATTGCAAGTAAAATAAAAGGTTTCGAATTTGATGATAGCCGTGTTCAAATCGCTGATAGTTCCCAACCGAAATCTCAGTCCTAGCCCAGCTACAAGCACATAAGCCTCGTTTGATCTTCTTATCGAGGCCTCAAAAGCCTTCACTACAGAACACAGTGACAAAGGCTTCCGCATAAGGCGGCAGCAGCTACCGGACGAAACTTAATCGACCCTTAGATGAAGGCTGCAAGCTACGAACCATAGAGATTTTGCGCGGCCATGCGATATATACTTGGTGCGGTGTACTTCTCCAATATTAGCCGTAGATGATGCGTCTGCATCTTGCCGCAGATGCCGAAGTCGTCGACTATTCTAAGGAAGGTCAATTCCGGAGCCTATAGTAGCCGGTCATAACAGCGGACCGCCCTGTATAGCATCCGGTGCGGACTCAGTGTCAAAATGCGCATGCTCGTAGTTAATAGCCGCACAAAGCCCTTCTAATCCTGTGCAGGGCATTCGCGCCGTGACAGCATTCCCGTCTGCTATACGACTCTCTAATGAGAGCTTCGCGTTGTCAGGTTCCATGAGGGTGGTCGAAATGTGCTCAGTGCTTCATAATGACGGCCCCATCGAGTTTGCGGGCGCCTCCATTTTCGCTCTGCTCATGGCCCCGAGCGTTTTGAGCCGTCACGGATTTGCATTTATCGACACTTTCGCTCACGGCCGCGCTATTAGGGTGACTGTGCGTCGTTCCGACCTCGGCCCGACCAGGAGGCGCACGGAAGGAAACGCGCTATGAATCACGCAGGCGGGGCTGGGAACAAGTATTTTTGCGAGCTCGAGGCGATGAAACGACTATTGCACTCGTGAGAGCACTCATGAAAAGAAGGCAGTTCTGTCGGTGACTGGGATAATGCGTCTCAATAGGCGGAGACACTGCGACAACTCAATTCCGATGCATTTCATTGAGGTACTTCTTGGACCTTGTGAAAGGCGCAAGAAAAGACAGTTACTTTTTAATCACCTGAACGGACCTGTTGAACCACCAGTTTCACACGGTTAGACTATCGCACAGTATGCCAGCAGTTGTAGCCCTTAGCGCGCACTAAATGCGAAGTGTGGTCTGAGTCTTTTGTACGTTACACTGGATTTCTACATAATAATGCGAAAGCATTACTTCTGTTTACAGATTTCTGTCCGCAAACCGCGTCCGCAGGTCGTGTCCGCAGGCAGCGTCCGCAGGCCGCGTTCCCAGACCGCATCCGCAAATTCGTGTCCGCAGCAGTTGTGAGTAATCGAGAAGCGGTAGAAGTGTATGAGTGGCGTCAATCGATAGGAGGTTACGTATTGTTGTGTCCGAAAAAATAATTAGGCCAATAAGTTAATTAGTCAAATAGTTACAGACAAAAAATGTAAACGATGTCCTGAGCAGTTGTGAGTAACTGAGAATCGGTAGAGGTTAGTGAGGGGTATCAATCGAGAGAGGGTGACGTGATGTTGCGTCCGAAAAATAACTAGGCCAGTAAGTTAATTAGGTAACTGATTAGAGGCAAACACGCAAAATTGTGTCCGCAGCCGTTGTGAGTAACTGAGAAGTGGTAGATGTTAATGAGTGGTGTCATTCGATAGAGAGTTACTTAATATTGTGTCCTAAAAATTATAAGAACAATAAGCTGATTAGGCAATTAGTTAGGGGCAATAAATGTAAAAGTAAAGGCGAAAATGGTCTCATTAGCCAATGGCTTGGCGGCACATTTGAATGTATCAAATACTAAAATAGTTAAGACAGTCAATCAGGGTGACGTTAAAATGTATAAAATGCTAAATAGTTAATTAGATCAGTCAAATAAGGTGACGTCAAGGATGTGACGTCACGCAACCTGAAATCGAGCCAAAGAGGGGCATAAGAAGATATTGGCGTGGAATTTGAAAGTACAAAAGGCTAAAATAGGTAATTAAATCAGTCAGTTAGGGTGACGTCAAGGATGTGACGTCACGCAACCGAAAGTAGCGCCAAAAAATGCCATAGGAAGGGATTGGCGCGCAATCTGAAAGTACCAAAGGCTAAAATGGGTAAACAAGAAGTGAATTAAGCAACTTGAAGCAACCAGAAGTAACCAACAATATTATCCGTGTTTTCGCATTAGTCCGATGCAGATTTTGAACTGCTTTTATTTTTTTTTTTTATTTTTATGCCACGATTCATATTCTCTGACGGCGTCCTCAATAATGCTTTTGTGGTAAGGCATATAATTCAAACAGAAAAGTAATGTCCTCAGCACAATGTATTATCATTTACCTTTTATCAAGATATTTTACCAAATCAGTTGTCGCATGACTCCTGTACACAAGTAGCGATATACAACATGATTCCTGATTGCTCTTTTCAAATTTTCAATACATCGATGGCTGGAGGCAGGATAACCGCCTTGCTTCACTGAGTGAAAAATAAACCCGAGTTTATGGAATTCAATATCCAGATCGTAGATGTGGTTTGATCCCTGCAATACGAGCCGAAAAAGCACAATTTGAAAAGAACAGGATTGGTCAATTCTGGTGTAGCACTTCACCGCACCTTCCTATATGAGCATAATAAAAAATCTGAGCGTTAGTTCACTGTACGCATAATAATGGTTCCGTGCAGCGTTCGGAGTCAACGTCATTTGAGAGATGTACATGGTGATCCACTTCTAGCTATAACACGCTCACTGCTTTCAAAGCAGCATTGCGTCAGATGCAGGTGCTTATCGAAGCAAAGCGATATATGCACAGTGGGACACGGAGGTGATGCTACGCATGGCCTGCCGCCTAGCTTTATGGAATAGCCAGGTCGGACGCAACGATGCTTTGAAAACAATGACCGTGTTACAACAAGAAGTGGATCACCCTGTACATTGAAGGGCATACATATATGAAAGACTGGTGTGAGCAGGCGCAATTGTTTTTTGTTTCCCCATACATCGTGACAATATCACGGTGCTTTATCATGTGTGGGTAAATAAGGGTTTATATTTACAAGACCCATATACAGCTTGGCGACCGAAGTAGGAGGAAACTATTATTGGTATCAAAGCCTTAACCGCGCGCCGACAGATCAGCCCGCTGATAAAACACTGTCCTTATTCATTACTGATGGTAATCGCTACACTATCAAAAGGAATACTGTAATGAGTCTAATGAAACGAATTCCGGGATAAACGTAACACAGTTACTATGCCAAGATTTACATCGGTATACTGCGCGTTTGCACGCAAGGCGTTGCATGATGATTACGCCTACGTTATTCTAAGGAAATAGTCGTGTTTTAAGGCACTGCAACCATGAGGGAGCGGAATAAGTGTCGCCTTCGGGGAATTTTCCGAATTTCACACCGAGCGGTCGAAATTCCCCATTTCGAAAATGAATACGTAGACCCCATGCAGCATCTATAAGTAGGCCCTATTTTTATTCATCGCGCGCAATATACAGGGCGTCTTCCAAGGACAGCCCGTCTTCTTGTCGAATAAAAGTGGGCAACAACACGACCTCGACTCGAGGAGAACGAAGTGCTGGCTGGAGGCAACGTAAAACCAGGCCGCACAAGAATATGCGGAAAAGAATTCAAAAAGTGATACAAACAAGCCGAGTGAAATGAAATGGAATGGCCTGAAAGCGAAAACGTTTTTATGAGAACCGTAGCGTCCATCCGGTTGTACAGATCTTGGCACCGTTCTGCATTAAAACCCTTCCCCAAACCTCCCCGTTCCACACGACACCGTACTGGTATGCTAGCGAAGAGGCGCCCAGAATACATGTTTGCCCGGAGGCCGTCAGAAGGGAAATCGGCGCTGGCCCCTCATCGCTATCCCACCACAACCATCGCTACAACATCCGTTGTCCGGTCAGCCCACCTGGGTTGTTTTTTTGGCTAGGCAAGCACCCAACGTGAAGACATCCGTGCTCTGAGCCAGCTGGAACCGTTTCTCGGCCTTGGCGAACGCGCTCCGCGGTGCGCGCGAGATGCGTAAGTGCACGGCAAAAACAAAGGCCCGAAGAAACGAGCCTGTGCGGCCGGGACGCAAAAGTGAATAGCGTTTCCTTCGAGGCCGAACGCCGTTACCCCGAAGGTGGCAACAAGGGCGGGTGCGGGCAAAAGGAGCTGCGCAATTACTTCGTTATTCATTGAGTGATTGTTATAACACTTCACCCGATGAGGTTGATGTGAGTACTAATTGCTGAATAGGCGCGAGCAGTAGAAGGCGCTGATTTAAAGGCACTGAATGTAGCATGACCAGCCTTTGCTGGTTACCACGGAGATACCACGCAGAATGAGTCGTACTGGCTGAAGAGGGAAAGTGTTATGTATATTGCATCACAGTAGCTGTAGATGATTATATTGCTCACAGGTGAGCACGTTGGCATTTAGTGGGAGGCAGCTTCGTTGAAAAGAAAGCCTGGTTTTTTTATGTGCTGTTCACAACGGATAAAAGGGGGCGAATACGTCACTTTTGATTCGGTCAGACATCCCCAGTAACTCAGCTGCTCTTTAAGAGCCGGACAGATAAACGTTACAGTAATCACAGTCGTCACCTAGAACGCTTGAAGGCAATTCTGTTTATAGTATAATGCGATTATGTGCTATACTTGCGGTATGATGACATTTTGGCAATAAACTTTATCGTTACCTTAGCAGGACCTCCATCTAAGACAGTTGAGTGGCATGTATTCTCAGAACATTTTCAAATGAGAAACTATAAACTGAAACAATAACACAATGATTCTCCATGATAACCCCAGTTCCATTGTGTGGGCGTGAGTACTTTGTGAGCGCTAAAGCAATTTCTGCAACGTTTCTTGATATCAATACGTATTATTAGCTAGATTTAATGCTTATAGTAGAGAGTGCTTCACTACAGAATCAAGCGAAGATAAAATGGTCGAAATTATGTTTCAGGGCATGCTCAATGCACATTCAGAACACTTATTCATCCACCAACAGTCCCAGTACCTGAATGGATTTGGTGATGGGCTAGCTGCTCAGTTGAAACTTCGGCGGTGATGCAGGCATTGCGAAATCAGGGGGTAGACGAGCCGTACGTGAAGGTGCTGGAAGATATATATAGGGACTGCACAGCAACCATTTTTCTGCATAATGAAAGTAACAAAATTCCCATAAAGAAAGGTGTTAGGCAAGGAGACGCAATCTCCCCAGTACTATTCACAGCTTGCTTAGAGGAAGTATTCAGAGACTTGGAATGGGAGCAGTTAGGGATAAGGGTAGATGGAGAATACCTCAGTAATCTGCGATTCGCTGATGACTTTGCCTGGCTAAGTAATTCGGGGGATGAACTGCAAGTAATGATTGATGACCTAGACAGGAAAAGTAGAAAGGTAGGCTTAAAAATCAATATGCAGAAGACTAAGGTAATGTTCAACAGCCTCGGGAAGGAACAGCAGTTTACGTTAGGTAGCGAGGCACTGGAAGTAGTAGGCGAATATGTCTACTTAAGACAGGTAGTAACCGCAGATCCAGACCATGAAAAGGAAATAACAAGAAGAATAAGATTGGGATGGAGCGCATTTGGCAAGCACTCGCAGATTATAACTAGCAGCTTACCGGTATCGCTCAAGAGGAAAGTATACAACAGTTGCATGTTACCTGTACTCACCTGTTGGGCTGAAACGTGGAGGCTAACCAAGAGGGTTCTACTTAAGTTGAGGACAACCCAGAGGGCTATGGAACGAAAAATGGTAGGGGTAACATTAAGAGATAGGAAGCGTGCAGAGTGGGTCAGAGAAATAACTCAAGTTACTGACATTCTAGTGGAAATTAAGAAGAAGAAATGGGCATGAGCAGGACATGTAGTGCGAAGAGAGGATAACAGATGGTCGCTTAGGGTAACAAACTGGATTCCAAGGGAAGGAAAGCGTAGCAGGGGGTGGCAGAATGTTAGGTGGGCAGTTGAAGTTAAGAAGTCCGCAGAAGTCAAGTGGATGCAGCTAGCACAGAACAGGGCTAATTGGACAAATGTGGGAGAGGCCTTCGCCCTGCAGTGGGCATAGTCAGGCTGATGATGATGATGATGAGCTGCTAAGCCAGAGTTCGTGGGATGAGGTCCCGGTTGCGGTAGCAGCCTTTCAATATAGACGATAGGCAAACCTTTAGAAGAGACCTAATGAAGTTACAGGTGAGAATGCCATTAGATTAGAGTATTAGCTCGACACCTCCTGCTTTTTATCATTGCTGCTCGCCCCTTGCAAGCCAGTGAATGTTGCATAAAGCATAGGCTTTCTGGCTTTTATCTGCAGACAATTTGGCTGACAAATTGGCTTTTTATTTTGGAAAGCAACTTTCGTTCTTTTTTATTTTTGATGCCGAATGAGATGCTATTTTTTGCAATATGGTATGGTGATCCCGTCAGGTCAAAAAGTTATTTATCAGGACTTAGCGTGTAAATAGAAAGTTATGTCTGCTGGAGGAACGAATTACTATCCCAGATTTAAATGATCGCCGTTGTTTAACCGAGAGTGAACCGTTTTGGAAAATCTGTAGCCCAATTTTGATTTTTTTTTGTGGTTTGAGATTGAGTCCATCTCAAAGACTCTAAGTTGTAGCATAACATTTAATTCTTAATCACGACTGTATTTAGCGGTAAATAATGAGGCATGCATTTAGTGTAGTGCTTTTGTACTCGATCTAAGCTATCCAACGATATATAATGATTCTATAGCATTAAGTTTTGTTTTTGATTGTAACTAACATTAACGACAATTATTTAAGACTTACAATTAGCTCAGCGTAATTATACCCAACATAAGATGTCCAACAATATATGACTTGATATTACTGTGTAAAGTTCAATTTTTTTGGCGCAATTTACTGAAACTCTTAATTCTGGCGAATCATTGGTAAAGGCCGCTTACAGTCGACATGAGCTATCTAACGATGTAACAATTGTGTTGATATTATACTTGCCATAAGCTTGTTACACTTGTTTTGCTATAGCGTGTCTCGAAGGCTTGACATTGAAGCTGATCTGAAGGCTATACGAACGCAGTCCGCCAGTGTTCCACGTCTTCATTGAGTAGAGCTCGCACTCCAAAAGCATTAATGTTAAACTAAGCATTCAACTTATAAATTTAATTTAAGTAACCTATTTTAATAAAGCAAGTAATTATTTATTAATTACAACATTTAACTTATTTTTAATTTAGGTTTAATTTGAAACCCAATTAACCTTAATTTATTTTAATGTTCATTCCAGCGCGACAACCTAAGGAGTACATGTGAAAATTAAAATTTGATTTTTAAATTAAAGCTAAATTAAATTTAAATAAATTTAAAATAAGTTTTGACGTGTAGTTCTTGGGTTGTCGCACTGGAATGAGCGAGGTGGTGGCGCCTCACGGGGTCTGCGTATTGATGGCAGTGATGGAACTGACGGTCCATTGTCGCGGCAGCCGGAATTTATGGTACTTTTTGGTATCACGCATTCCTGGTTTCATATGTATCCCACATGTATTTGATTCACCCACAAACTGCTCTAAGCGCATGGCGATAGTGAACAGTGCCTAGCTAGCCAGCGGCGAGGAGGTATTGCTTCTCGGTCTGCACAGCAACGAAGCTAAGCGAAGATCTTACGCTACGCATAAAATACCTGTTGCTTGTCCAGTAATACCACCCACTTATTGTGCCCACGTGTCAACATTGATTTGATTTGATTTTTAACATTCTACTCAGTGTAGCCCATACTCAAAATCCCGAAAGCTCTGTCCTGCGCACTAAGAGTACTCGTCTTTTTAGGTTAGCATCAAATTTTGAAAATAGAATCCGACGTACCTCTATAGAACTTTGATCCGTTCCGAAACTTCCAACATCTAGTTACCGGACACGAAATGGTCAAGGTTAGTCCGGCGACACTTCGCGACATTCACACTCCAGCTGCGCGTCCGGTTGTTAAACCCTGCATGCAATAGTTATTCAACGAAGGAAGTTTGTAGAAGTAATGGCCCACGGGGTGTTGTTTTTATAGATCTTTGGCAAAGATAGCGAGTTAATTCTCTCTAAGAAAGGGAAGTGAAACAGAAACATTTGGGTGCCTCGCCACTTTATTTATTTATTTTTCTCTTTATTCATTCGCAAACACTGCTGTGTGGCTATGATACACAGAGTGGCGCGGATTAACACTCTCAGGTTTCGGTTACAGTCAACATAAATACCAAAGAAAAAGGAAGGTTTGACATCCGTCGTTGTAGCGCAGTTGGTAGAGCACTGGACGCGATAGTCGGAGGTCGTGGGTTCGTCTCCCACCATCGGTGCGTTGTTTTTCCTTCCGCTTTCCATTTATAATCTTTCTCCCTAAAATCATCACAGGGCTATTTCTGGTAAAGATCAACTACAAAACTAAAAAATAATAATAAATTATCCCCCCCCTCATATCCCCTTCAATTTTTTACTACATACACAAAAGTCTGTTAAAGGTTGTTTGAAATTGATTAGTGTTCTATAATCAGAGAGAATCATCTAAGTTATTTCAAAATTCACCAGTCAGTAAATAAAGAAAGAAAACAATTCAAGGAGGAAACGAAAGAAATTATGCTCAGTGAGCCAGTCCGCCAGTTAATTAGCACAGTAGGAAAGCTTGGTCCGGCAGGCGCCCTCCACATAAAATTTTATGTTGCATGATTAGACGGTCTGACGTCCATCATACCACGGTGGTACCAGTGACAATGTGGACGTATGGGATGAGGCTGAAAACATAATATCAAAGCAGCTATAAATAAACCTAACAGCTTTTCTTTGGGCGAGTTGTAATTTGGAGATGTCGATTATGAAACTAGGCGACCACAATGCAGATGTACACAAGTGAGCTGATCCAATCAATAATTTCTATGCAGTTAACTTGTACTCTTTAGCATTGCTTTTTAAAGTGAGTTTTAGGTATCACCAAGCATACCCAGCGCTTTACTTCAGATTTCGTCGATATTTCAGGTGGTCAAGACTAGTCGCAAAAATAACAACCAGGTATTCGAATTCGTCAGTATGCACTGTACTGTTATTTGTGTGTTATACGCAAATTTGAGAAGCTGTTATTGCTAGTAAAACCATTGCACCCATTTTGGTAACAGTGATTTGTAATAATTACTCCTGTTCGAAAACAATGAAAATATGTCTGTGTCCATTGGTACATCTTAAAAGGAACAAAAAATGGTGGGGTGAAGAACACAGTCATCTGCTTATGGACACGCTTTTGCTGATATGTTTCTGGTGACATGAATGATGTCACTAGCATACTGCATATATGATACACATGAACTGCCCTAGCCTTGAGCCTTGCGACACCCTCGATATGACCCTAACATTAGAAGTCCTTTTGTAATTAAAAAGAGTCTGATCGAAAATTTAGGTACAGCTAGGTAATCAGATATCCACGCAATTGTTGTATTTGCAGAAAAATATTGTAGCAAGCTTTAGTAGTAGCATGACGGAGGACGAATTATGGGTCCAGAATCGGTATACGCGCTCGCAGGGGCACGCGAAAAGGTTGCACTCGCCAGTCGGTTAGCGTTGCAGGATCCGGTATAAGAGGGAGGCTGTGGAGACGCGGCTACAGGTGAGGTGCGGAGACGTCAACGTCCGCTCCTGTGGCCTCCTACGCTTGGAAACCGGGGATGATGACCCTGAGCCAAAACCACAAGCAACGCAGGCACGGAACAAGTGTGAACATGTGTCCTTTATGTTGTTCTTGTTGCTTTCATGATGTGTGGGACGCACATCCTCACGCCACATACATAATGAAAATCAGTTCTTGGTTACACGGCGTCCAATGCTTGCACGTAGTCTACGAAGATGGCATGTTTGTCTTTGGTTTATGAATTGTATAGCTATGTCATGCGGTAATCCGAACAATTGCGTTCTATTACATACACGTGCCCGAATCCTGCTCCTGCGTGAACAAAACTTTATTTGCCGTTAAATAGTGAACGATGTGCTCGAGAAGTTACTAGACAGTAAACGACATAAGTAGGCAGTTCGTAATTAGCTATTCGTTGCCACATTTGAATAGAGAAATTACAATATCATGTTCACAAACCTTCGTAACGGGCATCGTGTCGATAAATTTATTGAATATTACTGTTTAGTAACGGGTTTTCCATTCTGAGTACCGCTTCCGAAATATGCTTGGCACCCCATCCATTCCATGGCTTTTAGTCGCGTCACATGTAGGCAAAAGTGAACTTAATTGTAGCCATCGTCATCAAGAGAGTTCAGCCAACTCTAAGCGAATGGTTGACGCTAATGACCTATCTAATCTTGATTTACAGATATCCACGGCACATCAATATAGAAATATGTCACTATGGAAATTCCCAACTTTTCAATGTGCCTAATTGTCGGTTCTCTTGCAGTTCCCTCTGGCACCCAAATAGGCCATCATTATCAGTTAAGAATCCTTAAATTAGAACCCCCCCCCCCCCCCCCCACCCTTACACATTTACTTTGTAGATACGACTGTGGAGGTGTCTCAAGCTTTGAGCAGGAGTTTTGCAGTGCTACTTCTATCGAAAGATGTCCTATATTCAGGCGCTGGCTAACCGCTAGTGATCATTGTGGGCCTTGGTTATCAGTGCCACGTAGATAGTAAAGTGGATGCTATTAATAATCTACATATCAGAGGCAACTGTCTCCTAGAGAAGCCGGCGAAATGCTCACACATAGCTTCATTTGTGAGAGTAGCCAGAGACAACATTTTGGCAGGTGGAAATCGCAGCATTGCTCTCTAGAACTAGTGTTCCGTAACACACTGCGCACATCTATGTCTGGACTGATAGCCGTGCATCCTAGATACCGTAGTTCCAGGATGTATTATCTGTTTTTGCCATTCAGGAGCGGTATTGAGGGTAAGTGCTGTTTGTGGGGACAGGATAGTATATAGATCAATACTTCACACCTTTGTCCCAGGCTTATTTTTTTATTGTGGCAAACGTCTTGTCGAAGGCAACACTGTGGCCGTTACCTTCGTCTCTGCAAATTCAATCCTCGGTAGTAGAGGAGAGTCAATATCAAAGAGCATTGAAACGATAAAATGTGCATAACTAATGCGACTCTTATCATTATTACCACCTCGCTGCTGTGGCACAGTGATTACGGATCGACACCTCACCTCGAGGATGCGGGTCCAATGCTGGCCATTGCGGCCACTTTACCATACAAGTTTCGCGAAAAGCAAGACGCCCGTGTACTACGCCTTATCAGTGCACGTTAAAACAATCGTTGGAGGCAGACATATCCTGAGCGCTCCTCTATGGCATCCCTTATAGCCCCAGTCACTGTAGGTCATTTCCATCCTGTAATAAAAAAAGCCTGGACTGATATTAAAAGCCTTGATAACCCGAATGAATGTCTGGTTGTGATGGTTTTCTTGTTATTTAGGCACATGCATGTGTTACGGAAGGTGCACTTCTCCGGGTACCTGGTTAAGTGCATCAGACGTCAGTACGCAGACGGCCCCCTTCTACGTCTTGACTACGTCTACAGTTCGAGCCCCAAGAAAAGCAGAGGGAGCCCGAGCGTAAGGGAGCCCCAAACCTTATATTATCGGGACTTCTGATATGATCAACCAGCATAACCGCCTGTATATGACCACGGCGAAGAAGGCCCATGACGCACATATTTTACTGACATAAGGACGCACGCATTAAAAAAAAAGCAGTAACTACTTCTTGTGTCATAGTATCAACATTGACTAGTGACTTTTGTCCAATTTACTGTGAACAGGGTAAACAGAATGTGCTTTGTGCGTCTATGAAGTGTGACATACAGCAACTTCTGAGAATTCATACACGCGGTGAAACTTCCACGTAAATCTGGTGCGGAAAGAGACTCACACTTCTATATCCATGTGCGCTGAAGCTATAAAGAATAATCGGTTATTTTTGAAGGTAATGCCACTTATAGCACTACATTCTGCGACCACGTTAAGTTAACAATGCGTGCATTCAGTACGAGGCTACGAGACGGCTCCGGATAAGCTGCCGCTATCTGCCCAGTGCCGGGTGAGAATTCTGGGAGTGTTTGCAATTTCTTATGCCCCACACCGCAGTGGTCCGTTGCCGTTGCCGAAGCAAACGCCTCGGCGAGAGCGGAGGAATACCTCATGAATACGGCGGCGTCGGCGGTTTATGGTGGCCTTGCTTAGGAGCTTCGTGACGCGCATGAGCACTCGGGGATTAAGAGCTTTTAAGTTTTGTTTTTACCGCGGCCCGCGTGTCAGCAGCCGGCGACAATTTTTACCCGCGTCCTGCTTCACACGCACCCGTACTTTTCATTTTTTTTCGTTGCCACACGCACACGTAGGTAAGTGTAACGAATGGACGAACAAAGTTCCGCCACTGCCTCGGCTTACAAGGCTAGCCAGTCTCACTGCGTGATTGTTTAACGGAGAGATGCTGATACCCGCTGGATTCTCGCGGAGTGGCTACTCTATTCTGTATGCATTGCTGGCGCTATCCTGACCCTTCGTGATAGGTGGTATACAATTCTGACGCCACTTTATAGTTCTAAAGAGCCCTTGCGAAGAGGCCAGTAGAAACTATAGAAATATGAGTGCGTGTTAAGAAACCCCATTCAGTCGAAATTTTCGCAGCCTAGAATTGCGGCTCCTCCCCATAGCCTGAGTTGCCTGAGGAAGTTGAAACTTAGACACAACCTATTTTTCAGTTATTTTTCGCCCACCACAATGAAACTTTATTCTATATTAGCTGTTAACTGTATAATAATTACTACTAGGGATGCATCCTTCCCTTACACGGGTCGAGGCAACAAAGGTGGCGAGTGTTTCTACCACGCAGAGAACCCTCACTCCCCTGTCGTGGCGACCGGTACGAAGTGCCAGACGCCTGCCTACATATTATAGTGGGAGCGGCGCCTCTCCTCCTCAAGTGAGGGGGAGCCGTATGGGGCTAGCAGCTGTGAAGTAAAGGGCGACCAGTGGCTGAAGAGGAAACAAGCCAGGGCTTGGCATGTGTTGCGTAACGTTGCTGTTATCGATATTCTTTTACTCTAGTGAGTATTGGTGTTGTTTCCATTTACATACAGCTCAGTCGACAGCATCCTCCTGCTCACGGTTGCGCAGCTGACAGAACAATTTGTCAGTTTGACACTACGAAAACGCTGTATGTCGCAGCTGATCTAGAATCACCTGAACAACATTTACTTACCAATTGAAAACAAATTGATTTTCGTTGCATTTACCAGTAACAGCCTCTGTGATATGGACGGCGACCACGCTGACTTCTCCTGGAAGTAAGCGGAGTGAAACAGCTATAGCTTGAGTTCTCCTACACTGCACAGTCTTGTGATACGGTTAGTGGCAGTACCATTAAGCTCAATTAGCACCGGAAATCTTGTCGCAGTCTCGGGGCTTCCACAATTCAACTGAAGGCCGTCTAAAATTAGAATCTAGTTTAACGCTATTTTCTGGCAGTAGCCAACGCATTACGTCCTTCTAGATAATGCTCACTTGTGCGTCCTCTATAAGCCGCCTCATTTACGCTGAAATACATGCAGCCCAACCTTGTAATCGTGCTCGTTAAGCTTTCCCCCGTCCATTAGAGTTGGAACGCGAAGCAAACCGAGATAACGAAATTTCTCGCGGAATCCGAGAATTCACATGTGGAAATGACATAAAGGGCCTCACGTTATCTTTCCGGAAGCTTTCGCATGTTCTCAGTTTATTGTCCATGACGGCACAATGGAGTTAGCCTCCCTTTTAACCTGTTTACTCTGCGCCATTGTCGGATTTAACAGCTTTTCCGCTTACAAGTAAAAAAAGGCCCAACGAAAGGAAAGTGAAAAATGTTCACAAGTGCACAATTTTCCGACATGTTAAAAGTTACTGCCTTTACATAAATAGTACCAACTAATGATACTTTCCGTCCAATGTGCAAGAAGGTTTCGATGTATGGTAGCAAAATAGGTTGAAGTGATGAGTCTAGTAATAAGACACCTGCCTGTTATATGTGCATATATGCAAAGCTATGGCCAAATGTCTGCACGACCCATGTTCTTTACAATCGTGCAGTGGGGCACTTATAATGACAATGAATTTCTTAACCTGCGGCGGTGGGGAGAATACCTTTGGTGTTCCGTTATCAATGCTCTGGATCTTTGCGGACTTGCAACGAATGATCGCATGCTTTATGGCTCGAAAGCAAACTTTGTTTTCTGAGGATACTTTCCTTTCATTCTGTACATCTGAATCAACGCAACACTATAAAAAATAACTTCAGGTTTCAATAAGAGAAACAAATGGCCAGTTCTAGCAAGGGCGTTTGTCGTAGAGATTATTTATTAACTGTTGTTTTCATGCTGAGGTAAAAAAAATTGGATTAGAATTGCAGCTTTCCCTTAATGTCTACCTACCTCTGTGTATTACTCTTGTTTTAAACGAACATTGACTTAGACTAGATTGTGCAGAAAATTTAAAAAAAGGTCCGAACAAAGAAAACAACAAAATAGCGGCCGTTTCATTCCATGGTTGTCTTTGTTCGCGCTATAATTTTCCTCACTTTAACGTAATGCTGCTGCTTTGCTTCGTACGCGTTCAGGCCTATATAATTCACCATTTTATATTTCATTCTTTATCATCCGCTGTCGTACTGCGCACATTCCGGGCAGTAAATGGCCGATGAAAAAGCTTCAAGCTATAGCAAAGCACAGACATATTCAAAATGAGAGAGAGTAGATATGTTTCGGTTATCACCGTTAGCCCTGGCCACGTGCCAACTTGCCGTAGCGCCAGATTAGCGTACCGCTTTTCTCTGCGCTTTCCGGGGGAGACGTGAGGTCGGTACACTCTTTTCATCCATTATTACAATGGTTATGTTTCTGCATTAGAATATTACAGTTCCGTCGGCTGTTTACAAGCATTATGTTTGTGTTTTACTGATTCATTAGTGGCACAAGCTCTCAGTAACCTGTAACAGCATTGTTCCCTCTGGGGATCTGTTAGCGGGATGCGAAAGAAAACCGCCTTTTTAGGCTGTCGGAGTATGCATACATGGCGCCAACGTCCGCTCAATGTAATCACGAGATAAAGGAATTGAGGTGATAACAATGCAGAAAAGTCCCCCCAGTGGTGCTGCAGTGGTTAAGGCGCTAAAGGAATTGGGGTGAAAATGATGCAGAAAAGACCCCACAGTGGTGGTGCAGTGGTTACGGTGCTCGACTACTGTTCCCAAAGATGCGGGATCGAATCCCAACCGCGACGGCCCCTTTTCGATAGAGGCGGAAAGCAAGGCGCCCGTGTGCTGTGCGATGTCAGTGCATGTTAGAGATCCTCAGGTGGTCGAAATTTCCGAAGCCCCCCACTGCATCGTCTTTCGTAGCCTGAGTCGCTTTGGGATGTGAAACCACATAAACTAACTAAACTGATGAGAAACAAAAAGGAAGATCTGTGTTGTTTTATAATGCACGAAAATTTCTCTAAGGAAATTAATCAGAACGACTTATCAGACAAACTATATCCTTGCCTTTGTCCGAATCAGGTACTACAATCCAATGCTTTTGTCAAGTATGTTAGGACAACTTATACTAAATATTCAAACGAGATGCGTTTTGAATTATTATTCACCTGAGCACAGAAAGTTGTACAGGATAAAGCTATTCAGATTACTCAATACCTTCGCTGTTGACCTAAAATGCATCCTTTTCTGAACTATACTTCTTTGCCATTTCTGTTACTCTGTCTTAGGAAGGGGATGTCTTGCTTATTAAGCATGCAACAGTGTGTGGCCGGTGCGAGCTACGTATAAGAGTTTATTGCAGCCTCGTATGTCAGACTAGGCTATATCGATACAGGGTTCAGACTGCCTACGTGACCATATCCACACTCAAAGCAAGTTACAGAGAGTCATCTTGTACAGAAAGTCTCTTTCTGCAGTATTAGCAGGTATTCCATCTCTCTCAGAATACACCCGACGCACCGGCTCTTCTAAAATCCGCACCAGGAGGACAATTTGCAGATGAGATTAACACATAAATGTCCTTCAAGTGTGAAAGGTCAGATAAAATTAAAAAAAAAGTATAGAACCGCGAAAATCGCGCACATATCAGGTTAGAAACCAGTTCAGGGGAGTGTCTCTCTTTCTGCTTAGGCGTTGTCTTATGGAGTTCTTGCATCTTCCTCCTCCCTATATATCTCGCCGCTTGTTACAACGGCCATTCTTGCATCCTGATGCACACTCTCCTCTTTTTTCTTTCCTGTCCCTGTGTATGCAGCGGTCTGTGCCACGCCTCTCTTTTTCTGAGTCCTGTTTAAAGATACACGTGATAAAAGCACACGGCCGTGAGAACGAAATGTGGGTGCTGCTTCAAGCAACTGAGCCTCACTCAGAGAGGGCGCACAAGTTATTATCTGCAGCTAGGTCGTTGCATAAGTTACTCAACACGTAGGAACGAGCAAGGTGTACCTCCCACCATATGTGGCCCATTCTTTCTTGTGTCTGTTTCAATGTCACGTGTCAGAAAGTGGTTACACCGTAATGACTGCGTTAGTATTGGTCTCTGATTCATCGCTGATAAAAGAGGCAGCGAATATGCCTCCGAAAGGAACAAATCGGGCTAATTGTTTTCCAAAAAAATTGCCAAGACATTGTGGCTGTGAACACCGTAAAGTAAATATTTTTATTCAGTCACGTTTATATCGTTCGTATCGGGCCGCAGCTTTCTTTAGTTATGGGTGCGTGAAACGTAAAGGTGGGACAGACCTAAAAAAATGGTCAATATGTCCTGCTTGGAATTTTATACACAACCATCAATGCTATTCAAGTCGCCGAACTTAGTGGGCTGCTTTATATCGATAGATGTGCGGTTCAAAACACAGGACAAGTCAGGTTACCGAACTTGGACTTTACCTATGCAGGATTAGGAGTGCAAAGTTCAAACAACAACCCTCACGCGTAATAGATCCTTGTCATCTTTGCCATTTTTTGTTTTGCTTGTTTTTCACATTCCTGAGAGAATGGATACATTAACGCAGGTTTTCCTTCGAAAGCGTGCGAAGACAGTGTGTGAAGGCCGCTTCAGCAGTGCCGTTTGACAGCACGCCAATATTGATTAATCGAATTCCGGGGTCGTGGCGAAGGGTCCGAAATATTCGCAGAAAGTTCGAGTGCTATTTCAATTATAATGAACACAAATCTCCACTGTCATGTAATCCAACCAATTAGTGACATCCTTTCATAGCCCATGTTCGGTTATATTTCCCTCAATAGTTACACCCCTCTTCTTAGCCTCTATTGCCATTCCCAGTGTAGAGTAGCAAGGGAAAGAGCCAAGATTCAGACTTGACTATATGCACTTTTTTTAACGCTCTCTTCTAGTTTTGTATATTCTTTTGCGTTTCTGGCATTGTCAAAAAGAAAGGCGGCCGCGGCGATACTATCTGAAGTCAAGTGCAGCTTATTGAGTGTACAAGCAGTCTCTGAGCAGCACATTGTCACAGTCTTTTAGCAGCATCATCAAAGCTGCATAGAATTTCTACTGTATTATGTGAGGAGCGACTGGCAGCACGCGGTGAATTGCTGTCATTTCGTTACATGTATTGTTCAGCGGAAAGCCCAGCGTTTTAACAGAAAAATCATGATTAGTCGAGTGGATGGTGACGTCAGAGCCAACCCATTTTTCATAAATCAATATTGTCGCGAACCATTCAAAGCTCCATTTCTTTTTTTTTTTACCAGCCGGCGTCATGTGGCCATGTGGCCTTATCACTCTGATTGTAGCGCACGAATCGATTATATATTCTTTGTCTGTTCATAATCGACGCGGCTTTATCATCTCCTTTGCTGCGGAAGATGCTTTGAGATGTATCTCGAAGTATTCCAGCCACGCGCTTATGTTTCTACAATGTTTCAGGTTATGCTAGTCACCGTTCGCGTTTTTATCTAGATGTTTCTTCACCGCCTTTAAATAGATCGCTGACCAGTGAATCAGGCATTCTCTATTCATTGACCTGCGAGTACGTTTGTTGCTATCGCCGTCGCCGCCGAGTAGATGTAGTTGTTCTGCGGGTGCAAGTCAGCCCAATAAAAAGTTCATTCCAGTGATACACCTATACCTGTCTTTTCATTTGTGACCTACGGAATTGTCACCAACACGTGACAAATTTAGTCGTTCAAGTGGCGGAGCGTGGCACCATACTACGCCTCCAAGGCACGTTTGTTTAGTTGGAATATGAACGAAATCACTCAGCGTCAAAGTAACGCACAATAAGAGATGTAAGCGAAGGGTGGCACCCTATAACGCAATCCGGTCACACTAATATATTTACTCCACACTTGTTACCTATAGCATTTCAAACGTCTGAAAGTAAATTAAAATTGTTTGCATTTGCTACCGCGATGAGGAGCATATTGCGAATGACAACTGCTTAACTCGGAAATGCTTGACTAGGAAATGCTTGAATATTTTCATGCTTCATTTTTATTTTTTTGTGGGGCTCGACCAACTCGACGTGCTATTACCCTACCGAGTGTTTTTTATTGCAGTCTTTTAGGGGCCTTAGCTAATTCAGCGTTTAAAATAACTTTTGTTCCTTGCATTCTCCAGGAAAACATATTGTATAGTAGAAGGGCGAATCTGGGGCCGAACGAGACGTTATTTGGTTCAGTGCGCAGAAAATATAACGATTTTATTGCTGACTCGTAATTCCTAACCGTGTTGCGTACTCTCTGCAATTGCCAGAATTCGTCTAAGGTAAAAGCGCTTATGGCCATCTGGTGATCCCAAGCCCTGAAGAAAGCTCTTGGGAGCAGTAAACAGTGTCGGCGCTACTAAGCAATTATGAATTGCAATCGCCGAGTAGTAAATTAATTAAGAGACTAAATTTAGGGAGTCTGCCGAACCAGAGCGGCGTACGTCTGCGGGCGGTCAAGAACAGCAACTCATTTCTGCTGAATAGAGCAAGCTGTGTGCACACTCATTTATAAGCATATTGAAATCCTCGTTTCAAATATTCCGAATTAAACTAAATCACATGTTCAATCGACAAAGCTGAGGGAAAGGTTTAGGTTTATGTTTATCAGGTTTAACGTACCGAAGCGACTTAGGCTATGAGAGACGCCGTAGTAGAGGGCTCCGAAAATCTCAACCACCTGGGGTTCTTCAACGCGACGTTACGGCCCATTAAAGAACCCAAGGTGGTCGAAATTTCCGGCGTCCTACACTACATACAGCGTCTGTCATAGCCTGAATAGCTTTGGGATATTAAACCCAATTAACCAAACCGAACCGTATGTTGCACTCTAAAGTATTTAACTTCGCCTTCAAGCCGGGGATCAATGCCACAATTTAAACTCTTTGACAGCGAAATTTTAATGTATTTCCTCTTCAGGTGGTCGTTTCATATTAAATAATCCTGGTGACAACATGACAGTACATAAACGCGTAATATTTGTTCCTTGGTAGCTGTGAAGAAGAGAACTAAATGATCACTTAGAATGTTTTGACGTTAGCATTCTAGTCCACACTTTTATATTTAGTTTGTCCGAAAGCAGAGTTCTTGGTATCGTTAATCAAAGATACGGAATTGTAGATATCCAGACTCAAAGCGTATCTTCAACCTCGCCGCGTCTTCTCATTCATATATCTGCGTCGGTATACATAGTTTGCACCTTTTTCAGAATTGCTGTTTCCGCCCTGACGTTGGGACGCCTCATTGGTGGAAGCATCGAAACCAGGTCTCAGTTCGGTTGCCATCACTTCCGGTTCCGGCATTTCCGCCAATCACATGAGGATTCGCCCTCATATGGTCGGCGAAAGCGACACTTCTGAAAGTGAGGCAACCTCAAAACAAGGGCCCTCGCGCTTTGACCAGCATATGAGCTCTTCTTTCACGTTCTCAGCGTTGCGCGGCAATCTCCTAGGGAAGCGAGCGGCGTCACGGGCTTTTCCCTGTGTGTGCAACTTTAAAACTCAGATTCCTTACTGTGCGCCAGACGGCAGTGCGCAAAGCAAAGACATCGACTACGCCGACAGAGATTTTGAAGTCGAATATCACGAATGTCGCAAGCAGCCTCCTTTCTTTTACAATCCGGTTTTCTGAGAAAGAAGAAAATACAGTTCCACTGCGTTCTTGTGGCAAGCAGATATCGCGTGCACTGCGAGACGGATCAGCCGCGCGGGTTGGCTATGCGTTTGTATGCGAAAGTCGTGCAGCTCACTGCGTCCATTTGTCGTCTTTCGCGAGGTGCGATCAGAGAAAAAAAAAAAAAAAAAAAACACTAGCAGCCGAACACCGTGCACACAGCGGGGGTCACTTTTCGACACGCCTGTTTTCTGGTGCAATCGAAACGATGACTGCTGTTTGAATAGGAAGGAAAGAAGAAAAAAACATAGAGAAAGAAAATGACACACCGAAGTCGTTTTCTTTTGTGTGTGTGTGTTTCTTCTTTCATGAAAGTTTGAAATCCGTTGTTGCGTGCGCAACTATCGCTGTGGTTGATGGTCACGTATGCCGCGTGACTTGTGCGAAGGTTATATGCTTGTGCTCAGGGTTGTGTTACTGGAACGAGCTTTTTATCCTTCCTTGGCGTCGAACGTACTTATGTCCAGTTATAAAGGCCAAGGATTTCGGTCGCTCGAGTCAGCATGTTGTTTGAACGAGCCGCACATTTTTCTTGTCTTTGAAGAAAGAAGGTATTCGGGATATCTGAACACTCAATGACCTATGGAGGAATTTTCATGTTCATTAATACCGCGCCAGTTGGGAAAATTACGTAGAATAACAAAGTTATGAAAATGTATGCAGTGACCTCATAACGAAGAGCAAACGAAACGATATCAATATCATATCCTGTACGGATGACGTAAATGAGCGATAGCAAGCTTCTTAAAATGGATCATTGAAGAACCTATAGTAAAATGTGGTTCCGAATTTCAGTTTTTATGCTCCAGTGTTAAGTACATGCTATGTATGGTGGAGATGAACAAGTTGAACGAAGAATTCCGCTCTAAGTTTCAAGTTTCCTAACCAGAAAGGTGTCACACATCGTAGTGATGAATTTTGGTTAATAGAGATTGTTTTGTTCATGGCTACATGGTTTCACAAAGGGAAGCCGAATATATTTTTTGCATTAGGAAGCTATTGCTGTTGCAATGGCCGTCATTGAAGGGAAGCATGTCCGAAAGAAGAATACCCTCCAGAACGTCGGAAATGCAAAATAAAACAACAATAACACGAAATAGGATAGAGCAAAAAATTTTAGTTGATGCATCCTATGAAATTTTCGTGATCACAATGTAAAGGGCGGTCATGAAAGAGAAAAACGATCAAGCGGAGGTAAGCATTCTTGTGTTTACAAACGAAATTAAGTCTGCACCCAATACGGAGGAGGGTGCCTTTATCTTTTTCTTTTGTGATATCCAGTGCCGATACTGACGTTGTTGCAGTTTAATTACCGGCCGACCCCTACAAAATAGCGCCGGGCCTATATGTATACATATATAGTTGCAGTTGCATGGAGCTGCCCTCGAACGACTCCAGCCGTGATTGAGCTGAGTGTATCGCTTGTCAAACCATGGTATACTTGCAAACAGAAAAAGGCATGCATATTTTGCAGCTTTTTTCGACTCTTTTTTTTGCTTCGACCCCGAGAGATGGCCTGCACCACTTTTTTTTTTCGAATTTCAGGTGGCTGAAGCGGATGCGGTGACTCTGGATATTACGGTATGTTATTTTGTCGTCCGAACACATCGACTGCTTCGACCCGGAAGGCCTTAAATCTGAATAAAACACTGAACGTAACGAGAAGAAACGCTAGCGCACATAATTGGGGGCTTGTTTGCGCGTGGTTCAGAATTAACCTAACCGCCAGGCAGGAAGCGCCGAAGCGATGCGTGTTTGCAAGGACGTGTGCACAGAGACCCCTCTTTCATAAATTTGCATGCGGGACAACCGCCAGAATTCAAAGCGCGGCCAGGTCTGTCTGTCCTTCAGACACGAGCATATCTTCCAGTGGCCACTTCTTTTTTCATTACAGTGAACAACACCCTGCTTCTCATTTTCTAAAACCGCTCTACAGATCGCAGCTTTTTCAAGCACGTTTGGCTCGCGTTGTTTCCCTACATCCGTACCTAATGAAGCGTGTGCAGACTACTCCAGTGCACGTAAATAGTCAGTTTAAAGTAACTACCGAATAGGATCGAGAGCTGAGCGAAGCAATCTGCTTGTCTTTGTTGCAAAGTTTCTTGTGAACTGCTCAAGCAAGGCAAACAGCGGGTATGAATGCTACCATTTTTATTTTTTCATCATGTATTATTATTAATATTCATTTCAGTTATTCTGGCTCCGTCAGCATGAAAGCTTTTACTGCCTGCAAAAAAAAAACTAATATTTATCAAATATAGCATTGTCTATATAGGAGGAACAGGTCACACATATCCCGCAAGGATTTTGATTTCACCACTGTTATTGAAACGAAACTTTCCAAAGTTTATGATTTCAAAAACACAGACGCAGCATCTTGGCACATGTTTCTCAAAAGTTAGTTGCGGTTTCAACAAGTATGAGCAATTTGGCATGAACTACCTTTATTTTTTTTATAAAGCCAGGTCCGTAAAGTGGTGCCAAATCTACCGGTATTTGTTTAATGTTCTCCAGAGGGGTTATGGACTCAACAAGGTTGACAACTGGGCGAGTTGGTAACGGTTCATTTTAAACCAGCCAAAAGACGAGGCACAGGAGAGAAGAGAACAAGACAAGGCTGGACTAACAACTGAATATTTATTGAAGGAATGAAGTTAACGAAGACTCGTTCTGAAATGCACGCGCACTACCCAACTGGTGAAATGGCAGGAAATGGAGAAGACAATTCAGAGTCATGGCCTAACTATCGATTTTTCTAACAGGGCGAATTCCTTACAATGAAGGCTAACCGATGCCTTAGCAGGATAGTTAAGCGGGCGAGTTGGTGATACATCATCCAAAAAAAACAGCGCGAACAAACGGGGACGAAAAGAAGAAACCACAGGAACAAGCGCTT
>JAJIZL010018983.1:223164-257546 GCA_023969395.1 Amblyomma maculatum | reverse complement strand
TCTTTCTTTCTTTCTTTCTTTCTTTCTTTCTTTCTTTCTTTCTTTCTCCTGCAGACAACGCCCTGGAGGTACTTCGGCCTTGGCCATTGCTCAATGAACTCCGCCCCTGCCACTTCCTCGTGCGACTCCAAACGCTACGCAACAGTGCGGGCGGTCTTTGAGAGGAGGCCGAACCGACCGGCTATACAGCGAATCGTTCATTGTCGTCTTCGCCGACTCCTTCCCGCCACAGCAGCGGTAACAGGCAACGTTCTGGAAGCTTGAGCGCGACGGTTTAATTATGGACCCTCGCAATTACGACGTCTCGGGGGCGATTATTTTGCGTAGAAAGCTATTCGCGTTTACCCCTTTCTGCCAAACTATGCAAAAGGGAAGAGGAAGAGGGTGGCTTTTGGAATAATTTTGTCACCCTCTTTCGCCGGCCAGCCTCGCGACTTCGACAGGGCAAGAGCCGTGTCCCACCGTGCAGTGTAGTCGCAGTCACGGCGCTGTGATGAATTGCGGTCCGCTTTCTGTGGCGCGCTTACGTAAGACTGTAATGGTGGACATTGTCCTGTCAAGTCAGGCATTCTCCTATGGGCGCAGCTCATCTTTGAAGAGCAGGGCAAGGGGTCGGGCTTGTTCGTTCGTCGCGAATAAAGTAACAAAAGCAGCTGTACAGGTAATAATGGGTCGCTTCAATAATTATAACGTTCTAACCACGCTGCTAACTACAGCATATTGTCGAAATTGCTCACTGCACAGCGAACGTGCCAGGATCAGGGCGTCGCATTTTCTTTATTCTTTTCCGTTCACTAAAACTCACGCAGAATTCCGGGGCATGGTGTTGAGATAATTTGTTAGGCTTGGACAGAGCGCTTCTACCCGTACAAAGCAGCCGATAAAGAGGTTAGAGTTGACAATAAGTATTTACTTTTTGTGATGTTTTGATACCAATAATTTATTTATTCATTTATTTATTTATTTGAGTAGGTACGAACCGCCCCACTGGGCGTTAGAGTACGAGTGTACGCAAAGGGAAAGTCAAAATCACTGTGAACAGATGTACAGTACATTCATACAAAAGACCCAGCAACAATTCATCTAAGAGCAGTAACAAACACTTGGGAAATTTTGTGCAAGTCATAAAAGGGTTAAAATACATATATAGCGAAACGTAGCATGCAAAAGCTCTCCGTTGATAAGGAGAGCAGTCAATAGCTTATAGTGCATAACACAGTGATGCATCAGTTAGTCCCCGTAAATGTGTTTTAAAAGCGGCTGGAAAGCTGTTGTCCTCTAATAAAACTATTGCTTTTGAGAGGCTGTTCCATTCACTTATTGTGCATGAAAAAAAGCTGATTTAAATACAGATGTACGACAGGCAATTTCGCGTGTTTTACGAATATGCTCTCTTCTATGGGAAATGTATGTGGGAGGTGCAAGGAAAGCATCATCGTCAATGTCAATTTTTTTGTTCATATTGTCGTTTAAGAAGACTAATCTGAAGAAGGTGTGACGGAGCTGTAGGGAATCCCGTCCTAAATGCTTTTTGAACGCATTGGTACTGCTGTGGCGATCATAAGTGTTTAAAAGGAAGCGTGCTGCATGATTCTGTATCGCTTCAAGTTTCTTGATAAGGATTTTACTAGCTGGATCACACACTACCGTTGCATGTTCTAAAATTGACCGCACGTTTGAGATGTACAGAACTTCTTTCATGTCACTTGGTGCATAACAAGAATTTTATTTAATAAAGTAGAGTACGCGACCAGCCTTCATTGCTATGTAATCGACATGCTTGTTCCAGGTTAAGTTATGAGAAACATAAACGCCTAGGTACTTAAAATTTTCATATGTGGCTATTTGATGACTATTTAAAAAGTAACTACTTGATATGTTTACCTTTCTTCGCCTAAAACGAATATGGCAGCATTTTTTAGGATTTGGAGTCATATTCCACTTACAGCACCATGCTATGATCCGGTTAAGGTCTGTTTGTAGATCATTTCTATCTTCCCTTTTTTTTATATTTCTATACAATACGCAATCATCTGCATATAGTCTGATTTTAGAAGTTAAACCCGGACCGATATAATATATAAAAATTAAAAAAAAAATAGCCACTTCACCTCATATGTATTTCGCTGACACTCCTATTTCGGTACCTATATTGTCCGTTTCGTGCTGTCGCTATAGAAGAAACACCAGTGCAAGACTTATTCCTTGATGACCAAGCATTTTTTTTATTGCCAGTTAGTGAGCTTATTTTATTAATTATTACTTTCCTTTCTCAATACACTGTCTAATCAATTAGAGTAATTTTCGTGATACCATCATCTAGCGTATAGGTTGTGTCCCTCTGGATGTCCAATGTAGAACGAGAGGAAGATGGCTACGTGGTATGAAAGAGCACTGAACAAGGGTAGAAGGGGGAAACCTCAGTTCGCAGGTGTAGCCAATGTTTCGACAAGTGGACTTGTCCCACAAGAAGACAAGTCCACTTGTCGAAACGTTGGCTCGGTCTGCAAAATGAGGCTTCCTCCCCTCTACCATTGTGAAGTGCTCATTTATCTCGATGTTCAAGTTATCTAACACCTGCGGCAGTGTGGTTGTGCATGTAGGTTTTATCACTACATGAAACATATTCACCGCTGCAGCCTGACTTAAAGAATTTATTGTATTTCATTGACAATTTGTCAATTTCGGCACCTGAAAGCGCACATTCTATTTCATGAAAACCAAAAACGTTTACCGGCCTAGGTTACTCCAATGCGTATGTTTTATAGGCACAAACAGCGTCCCACTAGCCAAAGAATTGACCCTTACAAAACTGAATATTGAATTTCGGATGTCATTAGGAAGTAATCATGATGACTCAGGAGAAATTAATCGCGAAAGCAACATCTGTTGTCTTCTTGCATCACACCTATATCGTAAATTGTTGATGAGTTTTTGCATCTGGTTTTCTGCATAATACTGGCATCATAAAATCTTGATGAGATTTTGGAATTACATTTTTATGTAAAAAGTCAGCTGAAGTCGTGATGCATGAATACATCCAAGCAATATCATTTTCAAGCATCACCTGAGCATTTTTTAAGTTGCTTGCGCAGTACTAATGCACATTAGTTAACAGAACTTTGCAGTTAAATTTCTCAGTTATTGCCCGCTTTGAACTTAGCATATGACGCGAGATGTTCTTTTACGAAAACAGATTATTACCAGCTCACCACCAAATTTGCTGGAGGGTTTCCTATCGGGGATATATAAGAAAACGTGCGGGCTATGAAGATGCTCAGATCAATGAAGTGCATTGGGGTAACATGTATTTCTACTGGATTTGTTGCTGGATTCTCGACGTTCTTGTTACTTGCTGCTTTCAGGAGGGGTTGATTTAAGCTGGTTATCGATTCCTTTCGACATTGGGCGAAAGTGAACAATATGGGTGTTTCCTCTGCACTGAAAAGAGCATTACGACCGCCCCAATGTTATAAAAAGAACATACAGGAAATGCTATTCGATACATTTTTTTTTTATTTTTACCAAACCACTAGTTAAAATATATAATTCACGCAGGAATGCACCCCAATATTTCATTTATACTTCGCAATTATTAAGAATGTGAGCAATCAAATACTCATCAAATCTTGATCAGGAAGGGGGTGGCCAATTTTCATCACCAATCCATAAGAAACTAATGTTGGAGGGAAGTCACCACAAATACCTAATGAGTGTGATGTCTACAATCATTGACTTTAAACCAGAAACTCATTACACATTTTTTTTAAAGGAAATCTCAGTGTTGGCGATGAAAAGATCTGAGAAGCGGCGGGCTTGGGGAATTTGCCGGTATAATAATGCCAAGGTCGCCACAGGTGCAGCAAGGTAACAATTGGAGATCATATGGAGCAGCCTTTGTCTTCCGTCACTACCCCTGAAGTTATGACCGTGATAACGAACATGTGCGCGATCTTTTACCACGCATCGAAACATCAGTAAATAATATTTTATGCCTTTATTTTGCGTCAAAACGTTTGAGTTCGCGGCTGGCAGCACGGTGTAGACGTATCTGTTTTTCGGAAAATAACCTAAGGGAATATAACAAAAAATTGCGTTTAAAATTATTACCAATTTCTTTTTCCGGGATCGTTCCTAGAAGAGCTGCCACAAGATGTCAGGTACGTCCGGCTTTCATATGAGTGCGACAGAGGCCCCATTTGTGAGAAATTGCGTCGTCATCGTTGTCTGGGCTGCGTTCTGTAAATCAGGTGCCTTTATTTTCAGGTAATAGTTAGTAGGTAACATGACCGGGCATTGATTGTTTCAGCGGGCTGAGTGACGTTTCGAGACCACTATGCACGGCCAAGTTAGCATAGCTGCTAACTCAAACGGCTCATTTTAAACGGGACGATGAGATAAGGATCAAGCCTGGAACCCTTCGATCTCGAGTCGACGCGCTACCCCATGGCCACGTCGACACGTTCGTACGGCTTAGTTCGAAGGGAGGTTCATACCTATGACGCCTTAGTTTTCATTTAGTAACATATCTTATGACTGTATGTTAAATTGTATGTGTGATATAATAGATGCACAAATTAAGGTATCGCCTTTAGAAAGATGTACATAAAATTTCTGATATGATTATGATTTAATCATTATGACGAACGTGAAAGTGATCAAAAAAGCAGCATCACTTCCGTTCTTCCATCACACTTGCATCATAAATTATTGTGCTTTGCATTACGTTTCATTATGTTTCATTATGTTGCATTATGTTTTTTTCATTAACTTGTCCGCATTAGACTGACATTGTTATTTCTTGGTTAGTTATTGGCACCCTAACCTTAAAGCCAGAACTTAAGCTTCTAAAGTTTTCGTCGCATTGCAGCACTCACTTCTGTGAATCTGTGCACCATTTACCAAGGCATTCACACGTCTGCACTCCGAGGGAAAAGCAACGGTCGGCAGAGATGCCGCGTTTACTCTACGTCTAGGAAGAGTGCGGCTTTAACTACTCTCCTCAAAATCTTGGTTCGAGGCCTCCATTGTCTTGAGCAATATGATTAAGAGTTTAAAGTTACAGAAACTTCAAACGCTGTAGAAAACCCGAAGGTGAATTTATTTATGAGGGTGATGAGGAACAAGCCCCGAGCCCCGGCGACAGGACTTGCAGGGAAAGAGGGTATCTGCAACTAGGCACTAGATATACTGTGAGGCTGGAAGGAGCTGTAAAGACATTTTTCTTGAATATAGTCGGAAACGCTAACTGCAAAATACCCTATTAGTATAGGCGCCGCTCCTTGTCGAAGTCCAGAAATATGTCAAGAACGGCCATTATTCGAATTGACAATGTGTACCACGTGCACAACAGTGGCACGTTTCTAAAGCCCCTTCAAGCGACAAATGTCGGCTGAAACGAACAAGACGGAAGGGGTAGTCGCCAGCCCACTGACGTTCCCATTTTTCACCGACCTCATTCGGAACGCCTTTGGCCAGCCACTTAACACGTCTAGCTTCCCAGCGGACGACAGCCATATTATGTGAGCGGTGTTGATCCCAGCGGTTCTTTTTATGTCTGCTTGCAGACTCAAGGCTAATGGAAGTCCCGACAGGCAGCAATTTGAATTGACACCACGTGATTGAGATGCTAGATGCAAGTAATCCTAAGCATTGCGGCTGAAGAAAAAATTAAAAACGAAATACGCAGGCGATATCCCGGTATCTTATCGAAAATCTCTCTTTTACCAGTACTAGGAACTTCGGGATGGTCATGCATGTGCTACCTTGTATCCATAAAAGGTGTTAATACGTGCTTCCTTTAAGCCTAGATCACTTCACCAATTCTGTTGTTCTTCCATTGCACCACAATTTAACCTCACTCAGTTTATGATTTGCACCCTCATTACCACGTCTCCTGGACGTCAAACTCCGTCCCAGGGGAGAGCGATAATGTGGCACATCTGGGGCCCAACAAGTTAGGCACGAGTTAAATTGCTGCGCCATTAGGTATTTAATAAAGGCTTGACTGAATCGGGTGGCCCAGCGATTTCCTATAATTTGAAGATCATTGAAGAAGCCGCCATAGGGAAAGCCGTGCTTGAGGGGCTTTCCCAACTTTAGTGGTTCTTTCATTATACAATTATTATTATATCTTTCTCAGATTTACAAGCGCTTGCTCGTTGAAGCGACGCAATCGCTCATTATGCTTTTCAGAGTACAACATTAGTTTATGCGATGCTGATTGGTTTGTGGGGTTGAACGTCCCAAAGCGACTCAGGCTATGAGAGACGCCGTAGTGGAGGACTCCGGAAATTTCGACCACCTGGGGTTCTTTAACGTGCACTGACATCGCACCGCACATGGGCGCCTTGCCTTTCGCCTCTATCAAAAAGCGGCCGCCGAGGCCGGGATTCGATCCCGCATCCTTGGGAACAGTAGTAGAGCGCCGTAACTACTGCGCCACCCCGGAGGGGCAGTTTATGCGCTGCTGGCGAAGTGTGAGACTAAGTTGGGCATCGTTGTAAACTCCGCTTGGTATTATTAGTCATGTTGTTGTTCATATGACAACACCTCCGCTGTGGCTCCAATGAAATATTGATAAAATTTGAGAGTTTAAATAACATTTGTATACAAGCAAGCCGCTCGCCGACCCCACGCTCCCAAGCACCCAGAATAATGGCTTCCTTCAACCGCCATCATTAGTGAGCGCGACTTGAGTGCCTAGTAGGCGAGATAAAGGCAGTATTCTGTGGCTGCAACGAACCACAATTCAGCGCACTTAGGCGGCTGTTGTACATTTGGAAGGTGGAGATATTTGAATATCAGATTTGAAGGAAATAATTATATATATATTATATATACCTTGCAGGATCACTTGCCTGGCAAGTTGTTCTGCAATCACCTAACGTGGAATACATTTTTTGAAGGAAATGCACTGTAGAAGTCGTTTTCAGGAATTCCGGTTCAGAAACTGGTGTAGTCTCGAAGTATTCGTACCGCGGCAACTTGGATTAGCATTGCGTAATGCCATCTTCCTGATTTCTGCTGGTGGATTCTCGTCGGGAACTTCTTATCGTGGATAAGAAGTTCCCGACCAGCCTGAAGCATACACCGTGAGCCTAGAGCGGCTCAAAGAATTACAATTCCTTGTTCGCCGGCGTACTAAGTTCCTGCAAAGAACGTGAAAAGTTTTTGAGCGAACAGTATCGAATCGCTTGCGCAAAATTACAACAATAAAAAATAAAAAAGAACCGAGATACGGGCAACGCAATTATTTAGGCATTTTATAGTGATAATGCATTCTATGTCCAAGATAACTTGCTAAAGAAGGCGTTGCGTGCTTCATACATTTTAATGGCTAGCAGTACATAATTATTTATCCGCAGGAAAGCGACGGGATCTCTTATTTTCCTTACTGAGCACTGAGAAATGGTTATATGGTGTTTTAGAAAGGAAGGGCACTACAGGCGACGCGCAGACGGGGAAGGATAACGGAAGCAGGCAGAACACAATAGATGGAAGGAATAAAGGAAAGAGTTTAACATTTTCGGGACTGCGGGAAAAACAGTCAAGTGCAAAGGATCTTATAAAAATTAATAAAATATTTGCACACTCTTACTAAAGCTAAATAAAACGTGGCTGTTTCAAGCATGCATGGAAGGTTTTATTTGAACAGTAGACATGGCATGCATAAAACACAATTTCTTTAGAATAAGTTAAAGAAAAGAACACAAAAATAAAAAAATTCCGATGTAAAATTAAAGAACATTAAAACAATACTCCACTTAAGTCTGCTTAAGGGAATAAATAGCGAAAGCCACTTCGCAGGACAGTTTTCACGAACTGCTTCGTCATTGCAATCCTTACTATCATCATCATCATCATCATCATCATCATCAATATCGCTACTATCAACATTGCCAACTAATTGCAACATCATTGTCATCGCTACTATCATCACTATCGTTGTCATCGATTGAATCGGCGTTGTCATCGGTCTGGTTAGCAGTCCGGGTGGGTGTAGGCAGTCTAGTGAACGCATACTCCTACCTCCACCCACAAATGCAATGAAGCCAAATCACAAAGCGACTAAGATAGCATATGGTGAAGTCCATCTTGGAAGCGTGGTATTTGCATAGCAACATTGCAAAAAAAAAAAAAAATTTTCAGAGGGTAGACGTAGCCTTCCAAGTGCGGCGAATGCGTAAGCTTGCCACGTTTAGGAGGTCACCCACTATATTTTAATTCTGTAAGCGACCACTGAGTTGGTCAGTCATCGTAAGCCACGCGAACGCGGTCGTGGGCTGTCCCCAGCCAAGAGAACGCATCACTTTTTATCTCGTCTTCTACGCTCACCTGCTGCCGCTGTCACCGACGAAGGCTTCATTTTTTGCTAGATCTTTCGTGATTCTCTAAGGTATGTGTGAGGAAACGAGACCTCTTCTGCGTGTTTCCCGAAGGCGAAATTTTGGAACACAAGAGGGCCAGTTTTAGGTGTGTGTGGACAGCCACTTTCTGTGCACGTTATCTGCGGACAACTTCTGCAAGCAACCAAATTATGTGAGAGATCGCTCAAAGATGTCTATAAAGCCCCGCTTCAAACTTATAACAAACAAAAAGACTTGCAGAAAAACAATGAATGTTGCTGAGCCCACCTTTTCACTTTAAAAATTACTCAAAATATTCTCTCCACAAACGAGCGAAACACGTTTTTCATTTGTGCAGTACACCAGTTACATATACTACACAGGCGTAATATGGCTTAGAGCTCCATAAAAGTAGAGTGAAATGCCATCAAACTCCACATGCATCTTTTCGGGCATTGTTTTTCATCATGTCCGAATTAGCACTATTTTATGACATATAGATGCTTTTCTAGGTAATATTTTTAGCCCACTGCCAGTTTCAGTACATCTTATGTAATATAATTAACCTACTGCTGACCAAAATGCATACCTCCCGCCAAGAAAAAAAACGTAATGTTTATTTACGCCCAATGC
The DNA here is from genome assembly GCA_023969395.1 of Amblyomma maculatum. Taxonomy (NCBI): domain Eukaryota; kingdom Metazoa; phylum Arthropoda; class Arachnida; order Ixodida; family Ixodidae; genus Amblyomma; species Amblyomma maculatum. Next base: position 248,565 of record JAJIZL010018983.1, on the reverse strand, counting down.
GCACATGGTATGATGGAGTGCAGCTGAAAAGACTTTTGTTCAAACAATTTGTCGTCCATGTAACTTCAGACACCGTGCCTCCAAAATGGCGCTGCTTTTTGGATTACAGAGTACAATAATTTTACATGCATGTGAAACTTCGGGATTCAATTACGGCATATGTCTCGTTTGGTGACGCAGCCTATTTTAGAGTGAGCAATGATGTGAACGTATTAGCTTGTACCCAAGCCAAAACTTTGCGACAATTTCCGGGGAACAATTCTTGAACCTAATTTTCTGAAGTATTGTGTACTGAACATCGAACGCCTACCTACACATGTACGCGAAAACTCACACGAACGCAAACGCGACGGCGGCACGCATCGCGCGAAGCCTTAGAGCGAAAAGAATTACATGTGTCGTTCGGCTCGTCGCTCGGATCTGCTGAAATAGAAAGTTTCGTTTGTTCGCCCGCACGTTCATGTGCGATCAGCCAATAGCATGCATGAACGTGAAGCGGACATTACTGCCTCTCACTTCGCATGCTTTCTCTCGTTTGCAGTGTTGCATTGTGTGTACTATGCCAGCAAGGCAGAGCGTCGTCACCGTTTCGCGTTGCCGCTGGTTCGCGCTGTCTCATGCATGTATCGTCCGCAGTAGTCGACGGAGCGAACCATGATCGATTTCGCCGGGTCGCATCGATCTCTTTTTCGATCACATATCTTAACTACAGAGTTCCCTTCACCCAGCTTCCAGATTTTTGCTAATATTAAAAAAATGACTTTCATGCCACTTCTAACTGCTTATTGTGCGAACAGGATACGCCGCATCAAAACCAAACTTTTGATACGCGTATGAAGCATGGGCCATTTCTAAATTAGTGTTGATATATTTAGTCCACAGTATTGCACAGGTTTCTCTCAATTCATGGAAAACGAATCCGATTAGTTTTTTTACTGCAGTCGTAATTACTTAATCGAGTGTACGAGAAAGAACAGAATGAAATTTTTGCTACTCACCAGAAACTTAGGTCACTTCTGTCAATATGTTCAAAACATTATCTTACAATATTTTACTTCTTTCTCAAAAATAAAAGCGTTCTTCAAAACTGGACTTTCCTCACTTTCAATGTCAGCAAGGAATCAAGCAAGGAATGTTTGTGCAGTAACTTATGCAGTAATTTCGCCACGAGAGTCATTAAAAGTTACAGGAGCACTTAGTTGTGCGACTATGCGTTGTGGATGCGTCAGCATGAGACATTTGTCCTTGGTTTTCCTTCTTTTTTTTTAACGCTCTTGGCTCCTTCTGTCGGCGACCTTGAGGTGACGTCATTATGAAGTCGAAAACCAAGATCCGGGCACCGAACGAGATTTAATGAGACGAGTTTTGAAACACTGACTTCCACGCCGTCCGCAAGATGGCGCCACGGCCACACGAATTCACTTAACGGTGGACACCACAAACTACTACCGAAGCAGCGCTGTCATTTCATTTCACTCTGCGCTGCCTCGTAGCACAAAGACGAAAAGACACAAAACTATACACGTTTCATGAAACCCTCATCTGGCATCAAAGGGGACACTTACTGAAGAAAAATTGCGAAGCCCATGAGCACGTGGTGCCTTTAAGTCAGAACTGATATCGCTGCCACGCTCCGCGGATTAGCACAGCGCATCCGCGATTATTGCTGAAGCCGTCTTCCGCGCAAATCACAACGAGACCATCATTAAACCCATGTCTCCAACGGCATCTCTAAGTTTTGGCCCACCCCGGTACGTGGGTCAATCAGCCAGCGTTAATCTCCGTCCTTCTAGGCGCCCTGCCAGTCAACATGCAAAAATGTGCTACGCCGGTAGTAAACCCATTTCATGCTTACATCTGCTCTCGAATACAAGAAAGGCAGCGATTTTTCTTCTTATCATCGGCATGTTTGCTCAGTCTGTAGTAATCATCTTCATTTTTGGATTCTCCCACCTGCAGCCACTTTCTGGTCTCTCACTCCACTCGCTTACAAATGAAGAGAGAGAGAGATTTTCCTATCTCCCCTTGTCGCGGTTGCCACATGGCAACGACAGATGCGGATTACGATAAACGCTAGATTTTCTTCCCGATGAAGCTTCTCTTGATAATGCATTAACGCGCCTTCATAAATTCTAATTGCCAACCGTCGATATGAAATGTGTACTAAAACTAGCATGGACTCTCTGACGAAGTGCCCCAGTTATACAAAGCTGGCTACCAAAAATGAAAATCTTCGCTCCACTTCGTCAGCAATACCTCGTACATAAGCGTCTGTACGGTTTTCAGTGCCATGGAATAATTCGTTCAGGAACCATTGAAATCCACGACGATTTTTCCAGGTCCATCTAAATAAGTGGCTGCATGTTCGAGATATATTCTGACGTACTTACAAATGCTTGGAATAAAAAACAAAACAATTGGTTTCCGGATACTTTAATTCGACTCCATGCTCGCTTCGCTGGACGGATTCAATTCTCTCCCCAAGAGGACACGAACATTTGCAAGCTGCACGAACTCTTGGTTCGATGACGTTAGAAAGTGTTACACTTTCTCGGTTCTCTCTAGTGGTTAAGCATTCCTAACCTCTTAACCCTATCTCTCGCTCTCTCATCCAAGAGTCTCGCGCACGGGGATTGCATGGACAATGGCTACAGCACACCCCTTGCGTGCTCCACATAGTAGACGCAGTAATTCCGGTACCGTCCGATGGAGACGGTGCTGCGATCTGGCATACAAGTTCTCTCTCGGTCAAGGTTGCTGAAGATCCCGTGCCTTTGCGACGAGTAAGATTAAAAACGTGACCTCGTCCCCCTGTGCAGGCCTGTGTGTTTCCTGGTCTGTGCTCGTATATAAGGGTTAGTCTAACACACACTCCGCAGGGGGTTACGGCTCTCTACTCGGCGAGTTGTTCGTGGGGATTTATGAGAACGTTTGTAAACGTATAAGGGAAGACTGTAAGCTCGGCGAGAACAGCGTTTCCATAAAGAGCCTTTTAACATCTGGGGCTATACATTAGCTGCATAATCCCGACCAGTTTTACTTCCTTTATTTGTATTACTGACGCTAGCAGACTTCATTCTTATGCCTCGATCGCGGCCGGATTGGCTTCATTCTACCGGTAGTTCCGCTAAGCACATTTGTATTTTTGTTTTGTGCATGTATTTCCGCGGATTGTATGATGTGTGATGATGTATTTACAAATAACCCCAGCAATTGCCTATGTGCAGATCAGAAGGTTATTTATGGAAACCGGGGAAATATCGCAGATCGATACTATCCCTTAAGCGGCGAGGTGAATAATGTGGCTTGCGAAATACAAAGCCCTTTTGCGTTACGGCAGTGGAAGGGGCGGAGGGCAGAGCACCGGTAAATGGAGACTAACGAAAACTATATTAAGGTATTTCGTCGCATATAATTTATTTCTCTGGCTCGTTCTCGGTATGCACACATTTCTTCGGCAGTAATTTCCCGTCAGTTGATTGAAAGTCGTGACGTCAGCAGGAACATTTACTGGGAGATGAAAGGCTCCTTTTCGATGGAAATAAAGTTTTCAATCATTGGTTGCTGTCGTTTTGAAGTTAAGGAATGCTGTGCGTAGCGTCGAGATCCGCCATAACAATTCGGTTTTCACGGATGACATTTAGACTTGGGAACATGCCTGTGATGGCAACTCCTGCACTTCATTTTCTTTAATGCTTATTAGGTTCACTTTCAGGGCAACAGACCAATGTAATATTTATCGATTCTTGTGCACTTAATTTTGTCTCCAGTGCTCCCCTTTAAAACCCTACTGGTTGAAAGTAATTTCGAGCACTGAACCTCAACTTACATTTCAGCCATTGTCCAATCCACATACTGCATAATATTAACAGAACTAATATGATTACTGCGAAACACGATTTTACCAGCGACATGAGTATCGAGCTCGAAGAGGAGAATACTAGGTGGTCAAAGAAAGCGAATAATGTTTTTATAGGTTTTGCCTAGTTAAAAAGTAGCTTTATCATAAGGATGTAAGCGAATTCCTCTCAGCGCCTGCTCCGTACGGCTAAGAAGGAAAGTTTTACAGCATTCGCAGAAGCTTCGTAGTTGAAAACAATAACAAAAACAGTCCTCTAACGGGGTCCGTATGGCTGCACCTGGGTGGATACTAATGAGTACTGAGCCACTTAGACCGCGATGGAGGCGAAACGAAGTGGCGTCCGTGTGCTGTGCGATGTCAACCTACGTTAACAAAAATTCGCCTGCAATAATGTTGGCGAATTTTTTAAAAGATCCCCACGTGTTCAAAATTACCCCGGAGCCCTCCACTATGGCACCCTTTTCTCTCTGCTTTCGCGCCCCACTTCTTCCCTTTCCTTACGGCGTGGTTCTAACGTGGTTCTAATACCACAAGTTAACGGCGAGGGTTAACTTGTGGTATTAATGTATTACCTAATTTACACTAATGATGTCATCGTATGATGGCGTCATGAAGCCGCTATGACCAAGCAATTCAGTAGTGGTGACTTCGTGCCTACTGCAGAGCTTCCTTGGTGGCACATTCCAGCTTGCGTTCGGAACTTCCCTGCAGCATTACAACTGGCGCTCGGATTTTTATATTTATTTGTAGCTGGCGTTCGAAGCGTGCAAAGCGTGTGTGGTTGTGCTGGTTTTTGTTTGGTCGTACTGTGCAGTACCAAGTGATTCCTAGTGTTATCACAAACAGACTCGGCATTCCCTATTTGCGTCCTCTATTTTTTTTTTTCACAAACCTACTTGACAGGAGTATTGCAGTAAACGTTGAGCATAGCGTTCTCTATTATCTTAGTTGACGTTCAGAATCTTGTAAATGTTCGAAGAATTTTGTCCCACTATTTGACAATCTGACTGGCGACGTAGAAACGTGATTGCACGGCATCGTACTGTTGCTGTACACCATTAACGGTGCAGAAATTGAGAACCCTTTTGGGCGCTGCTATTTATTCAAAGGGTAGTGACATGGACACATTGATAAGTCACTGACAAAACCGAGCACTAAATTTCTGCTTGCTATTCAATAATACCGTCTCGATGTGATAGATGAATTGAATTCATGATGTTAGTGGTGATGGCATTCGTTTGACATTAAATGGCGTAAAAGCAGCTTGGCCTAATAGCGCTGCTGCTATCCTGTTTTCAGGTACGCTTCAGGCGTGGTGGAAGACCCGTTTACAGAACATTTATCCCAGAAAAGGAGATTATGTGACCAGTGTAAATTTCAAACCATTAGAAAAATTGATCTTGTAGCACTAGATATTGAACCCCGCTCCTTCCATATCAGAGACGAATGCTGGGGCCACTTGGTCACTGTTGAGATCAGAAAGACCAAATCAGCAGTATCAATAATATCTGGAACGCAACAAAGGACTAAATAAGCTCGATGTTCATCAACGTTGTCAAAAAGCAGTCTAAAACATATGTTCTTGCATATAAGTTTCTTCTTCTCAGCCTGAAAGGTCAATCGAGTCAATATTCTGCTGAATTTCCCGAAATAGCTCGCTTCATCCGGGGAGGCTTTCTCTGAAACGTGTCCACCGAGTGCCGGAATCTAAACGCTACCAACGTCATCGAAAAGCGGCCACGCCAACCGTCCCTAGTACGAAGTTCGCTTCCTTAACTGCCGCGCATGCGTCCGAGGGGCGCCATCGCGCCGGTATAGTGTCGCTACGCTGCGCACCAATATATCACCGACGCTCTCTAAACACGCGCACACCGCGAGCGGTCTAAGGTCACGCTTGAATTAATCTGGTCGTCGCCGCTGAGCAGCGCATCCGGGATGTTCCCAGGCAGCGCGGAGCAACTCGCCGTACGGCACACGTGAGGGCTCCCGGGCGGTCAGCTCGCCTCGCCAAGGTCGGTCGAAGGCCGCCGGCTGCCAGATACTCAGAGTCCGAGTATTTATCTCTGCTCCCCTGCAGTCCCATTGAGAGGAGCTGTAGTTTCAAAAAGCAGGACGGTGGGAGTGCATAGAAGCGGGGCAGTAACAGCGGCTCCAACATATCGGAGACGCACTTGCTTAGACGTACATCGGCAGCCGCGTAAGGCACCTATTCAGTAACAGCGTGGGGGGGGGGGTGCCGCTGTTACGGTATGCATGCACAGCACTACTTTTTGTTAGCGTCTTGTCGAAGTATCTTTACCAATTGCTCGTTTGTTTAAGTATCAAATTGCGCTTCATAATATATATATTTCGTAAAAATGCACTAAACCATAATTTATTGTAGGTAACTCGTTTTTGGTTTTCTTACCTTGATGAAAAGTTTCTAATAACTTATTTGATTGGGATATAGCAGATAGTTAACCCCCCTACAGCACTGTCAAAATGAGCGAGTGGTGCGCCTGATAAATAAAGCAAATGAATAATGTGCGCAATATATACAAAAACTTGCTGATTTTTTGTGGCCGTCGCCGTGTTTCCAAGGGTATATATGTTTAAAAAGTGCGTCAAATTCAACTGGATTAAGTTCGGCATCAGCTGCTTCCGCTTTGCTCATACTGCGGTAGCGATTGGATGCTATAGAGAGTTCTTCATTGCTAAGGCTCCCCAAATGGTCGGTAACGATTACTTGTGTCTCAGATAACAAGATCTTGTAAACAGTCACAGGACGCTGTAACTCCGGTTCTCGTACAGTCGCCAAAACCAAGCTTAATTATGTGAAAATTAAGGAGATTTGGGATAGCTCGTACTGCTACAACGCCTTAACCAGTCGCAATGCGCAAATGGCGCACTTTCCTGCAAGTGAACAAAAAGCTGCCGGCACACCCGCTGTTGTGCATCCAGTCGGCTATTGTGATCTGACAACAGGCAGTAGCGATGGCAGTAAGCATTACGCTAAATGTTTCTAGTATGTTTTGCTAGCATACTAGCCAGGGTTTTATATTATGGACAGCTTCGGCGTACTGAAAGCTGTCTTTTAGACCGGCAGAACATTCTGCACTCACGGCTCCTTATAGCCTGTGCCAAATTTTATTTTAAAGAAATGGAACACGCTGTATATCCGCTCACATCACGACGGACATTGGAAACGAGTCGCAATAGACATTGCCGGTCTCAAATCAGTTTCGCGTTGCAACTCTTCTCTTCTGTGTTGTCCTTGCATGCGCTTAGTGTACTCAATCAGTGTCGCAGATGATCTATGTAAGATTGCATAGCTCCTTTATACGCTTGCGCGCAATGGCTACACACTGGCAACATTGCCAATGCCGTTGCGAACTCTGGACTGTCTCGCCCCCCCTCCCCCACCCCCCCACACACACATAGCTTGGAATGATTTCCACAGCAGAAGAGGGTCAAGAGATCACCACGCCAGGTATGACAAACACAGTAACAGCCATCGTATCAGTACTTTTAAAATCGGGATCTTACATTATGCTAAAGGCACGCTACACGTCCCTGCCAAATCCTTGCTAGCCACATAAACCCACACCTCTCCTACAACCCCGCCAGGGTGACGCAGTGATTACGGCGCCCGACTACTGTTCCCAAGGACGCGGGATCGAATCCCGGCCTCGGTGGCCCCTTTTCGGTGGAGGCGAAATGCAAGGCGCCCGTGTGCTGTGCGCTGTCAGTGCATGTTAAAGAACCTCAGGTGGTCGAAATTTCCGGAGTCCTCTACTACGGCGTCTCTCACAGCCTGATTCGCTTTGGGACGTTAAATGAAACAAACCAAACCCACTCCTACGCGCTGAGCTCATCTGGGTGCCTGCAGACTCAAGAAATCCTTCAAGCGAGCCCGCTGAATCTTTAGCCCGAAGGTTGAGAAAGCGGGACAGGTGGAACTCTGGAGGGTTTCTCGAAGGAGCGTACGCATGCTTTCGCTGAGCTCGTATCACACTTCCGCATCAAACTGCAAAATACGTACTATAACAGCCTTCGCGCACAGATCTCTGGCGACGAATGCAAACAAGAACCCTGCGCACTCGATTTCTATTGTCTCCCTACTAATAAATCCTCTCGACCTGTCCAGTGTGGTATAGAGGCTCTAAAGCGAAATAGATCCACACCCTGCCAAGCTTCCCCGTATCTCTTCTATAGGAGCCTCACCGGACCATGAGGAATGGGAGTGCACAGTGCGCAGCACGGACACGGCGAAGCAGCCAATCACAGTTCGCCAGGCTGCCGCCGTCATAGACATCCTGAACAAGAACATCTGATCGCAGTGCGACCGTGTAAACACCCAGGAGCGCCTAATACCCTCGCGTAATAAATTCCGCTGAGAAGCTTAATACTGAGCATCTACATATTAGGAAATAGTCCCGCGGGTGAAACGGATGGGGGAGAGGCGTCCGAAAAATATCACGTAGGAAGTAACGTGATTCAGGTTGTTCTGGCTACTGTGCTTCTGAGTGGGACTGTTTGGGCTTTGGCGGCGTAGGATTGGAAAGCCTCGTATGGTTGAGATCGAATCGTCGGTTTCACAGTGTGACGTCATTATCCCATGACGTAATCAGGTCACGTGACATGAGCACGTGTTTAAATAAGTCGAATGTCCCCTTTAATTGAGTTATGTAATTTTACGCGTAGCTGTGACCGTCAAACAGCCCACGCTCAAAGCCAAGCCTTATTACGCGAACCCCGCGCCAGACAGGTCTATCGGCTTGACGGACAATAGACACGTTTCGCAACGCTTCAGCGCCCGCACAGGCGTGCCCTTTCGCAGAGGATTGGTATGATCTTTATTTACGTCTGAGCCTCCTCCGCAATTCACTGTTTCCTCTTATTTGGCGCCACGACAGAACCCTCTTAGCCCCAGCTGTGGAACTTTAGGCGGTCTGTAAGCGTACTGTAATGTAGTCGCTCGTTACACTGCTAGAGGAAAGGGGTGTCTTGAACTATGAGCCCCTCTGGTGATTCCGTACTGATGTCTGCGCTTTCGTTCTTGAAGGCTGTCGATCATGATTAAGTTATCACACGGGGAAGAGTTAAGAAAACAAGTGCCTTCCCAGTCCTGCGCGCACTTATCTACTTTTTGAGACGAAAACATTCCTCAGCCCTCGTCTGTGTCTCACTGTGTCCTGTCTCTCTTGCACTTTATCGCTACGCTTGTTCAATGGACACGAATATGCTAACCATCGTATGCGCTACTTCGACATTATTTGCGTATATATTTCGGGCTCGAATTTGAAACAAGTTCATGGTAGTAAGTTTTTTGTCTTTACCTTGTCATTTTATTCTATGTTGTGTCGATACTCGCATCTTTTTCTGCTTATTGTACTGCCTCCCTGTATAAATGGCTCTTTAAACCAGTTTCAGATCCACAAGTTTCGTTTCGCGCTGCTTTAAAAACCCCGTTGACTGGATACTTATTGGTGCAGTCGCCACTAACCAGAAAGAACTAGACGCACCGAAATAAAAATGCATCTACGAGATACCTAAAACAATAATTATTAAACATAGATGTCGCCTTGATTTTGCATGGAAATGGAGGAAATTTCGTGGAGAGTTTTGGTCTAAAATATCTTCTTGAATTCAAGGAAAACTTTCGGATTTCACTTCGGGGTAATCGTCAGCTTCATGAAATACTTTGTAGCGGTTTATGTTTTCTAGACATGCAAACCAACTTATCATGCGTACCTTTTATTTATTTCCATTTTGCTTCCATCATCATCTTTAACCATTGTTTCTAATCCCAAGCGCGAAATTAGTGCACCCCAAAAGTTACCTGTTCATTCTTGCCGTGTGACTCACGCCTGTATATTTCCGGGCGACACGTCTACTGTGCCCATTGACGCGGGATCGAATCCCGGCCTCGGCGGCAGCTTTTCGATGAAGGCGAAAAGCAAGGCGCCCGTGTGCTGTGCGATGTCAGTGCGCGTTAAAGAACCCCAGGTGGTCGAAATTTCCGGAGTCCTCCACTACGGCGTCTCTCATAGCCCCAGTCGCTTCTGGACGTTAAACCTAACAAAGCAAACCAACTTCTTCTCGACGTAAAAAAATCATTTCTTTCCTTATTAGGGCGGAAGGTCAAATTTTCTGGAACAATGGTGACGCTCCACAGGCAGCTAGTAACTATGCATAAGATTTGATTCAATCAAGCCAACCTTTCTTTAAACGTATGCAGACTGCGCTAGAAGACACACCAGCCGACCCGGATGAACTATTAAAAACGTACACTACCTCGAAATATGTATTCACAAAAACATCTTATCACGAATACCTGGCAGTCACTCCTTGAAAACATACCAACGTACGCCCTCCAGCCTTCATCTCTTTCAAACACAGATACGCTTCCATATTCTGCAATTATTCAAGTACAAAAAACCAATGTAATCATTCGATGAAGAGATTCAAGTAGCCCATTATTAGGCTACTGAAGCGAAATGCAAAAGTCACTGTTTCAACTCTGCTGCTCGTTGTATATATTTTCCCCCCAACACGGACAGAAGAATACAATGTAGTAGTGACAGGCACAAGAAAGACGGACGCAGATACAGGCGCTGAGTAACGACACTGTTTGGGGACTTGAACTGACTCACCGCTCCCAGGACAATACAAAGAAAAGCAATAAGAAGCAAATCACGCAGTCGAGGGACTTGCCGTCTTTCCAATCTTAAAGGCCAACTCCGGAGGTTTTTTGACATTCGAATATTTTAGTAAAATTTTACTGCAGGTTCTCCTCCCCGCCCTGACGCATTCTACGAAATTTGGGCGCCGTACGATAATCCGTTCGTGCGCAACACGACTTTAAAATATGCCGTTTTCATGGCTTAAGTCGATAGTATTGCTGCAGGCAACATTGCGTTTCTGACGTCACAAACAGTATACCGGCGTTATTGTCCACTTCCCGCGTGATTATGAAATTGTGAGGATTATATTGAACTACCTCAGACATTTTATGCAATGCTTCATGATTTTCATACTTTATTTTCCCCATCCAACGCACGTACGAGTGTTTTTCTAATATTGTGTGTGACGTCACCATTTCGTCGACTGGGACGTCGTTTCTGGTCGTGAAAGCAGTCTCGGTTTCGATTTCCTGTTTTTTTAAATACTTCTAATTGGAATTTCGAAAAACGTTTTTTTTTGCGTTGGAGTCAGGACATGCCGAGGAATGTAATTCAACCAAAAACACAAAATGACGAAAAAACCACCGGAGTTGCCCTTTCGACATATTCGCAAAGGCCTAAAAAAACAAAAAATAACTCTTTTTCATTCATATGCATGAACGGTGTGCCGACACGCTTATCAAAATATTTGGAATGACCTGAGCTTCTGTTATCCCTTTTGTGCTAGTGTTAGGCTTTTGCGCAGTGTCCTTTCAAAGGCTGGTGTGCAGTTGTTACATAGTTTGCTTAGTTCGTCTAGTTGACATCTTTCAGATTTCTCCTGACCTCAGTGCGCTTTGAGTTTATGCTCATACCCTAATTCATAATGCCTCGGGAACGATATTGATTCCAATTATATCTGCTGCCCAAGAAGGAGATTCCAAAGAGCTATAAAAATGACAGCTGCTTATCAAGAACATCTCAGGAAAGAAAAATTCAGTATGAATCCCCGGGTGATCTTTCTTGATTACCGATAAGGTAAGAAATGTTCTCCCAAGCAGTTTTGACTTATAATGAGACCCCTGATTTTGCAGCAGTCTGACACCGAAGGCGAGAAAATGACGATTTGAAAGCGCTATTCATTGCGTAAGAGGCTTCCTGCATTTGCCTGAGAAGTAACTGCAAAATCCTGGAGCTTCGTCTACCGTGTGTTGCACAAGCTATCAATCTTAAAGCCAACTGCAAAAAACGTCTTATTGTGTTTTATTGCGAAAGCAATGCTACTCGCACTTTCAAGCCTTCGCGAGACCCGGCCGCAGTTACGTCTTACCCACGTGACGCTGTGACGTCACACCCCACGTGACACACGGGCGGGCAGGAGCTGCCAACTTGGGTCTCTCGTTTCACATGGGACGGTTATGTCAGAATCAGCCTGCTAGGACCCTGACATTCACGTTACCCCTATAGGCCACTAAGGCACGTTCATACGGGTTGGTTAAAGCGGGGCTTTATATGTGGACTGAGGAAGAAGAAAAAGAGGAGAAGAAAAACGCTCGGTCACCCGCAGCTAATGCTTTCGCTCAATATTTGGTTCAGCACCATTGAACCCTTGTAATTTTTTTCTAGTTGTCCTTCGGGAGGGAGCACAAAACGCAAGATATTACATTTTGTAATAGAAGCGTTTATCACAAATGGCTCTGTAAATCAGCCGTTTGCTAAAGCAAAAGTTTTAAAGTGCGGCTATTATTCACAACGCGCTATGACGTTGACACCAACATAATCAGATCGTAGGGTGCTATCGAGTGACATTCGGACTGCTTGCTCTTACTTGTGGACGCCTCAGTGAGTGGGAAAGTGCTGCATTCGGGCAGTGTTAGCAAAGCAAAATCCTTACGCGTGAATAACGTACACTACGGTGAACCAATGCCCACCAACATTTGGGCTACGAATCCTTGCTTTGCTCGAAATTTTCATCTCCTCGGAAAAACATGCGACGAGCCCGCTATTTTGTGTCTTGCGCCTTCGCACAATCGACTAGTCTACAATGCATAAACGCTTTTGCGGTAGCGCTAAAATAAAAATGAGAAGGGTTCAACGCTATTAAACCGAATATGGAGCGAAAGCATTAACTGTGGGTGACCGAGTGCTCTTCTTCATCTTCTTCTGCTTCTTCTCCTTTTTCTATCTTATTTTTTTTTTTGTTTCTCCTTATTCTTCTTTTTCATCTTCCTCTACGTCTTCCTCTCCTTTTCCTTCTTCCTCTCCTCCTCCTTCTTGTTCTTGTTGTTGTTGTTGTTCTTCTTCTGTTAGGCGCAGCGCCGGCTAGGACACCACGGACACCACGGACACGGATACGGAGACGGCACGCAGCGACGAGCGGTTAGACCTGGCGTAGTATTGTTTTCTCAATAAATGCTTGAACGCTGGAACAAACCCGGGACTGCCGAGACATTTAATCTCTTTCCTGTACGCCCCAGCAGTCCGTTCACTCAAATGAATCCATTCTTAAGGTCGACTATCGTGCGCCCTTTATATATAATGATCTTTGTATACCCGCACTCGTCTGAGTGTGATAGAGTTGATCATTCGAGGGAAGGAGCAAGTCAAAAGGGCTTGACTACTCCTCTAATCTCTTCCTTTTTGTTCTTCCACTTCTCCCTAGAATGGGATCTGAAACGACATTTGTCGAGTTCACGTAAACGTAGCTGTATACGGTAAGTTGCCTCACTTTGCTACACGCTACAAGTGCACTTGTCTGCTACACGGCTTCTTAAATGCTTATAACTGCACAAACGGTTTCCAAAGAGGCATGAAAAAACGTTGGGAACAATTTAACAGCACACCGATCACATTAGGATCCATCAGGAGGAGCCAATATAAAATGACATTAAGTGGGCCTTTAAGGAACAAGGCTTTCGTTATCGGCCTTGTGCTACGCTTACTACATTTACAGATTTACGGCACAAGGTCTAACCTCGATTAAACGACACCTGTGACTGCATTTTCCTTAGATTGTGAATACCTTTTCGACAAGTTGCTCAACAACGGCTTCTACTGTAGCGATTGAGATTCGTCATTAGGGCCTCTTATATGGGATGTGAAATTTTGTTACTGTGCGGCAACAATACTCGAACAAGCATTCGTAACCTAACTTTCAGTATTCTGGCGTGATCTCCAAGCAGCTCAGACTTGAATCCTTGCTCTTCTTATTCCACATTAATGACCTTCTAATGAACAGTTTTTCTCGAACACGCCCTTGTGGAGACATCTGCGTTATTTATCGCCCCTTCCGTAAGCGATCTCGCTGACGCAAACTTTAAAAACGGCCCTCAGCGTATCATCAAACACCAAGACAAAATGCCCCCACACACTAAGTAAACGTTGTTATGATCTTATATCTACTACACTGTCAAGCAGCAAAGTTTGTCACATGTGGCTCTGAAATCTCCTTTCTTAATTTAGTTTCGCCTCTGTCCTGTATGTATGTATGTATGTATAACTTTATTAGGGAGCCGGCAAACGACGGGTTAAAGCGTCGTGACGCTGGCCAAGCGTCTACCCGGGGTTAAGCCCTACTCTGCACTACCTCATTTGGCCCGTTTGTGGTAGGTTGTGAGGCTTGCGCTTTTCGAGCGCACCCCAGGCCTGCTGGACGGCCCATAGTTGCATGTCCTTGTCTGTATTCTGCACAGCACTTTGAAGTTCCAGCGGGTATGTCCTGGATGCAGCTTCGGTCGGGAACCTGGCACAGTCCCACATGATGTGCCATTGGTCCGCCGGACCCACTTGACATACACTGCACATATCACTCGTGTAGATGTCTGGGTGGAGGACGTGTAGCATTGCCGGGGCTAGGAGTGACCCGGTTTGCATTTGCCTTAGGATGACCGCCTCCTCCAGACTAAGTGCCGGGTGAGGCGGCGGCATTGTCCGTCGAGCTAGGCGGTAAAATTTTGTCACTTCCTCGTAACTGGTCATTCGGTCTTTTGTTTCGAACCACCATTCGGAACGGTCGTTCTCGGGGGCGCGGAAGGTAAGCGCTCGCGCCGCCGAATGGGCCGTCTCGTTGTGATTCGGTGAGGATGCACAATCTCCCGCGTGCGCCGGGAACCACTTGATGCGGATAGTGTTGCCGCGGTCTTGAAGCTGGAGCTTACTGATGATGGTGGCCGCCGGCGCGCACACTCGCTCCTTGGCAAAGTTGAGCACAGCGTTCCTCGAGTCGCTGAGCACGGTGCGACACTCGGCCTCCGAGATCGCCAGAGCGATGGCAACCTCCTCGGCGTCTGTGGCGTCCGTGCACCGCACGCTCGCTGCCGTTGTTTTGATGCCGGTAGCCGCCGCAACGGCCACTGCCACGAATCCTTCTCGCTTGTATTCCGCAGCGTCCACGAACCGGGCGTGCGGGTCCTGGGCGTGTTGCTCGACGAGGACTTTGGCCCGCGCCTGCCGCCGTTCTTGGTTGTACTCGGGGTGAATGTTTTTCGGGATGGGGTCCACGTGGATGTGGGCCCACGCCTCATCGCTGATCTCGCACGATTGCCGACTGGGAGCTCGGGGATTGTAACCCAGGGACGTCAGTATACTGCGGCCTGTCTTGGTGGTATAGAGGCGCTCCATTTGCGCCGTGAGCTGCGCCTCGGCTATTTCTTCTAAGGTGTTATGGACGCCGAGCTGCAGGAGCCGAGCCGTACTCGTGGTCCTCATTAATCCCAGCGCCGTCTTGTAAACCCGTCTGATCAGCGTGTTTATCTTTGTCCGGTCAGCGGCCTGCCAGTTGAGGTAGGCCGCAACGTAGGCGATGTGACTGATCACGAACGACTGGACGAGGCGCAGAAGACTGTCTTCACGCATGCCTGCCCATCGTGTCGAGACTCGGTGTATGGGCCGGATAGCGTCCATTGCCTTGGTGGTAATCTTGTTGATGGTCTCGTCGTTGCGGCCGTTCTTGTTTAGTAGCAGGCCCAGGACCCTGATCTTGGTCCTGTCATTTCTGCTGTTTTGTTCCTTACGATACTTCAATTACTTGAAAGTCCAAACTAGATCGAATGTTAAACGAGAGTAGAAAAGTGGGCAAGTTGGCGTGGATTCATCTTGTTGTGGCACCACAGGGACGAGGACAGATACGGAGAAAGACAGATCAAGTGCTCACTATCAACTGACAAAATTTATTGGGACATGTAATATATGTCAAAAAAGCAATAAATACACAAAGAAACAAAAGGCAACACATGCTCACTCCGGTCCTTGGTTACAAGGCTCATGTTAAAATGCTCATGTTGGGTTTTTAACATATATTACATGTCCCAATAAATTTTGTCAGTTGATAGTGAGCACTTGGTCTGTCTTTCTCCGTCTCTCTCCTCGTCCCTGTGGGGCCACAACAAGATTAATCCAATGTTAACCTTGGCAACTTCGAACCGAAGGGTCGCATATTTAGGCTGTGTCTTCCTCACGAATTTTATCTTGGACTACGTGATATGGTGATATCTCAGTAATCTTACTACTTCACTGCCTGTCCAGCCACACTGGCCTGCTCAAAGCCGACTGCCGTTCTCCAACAAAGCCTGCTTCAAGGCTAGCGCAGAACTCACCAACATTCGTGACAGCGTCACTGTATAGGGCGTTCCAAACATGAGTACTGGCGAACACTGCCCGTGGACGCTCTGTACTTCACCGATCCAGTAAATTTTCAAGGTTTCAATCGATTATCATTTCATTTAAACGCACAACCCATCCGTCATTTACTTCCTCTTTTCAGGGGGTCGCAATAACTGGGAATAAATAAACCGACTGTAAAATATACCAGTCTTAACGACATTAGCAATTGTTTTTTTGTTTAAATACTATTCATCGGAACTTCCTCGGTATTTGTAAGTAACTTCACAGCACCCTGACAAGCGTAAGCGATACTTGATCCCTATTTGGTGTGTCGGCAGTAACCTGTGCACTTTTTCCCTTAAAGCATGACAGCGCTTCTTTCGAAACTAGTTAGATTTTTTATTAATAACCCTTCTCTGTTCATGTCTTCCATTTGTTCTCATCACGTGATTAAGCAGAATAGTTCAATGACATACCTACTTTCACAAGTCTGTTTTCGTTTCGGGAATGAAATAATTCGTTATTCAATAAATTGTTCCCAAGGATATAAGTACTAAATTTACTTATAGGTAGCTACAATCTCCCACAGAGCACGAGGAATTCATTTTCCCCTCTCAGTTTAGTTTTTTTTTTTGTTTGTAGAAATAGAGATATACTGACATTTTCCTCCATCTCCAGGATAATAGAGTGACCTGGTTTCATTTATTATTTTGCAAAACATAGTAATGAATGCCCTCGACTTATGTACTCCGCGCATGTGGTATAGCAATCAGGCCCGCTAGGCAGCTATTGCTGCACTCTACTTATCTACTTAGCTGAGAAAATATACTGTTTGAGCAATTCCCAAGACAAAATCGACTCTCCGGACACCACTATGCCGGCGGTCTGTCCGATCCATGCTGCCGATAACAGCGTCGCCTGGTGGCCTCTAGCAGGAAAAAACAAAGTGTGGGAACCGACGGAGAGAGTCAAGCACCAATATCCATGTATCCCCGTGACAGGAGCGCGGCTCGGTGACCTCAAAGCCACCCCGCGAGCGCTTGGTTCACAACAGGAATACGACCAAGCCTGCCGCTATCCATGCAAATCCGCTCTCGCGGTGGTGGACTCCGCTCCTGTCACCTCTTGTTCGCTTCCGACATTAATAATGTATCCGGATCGCATTTCCTTTCTTCTTTCTATTTCACAGCAGTGTCTCTTTGAAGGACTCACTCCGAAGAACGGCGTAGCAGTCTGCGCTACAGCGTCGCCATACAATACCGTAAACGAACGAAGTTTCTCTGGCGGAAAGCACTGTTCTCCCTGCAATTGTTACCGGGGCAGAGAGATGTAGCTTCGGGAAAGGAAGCATGATAACAAATTCAAGGCATCAAAAAGTGTTTGTCAAACCAAGAAACTCTATACTTAATTGGTGCAACAGGCATCACTTTCAGCATTACACCGATCCTAAATACTAACCCATATTTGGTATGTTTGCCATTCGGTTTTTATGGTCATGAGAGCTTTAATCGACGCGAATTGGACCACTTTGCAGGTGAGATTTTGCGGCGCCTGAAAATATCATCACAGAGGTGCGCTGTACTCGCATCTGACGACAGACATATGGCTGCAGTAGGTGATGTTGGTGTGGCAGAGGTTTTCGTTTTCGCGGCGGTTGTTCGCAGTTAATGTGATAACTCATGATAAATGCGTCATAGATAATTAAGAACGTAATCTCAGTTTAACTCCTCGTTCAAATTACGCGGGACCGTCGAAGAGCCAGCTGCTGTCAGGTTCACTGTTTGCTAATGATATGGCCGGGAAGGATTCTCAGATACGAGATTTCCATTTGCGCGGTTATCCTCTCCACACATCACTGACCACCAGTACACTAGATGGCGCCGCATGCCTGCCAGTTCTCGGGGACGTTTAGCGCCACCCTATCATGCGCGGTGACATTCCAGTGCTCACTGGAGTTTTAGAGCCCTATACCGGAAATCAAACATGAACTTCTTGAAGGGACAGTTGGGAAGAACCCCATAAAAGTTTGGCCACTACAACCGGCGCTTGCATAGAATGCATAAAATGCACCTAAGCACAATATGTCGATGCGTGCAGAGCGCCCTGTTTTTCTTACTTCAGCTGTACATAAGTTGACGGGAGTGGCGTAATTTTCCCATGTGTCGCAAGTATTTCCCCTAATATTTCGTAGTGAGTAGATATAACTGTCATAAAAAACCAAAGGGTTGTATCCTCGAAAATAAGAATGAGGCGACTGTATAGTACAGTAGGACACTCTTATGAAAATATTGATATTAACTTCCTGTGCTGCCAAATTTGTCTTGCGCTCACAACAATAAGGTCCGCCATACAAAGCCAAGGGGGTGCGTTATTGAAAATAGACAAAACTGCAAGCCTTCAGAAGGAGGATCTGGGGACCAGATAGATTATTATAGTGCATTTATACGTTTGCACAAACATAACGTTCAAAAACTATTTATCAGAATAAGAGAAAATTTTCAGGCGTGGCCGAATGTCGTGAAGCACGAAAATTAATACTTTCACTACGTCAGCCTATAGAGTGATGCTCTCAGTAGATATTAATATCATTTTGTTTGTTAGCCGGTATTATTTTTTATGGTGCGGTAGTGGAGGAGGAGTGGCATGCACTTTTTTGAATTTTGAATCTTGAAGCTGCATGGGGGTTATGAAGGAAGCCATAATATGGAGACCTGGATTAATTTCGACCGTATAGGTTTCTTTAACATGTCCTGATATATTGTGCATGGCAGGAAGCCTCTCGACTTCACTTTCCGTCGAACTAAGGTCACCTTGGTCCGTTTGATTTCACAACCTTGGGCTCAGTAAACAAACGTCAAAGACGCTAACCAACCACGGCTGGGTATTTTTACAGACACGGTGCTAGTCTTGAAGTTTGTGATAAGAAAGAGGAAAATTCTGAGCTAACATATTGTTATGAAAAGAAATTGGATCTCAGAAGCGGAAACACATTGATCAAATTACCGCCAAGTGCTCTCAAATTGCAAGTGCTGATACATTCCTGGCTAAGCTCCCCCACTGGGTAGAGTCATCGCTTTATTTTTCTCAGCGAGAAGTGTGCTAGAGGCGGCAGAAAACACTACGTGGGGAATATTTCCTGAAGCTCTGGCAACAAAGGAGCAGTAAAGGTATCGCAAAGTTCTTTCTAAGCTGCGATTTCCTTTCATGCTCTTTTTAGGCTTCTACTAATCATATAAATACTGGTAGCAATTTAGGCAGCTAAAATTCCGGGCGATAGAACCGTTGTTGTCTTATTGTTCTTCGTAAAGCTAAGATTCTTTGCTTCGACGGACATGTAAATGAAACTAATTCGCTGCAGCAAGAATAAAAAAAACAATGGTACATAAATAAACGAAACGCCTCCAGTTACTTAGCTGCATGTCTTAGGGCACAGGAAATCAGTAAGATGTTTGAAGTTGGTAGCAATATGCACTCGAATGTTCGTTTGTGTGCGCACGCATATGTGGCGGCAGTTTGTTGGCCTTTGCGTCAAACTTCAGGAATTGCTTTGTGCGCTATATGTTTTGATAATATGGAGGCAAGAAATCCCAAGGAAGAGCCATTAAGAAAAACGGTTCGATAGCAGGGCTCAGCGAGTATTCGTCAAAGTTCTTGTTCAGGACTGGAAATGTTCTCCAAGTGTCACTCAACGTCCAAACAGGCTTACTTCTCAGAACTTTCACTCTCTGCTTATTACAACATGGCCACTTGAAGTCGATGTGAGTATATTACAAGCCTGTTAAACGCGCCGATCATGGTTGCCAGCAAACGAAGGGAGCTTCGTGGTATAAAGTTATTCAGTGATTCTAGATCCTACAGGTCGCGCTCTTAGCGTACTCGAACGTATTGTCTCCTACGCAGTGCATGGATGTCTTTGGTTTGGTTTGGTTTGTGGGGTTGAACGTCCCAAAGCGACTCAGGCTATGAGAGACGGCGTAGTGGAGGACTCCGGAAATTTCGACCACCTGGGGTTCTTTAACGTGCACTGACATCGCACAGCACACGGGCACCTTGCTTTTCGCCTCCATTGCGATCACCTTTGGTTGATATAGATGCGAGCGGCACTGGGAAACAAGCACCATGCTCTCGATGCCTGCATCTGCAGAGTAAAATTGTATGAGGCAATAACCTCACATTTTCTCACACAATCTCAATACTTCACATAAGAAATCACATACAAGTCGCATATAATTGCATAAGGTCTCATAGCTTCTTGTACATTATCATAACTTATGTAGGATATTTTATGATAATGATGTGCACCGTGTGCACCGTATGAGAGTCTGTGCGATTAGATGAGATTTTATGAGGCTTTTGCCCCGTAGAGCTTTTGGTTTTTCAGCTGAGAGAGTTGACCCAACACAGCTCTTCTTTTTTCCTCGCACATCTAGGTTGTCACCCGACAAGACACGTAATAGGTCGTGGCTGAGCACCCTAAAATCGATTTTCTCTGTGAAAGAAGTGCACGCAATGCATGGCACAGCACGGTGTCATTTCTTCTTCCACGTTCACCTTCATCTCTTGCGAAACAGCGTTGTTAAGGTTGTCAATGTATCTGCCCAAAAATGAAAACGCCTGTTCCCTTAGGATCAAACCAATTTTCATTTTCTACCAAATTGAAGTCGCAATTAAGGCTGCGGCTTTGATTGGTGCCTAGCATTTTTTCTGGTGCTTGAACATTTGGAGTTCTCCGTATGCTTTATGTGATAACCCTGAAAGGTCCGTAAAAGAGTAAATTCCTTAGGTAAAGTAGCCGTCTTTAAAAATGAATCTATTCTGGTAGGCATTGGACGCGCCGCAGAATAGTCCCAAATTGGGTACGCTTCGATCCCGACCACCGGCGACTGCGTTTCGATAGAGGCGAAATGTAGATGCGTCCGTGTGCTGTGTGATGTCAGCGCACGGTAAAGATTCCCAGGTGGTCGGAGTCACTCTGCAGCCCTCCCCTACGGCTCATATTTTCCTGCCTTTCCACTTTCACTCCCACCTTCCTCCCTTCCCTTACGGCGCAGTTAAGGTGTCCACAGAACAAGTGTGACAGGTAACGTGCCTTTCCTTACCTGTGAACCAATCACTATACATCTTTCCATGTCGGCCAACCAATCAATCAATTAGAGCAGTGCCATTTTATTATACCTACTAGAACCGTTGGTTGGTGTGTAAGAAATATTTGAATCGTTGTTTCGTCAGCAGTTTTCCGATGTATACTGAAGCGCTTTTTCGCGCCCTTCAAAGGAAGATTATGGCGTGAAGGCCCTTTTCTGGTATTCTAACATATTTAACACATTTACGACCGACGGTGGCCTCAACTAACTTTTTTGCAGGGCCGCTGAAACGTTCCATTCGCTAGTTGAGCGCTATACGGTGACGGGCGTGTAGCAAATCACGTGATAAATTATTCTAAAGCATTCCATGCTGGGGCCTGAAAAAATTTCAAACTTGCTACATCAATTGGAGTGTTCCCCATTCGGACATCTTGATAAATATTAAATGGTACTATATAACTAAATATTTGAAACCAAGTTTCTACGGGAGGTAGTTAGGATGACATACTCCCTCTTAAACGTCTGCGGGTTGCTTCGGTGGCTCAATTCAAAGGGCAGTATCAAAGCACGAATAAACTATATGGCTCGTAACTTTCTAATCTATTCCGAGGCAGGTAGCGATGCTTTAGAATGAGTAATATACGAGCGACAAAAAATGTACAAAAAAAATGCAAAAAAAAGATCAAACCAGCACCCCATGAAACCTCATAATTATGATCAAGCTTTTCAGATCAGGTTGCGACGTCCTTACTTTAGGCTCTCCGTCTCTTCCGATTTCTAGACAGGTTTCACAAATCCACCATTTGCACCACTTTTAATTGTGATGCACCTGTGGAATATCGTAACATTGCTTTACGAACCTACCGATAGAAATGAGATAGGATTCCAAACCCTAACAAATTTTGCGTGTGAAGTTTATCCTGTAAATAAAATGAGTAATTAAGATTGCCATCGATAGAAAATCGATGCGGTGTGCTTTTAAAAATTAAACGCCAAACACTACAAACATGTCGAGGTCTAAGTTTCCGAATTTTACGTCATCACTACCTCACTTGCACGTCATGGCCTGGCTTGATTTCTGGTGGATATATTGATTCTGACTATGCATCTTTAGATAATGAGAAAAATATTACGTGCAAAAAGTCTTTTTCAGAATTTGTCCGAACATTCTGAGTATGGGTGTGTTTGGAAGTTCCCGTGATCCGTGAATTGCTGCAATAACTGTGCAAGGAATTAGAAGCTTCTAGAAATTCCCTCTAACGAAAATAACAAAATAGAGAAGAGAGAGCACCAGAAGGTAGTACTCACCACCTGACTTTATTTTCTGACACAATTAAAGTGGGCTTATCCTTTAGTTTGTATTTAAAGCGTAATCGGCACCGCCACCGGCAGCTCAGTTGATCAAGCAGTTGGTAATTAAGTTTTGTTTTTCCAAGTAGCGAGAAAACCGGAGACACTTTATCACGCTCAAGTAGTTTCCCTACTTGCACCCTATCCTGCCTTGACTATATACACCATCCCTATGTGTTACTTTCAGGAGACAAGCAGTAGACAGCATTACCGCCATCTCATTAGTGCATTGTACAACTGAGGGAACATTCGGAATATGCATCCCTTTTATAGCTGCTCTTTGCCGAGATCATTTTCATGTGCTGATAGCTTAGTAGTAAATCATAGAACTTGTGCGACCAAGTTTCTCATAAGCTCGACATAATCTCCTTAAGAAGTCGCCGACGTCTGACGATAAAGCCTACAAATCTAATGTTTAGCTGCTATTTCTATGCCGATAAAGCGTTAAGCGGTCACTGGCGATGGCGTAATCCCCAAATTCTTCTGCAAGCCACTAGTGCACCTCAGCGTTGATCCAGCAGCCAACAAACGCGCATTTTGCGAACTTTCACCTAACCTCTCGCGCACAAAAGTGCTGAGTCCAGCAAACGAGGTTGATGCCCAACATCCGATCCGAAAGACGGCTGTTCCGAAGCCTGAGACGTCACAACGATGTCTGAAGACACCGAGACAACGCCTCCACATCGTGTTTTCCTTCCTTACTGTTCCTCTCTTTTTGTAGCTGTTTTTATTTGTGAACGTAAATGACCTTTTGTTCGCCTGTCGCAACTGCATCCTTCCCCTTCACCGCATAACGCTTGCCTTCTGTTTTCCAGGGGCTTAGCAACTGTTTTCTCCCGTATAACTTTCTCGGTCGTGTACACGATCCGATATTAAACTTGCACTGGTGTTCTCTGTCTTCGATGTTTTCGTGTTTTACTCTGCTTCTCCTTCTCTACCTTCTCTATTCCTAAAAAAATCGCTCCTGCTTTTATTACCATCTTTTATGAGTTAGCGTCAGGGCCTGAAAGGGGTCAGTGGTCTCTCGTGAGATGAGGTCAGCGATCAATTTGAAAATCGCCGAACGATGGCTTTCTCCTCGTGACACAGTTAATCTCTCCTTTTTTTCTTGAGGCACGAAACTTGAACAATCCGCTTTTATTGGTAGAAACTAGGCTGCTTTGCACGGACGGTTTTACGGAGATGACCTCCTTTAATGCGCTAAGACGCAGCACAAAGAGATGCAGCGCTCAGAAAATTTCGTTCCTTTTCATAGACGCCTCCTGACGTGCCACTTATTGCACGTCCACTGCCGGAACAGCGCCCCACGCTTTTTACGTTAGTTCTGCTTCACATGGTGAAGCAGAACTTCTATCATTCATCTCTAGTTTTAATAATGTGCATGAGGCCATAAACGTTTCTCATTTTTATTCTCGAACCACTACTGCGTTTCTAGACGTGACAGTTTCAATAAAGAATGGCAAACTAATCACTGATCTATACCGGAAACCCAGTGACAGACCTCAGGACCTGCACTTCGACAACAGCCACCTTAAATACTGGAAGACTAGCATCCCATATGGACAAGCCGTCCGCTTTAAACGGATATGTTCAGACGATCGCGACTTTGAATTTCACTGTGCCAACCTTCGTAACACCCTAATGGAACGCAAACATCCAGAGCGCCTAATAAATGATGCATTGGAACGAGCAAGCCTTCTTGATCGCAAAGCTCTACTCAAAGCGGAAAAGAAACCATCCGGCCAATCACGAATCAATCTCGTGCTAACGCATTCAGCTTCAGTCCCCAACGTTGCAGGCATATTAAAGAAACATCATAGTATTCTCATGCAAAGTGATCGTCTAAATGAAATTTATGAGCAAGCCCCCCGTGTTGTCTATCGCCGTAACAAGAACCTCAGTGATATTTTAACTTCGTCTAAAACTAGCCCCACTGCACCAATCGGCTGCCATCCTTGCAACAAGTCACGGTGCAAAGTTTGTGCACAAATGACTACATCGGTGAAAGCTTTCAGCATAGCATCGAACTTTAATGTAAAGATTCGGGGCAACTTCTCATGCGATACGGACAACGTCATTTATATGCTTGAATGTTCTATCTGCAAAATTCAGTACATTGGCCAAACCGAAACACCCTTCAGATACCAATTTAATAATCATAAAGCTCATTGTAATACACTGCCTAACCTTCCTATCTCTAAGCATGTAAACATTACCAAGCACCCCTTTGAAAAAATGCAAGTAACTTTACTGGAATCAGGTTTCAGAACCCACCATGAACGCGAAGTTCGCGAATCATTTTTAATACATAAGTTTAACACGGTTTCTTGTGGTCTGAATGAAAACATTGGCAAGCTAACTTGTCTCTCGTCATAGCATTTTAACTAAATGGTAGCACCTTTGGCAGCTTCTTAAAAGATATTATGTTTAACCGACATTGGCTCCATTTTGCACTGTTTGCCTCTTCGCTCGCGCAGTTACGGTCACAGCCCAAAGCCCCTCACATGATGTCATGCTTTACTTGCACTGATCTTTTCCCTGTTTGCCAGTTTCTCACGATCATATTGCTTCCCGCCGTAACATGCACTGATCATTACAACTTATCCAATAACCTTGCACACGATTCCTTGTGTAATCAACACTGTTACGAACAATTAACTTCTTTAACTGCTTCTCTTTGTCCCCATAGCATTGAGCACAAAAATGAGTTTTGTCACCATGCTGCGATTTGAGTGACCGTTTACTTTTCTTTGTGTGTGTGTGCGTGTGCGTTTGTGCGTGCGTGCGTGTGTGTGCGTGTGCGTGTACGTGTGCGTGTGTGTGTGTGTGTGTGTGTGTGTGTGTGTGTGTGTGTGTGTGA
>JAJIZL010018983.1:211708-222059 GCA_023969395.1 Amblyomma maculatum | reverse complement strand
ATATATATATATATATATATATATATATATATATATATATATATATACGAATGTCCAAGCTATTTTTAACCAAGACCTAAAAAATTAAACATTTGAGATAGGCCAAATAAACCATTTGTATACAACTACCAGTCATCTGACGCTCCATAGCCAATGTTTTATTTTGCAATTAACTAATTAGTATTTGAGATAATTTTTTTCTTTTTCACTAAGTATTGCCATTAGACAATAAATGTGATTTGCAAAGTTGGAGAGCACCTTCTGAAACCCCCCTTCAGTTTATTTCCGATAAGGAAAGCCTCACGTGTACAGCTTTTCCAAGCTCTAAAGGAAGCCCGCGAAATGCAAAAATTATCACGTGACTAACGCATTCGTGCACCACGGTTGTGGTGCTCTTAATCGTGGTCTGAGTGAACGAAATTAGCAGCGGCCGTGACTGAAAAGTCCAGACCCAGCGGTAAGCTGATATGTTGGCAATGGTTGCAGCCAGCGCGGTGAGCTCGCTGCTACCTGCACCGTCACGTACGCCGACTTCCTGAAGCGGACAAAGAAACCACCGCAGACATATCGGCCTGCCGCTTAAACGGGGTCGTGGAGCCATTCATTCATTCATAAACCTTTATTCATGAGGGTGACCTGAGGCCTAGAGGGGAAGGGGGTGGGTTAGGTGAGGTTGAGGGCGCCAGACTCCGACATGAAGTCTAGCAGGGCCGTAGCTGATTTCGTTCACTCAAACCCAGGTTGAGAGCAGCACAATCGTGGCTCACGAATGCGGCAGTCACGTGATAATTTTTGTACTTCGCGGGCTTACTTTAGAGCTTGGCAAAACGATATATATATATATATATATATATATATATATATATATATGAAGGAATGAAGCCAACAGTCGGCGTCAAGGGGAAATGAGGGTGCTCGTTATAATACATGAAGGAAAGATATATATATATATATATATATATATATATATATTGTGAACCCTCCTCGGATCTTCTTTCATTTGTACATACCATGATCTTCTTCTTCCTCTTGTACTACCATCATCATCGTCCCGCGGCGCCGGCTCCGGCGCGCGCTTGGGTTTTCGCCAGCAGATTAAAACGCTGACACGGCATACCTTGCCTTGCCTTCACGACCTTGCCGTCTGGACCTGGCCTTCTTTCACAATATATATATATTCAAAGGAGGGGGGAACTAATTCACCCCGACCATAATCAGAAAGACAAGCCTTAAACTAATAGGTAATCGTCTTTAAAGAAGACAGCCACTAATTTTTAAACATCAGCCCTTTAAGATATTAAGATGGCTTCTGTAGCACAGTTCTGCTAGTGTTGGTGGAAGCCAGAATACAGAGTAATGCTATTAATTACTAAACTGTTTCAGTTAAAATAACTTTTAAAATATGATACTTACGCATCTAGATGCGGTTACGGATTTGGTTTGTGAGGTTTAACGTCCCAAAGCAACTCAGGCTATGAGAGACGGCGGAGTGGAAGACTCCGCAAATTTCGACCATCTGGGGTTCTTTAACGTGCACTGACATCGCGCAGTACACGGGCGCCTTGCTTTTCGCCTCAATCGAAAAGCGACCGCCGATGCCGGGATTTGTTGTCGGCTATTAGTGATAGCTATATCACGTTTTAGAATCTCTTAAATTCGACAACCGTTAGCGCCATGGTTCAACAAAGTTTATGTAACTGGCGCTTTTGAAAATCTTGCGCACTGAGTACCGGCCCCGTCCCCATCAATCTCTTTCCCGTGTGCCCTGCGGTGTTTAAGACCGAATGCTGCTGCAGCCCACGTGCAACAGAGACGGCACCTTGTTATTTGCGCCATCAATACACGGCGCTGAGGAAGGTGCGCAGAGCGCACATTTTTCTAAAGCACTCGTCTTTTTGGACAAAATCAGAATGTTTTTAGCACCATCACAGGGTAACCATGTTCTAATATCTTTAAAAACTGATAGAGTCGCTACCAGTTGCCAAATAGAAACCACTATTTGCAGGAGGAGCCATGTGCATATTTAAAAATAATCCTGTGTTGAAAAAGTTGCGACCGGTTTCGCACGAAAACCTAATAAAACCTAATATTAATTACGATTTTGGCATAAAGAGAATTGCACACTGGTAAGCTCTTATCTAGCGAAGCTGCAGGGAAATATACGTATTGAATCCGAAGAAAAACCCTCTAAATTGTCGTACTTCTTTGCAATGCTTTTTTTTTTTATGCATTCAATGGTTTTAGAATAAAGGTTTTCTCAAGGCTTTACACACTACCTCGACGCATAGAGAAGAGCTCCTGTAAATCCTGAGGAAAAAAGCAGTGTAATTATGCTTCATGATTAGTATTGTCACAAACTTAACATTCTGTTACCGAGGCCTCAAATCCTCATTGCTTAGTTGGACAAGCCAAAGTTTTGCCAGAATTTTTTTTTATAGCAACAAATGGGAAAAATATGGTAAATACAATTTTATCAACTTACTATATCTAAGCGTTGTGTTTAATCATTCCGAAAAGATTCAAAAATTCTTGTCCCTATCCTTTATTGCCAGCTGAGCGTAATCAATGCTCGTGGCGGCTAGTTCCCACCGAGACAATCGTCCGCCCGTGGGAGGTTCAATTCCAATGCGGCCTTGTGGTAGGGTAACGCTATCTGGCGGGAATTCCTCGAAGTGCGCTTTTTCCGTCTTTCCTTTAACTTCCGTGCGCGCGCTGCTGTACATTGTGTGTTTGTATTCCTACCCTTTGTCGCTCCCATTTTAGAGCCACGTTCAACATCTTCGTTTCCTCATATGGGACACCTGCCTCTCGGTTTCTGAGGCAAACGAAACGACGGAGCTGCTGCTATGTGTTTTTTATGGTTTTACAAACTCTTTCAGTTAGTTTTGACATGCATTTTTGGTCGTGCTCGGAGAGTTGGTTCAACAAAGGAAAACACGTTACGCTTATGCAGTGTATGTTCGCCTTTTTTGGCTTGTCCTCACAACTTCATTTAATATGAATGCAAAAAACATCGAGTGACACTGAATGATAAAAGGAGTTCGGAGCAGAAGGGGAGTTGGTTCAACAAAAGAAAACAAGTTACGCTTATGCAGTGCATGTTCGCCTATTTTGGCTCGTCCTCACGACTTCATTTAATATGAATGCAAAAAAAAGAAAATCGAGTGACGCTGAATGATAGAAGGGAAATACCGATTAGCCTTTGCTGTCACCTGAGCTAGCCAGAAAGCATTGCTATATTTTTTTATGCTACTAGCGCACTCTGCTCAATGTACAATGAAAGCAAAGACAAAAGTGACACAGTCATCAGCCATTGTTCGAGAACACAGAGGAAGCGGAAAAGATTACCTTATAATTCTGCAGCAACGGTCTAAAATCTGATATATCGCAGGTACGACGACCTGGGTCCATATTTTCGGCAATTCGCCATTTTGTTCAAATTGTGACTTACGCGTGACGTGTGCACCAGGGTGGTGCCACGTTACGTAAGCACACAATACGGTTACGCAAGAAAGAGCAACGTAGTCTGCTGCTATGTACATCGGCGCCAAATTTGAAAAACGACGATGCTCCAGGAACCGTGCCGCTGAGGTGCATTCCGCGATGTGGACGACTCCAGCTCCACTGTGAGCGATGGAACTTTGTTGCGGCGTTGCGGTCTAGGTGTATGATGGTATACTTGAGGTCGAACATTCTGCAGCAACTACGAACGGAGAAGCTGAGCGAGTATACGACAAGCGAAAAGTATTAAAGCTTCAGAACAAGACAACACCGGAATATTCGAAGTGGCTTGGCGCTGAATAGAAGCGGAAAGTGGCATTGCTCCTCATAAGCGCCGAGCACATATACTTGTCAGCGAGGTTCACTTATCAGCGACATTTAAACGCGTATTCGTCCTTGTAAAAAATGGTCAAATGCAAATGAATTCAGGGAGTTTATTTTCTGGTAGTAGTAAAGAAGAGAGAAAACAACAAGTCATTCAACAACATCTTGTGATTAGAGCGCTTCCTCAAAGCACTTATTTTTGGTTTCTGAAAAATAAGCAAACGATTAGCCTCCATGCATACCTGAGCAAACTTTTGCATGAAACACATCACATGTGGCACGCCAACATGTGCCATGTACAATTAACATATAGTACTTTATTAATGTAGTACAAGAGGCTGTCAGTAATTCTGCTAGCTTTTTTTTCATTGTTGGAAAGCCCCTAATCTCATGAATACTTAATAAAATGGATACTGCTCGCTAAAGCAAAGCTACTACCCTTCACGTGTGACGCATGGGCAGACCAATGTGAATGCAGCAAAATTTCGCGCTGTCCCCTCAGGGATAGTTTGCCGGCGCTGCTCTCCACATAAGCATTATGAGTCAGACACAGCACTGCAGTTACCCGGCGAGTTGCGCAAGTTTTCGGTGACGATGATAAATTTGCAGTTGGCGGATTTGAAAGGGCTGTGGTGGGTAAAACCGGTGATGCACATAGAGCAATGCTGAGGGTTGGGGCAAGGCGTGAACAAATTGGAGGACGGATCGTTAACGGAACGAAGGGGCAATGAATGTGCCCCGCATGGTCGCAGGGTTTCTTAAAACTGCTTTTGCGCCAGGTGTCGAAACTATACGCGTATATGTGTCTTGAGGGGCGGCGCGAATCTGGCTCTGAATGGAGCTTCATCTCCAGCCTCGGCTTGTTTTGTCTCACTGGTTGTCCTATGAGACTCCCTTAAACCTTACTATATATACGCAGTTTCACGCTGCAAAAAGAAAGATATTAATTTTTTAATCAATTTCGATATCTCTGATACCTAGACCTTATACAGTGTCGCATTTTAATATGTTTTGTTTCAAAGGACTTGCAAATTGCGCAGTATTCGTATTTCCCTCTTATAGAGCGTCAAAATTGAAAGTATGTAAACGTGGAAACGTCCTATTACGCCGGAGGTGCTCTAATATTCAAAACTCATATCACTCATAGATATTCTCATATCTGTTGTCTTGGTCATTCTCTTTTTCGCTATTCTTATTCTTGAACAGTTTGTTCATGACTGTATCTTCTTTTTATGTCCACAGTCGCATATCTAATAGCACATTTACTTCCTTAGTAACTATAAAAGTTCGGGTGTTGGTCCAGTTTTTCAAGTCCTGTTCACGTCAAGGAACTGAGGGTAACGGTAAGGCGCCCTTCCAGGCTGGCCCTTCTAGGGGTAGGCGAGATGCGTAAAGACAGTCGTACTGGAAAAATACTTTATTTTCTGTACACTATGGCACTTCGTGAACACAACAATATCGCACACAGTCCTCAAGCGCCACGCTACGGATGATAAGCCCACGTATGACGACGTCACACCCAAACCACTCTGCGCACCATCGTGAAAGCAGCTCACTTCTTTTTGCGAAGGTAGTCGTAGCCGCCGTATCCATAGCCATAACCGCCAAGGCTGTAACCGTGCTTCAGGCCGACTCCATACCCACCGTATCCCAATCCATAACTGAGTCCTTGGCCGTAGCCCAAGCCGACGAGTCCCGCTCCACCGCCATAGCCGAGACCGTAACCATAGCCAAGTCCGCCGTAACCGAGTCCGCCGTAACCGAGTCCGCCGTACCCGAGGCCACCGTATCCGACACCGCCGTATCCAAGGCCTCCGTATCCAAGTCCAGCACCGTAACCTAGCCCGCCATAGCCCAGTCCGGCTCCGTATCCAACGCCGACGGTGGCAACAGCTGGAGCAGCGACGGCCACTGGAGCGACAGCTACAGCTGGTTGGGCGACTGCAACAGGGCGGCTGATGGAGACGTACTTCTGAGCTGCGACAGCAACCGGACGTTGAACGGCGACAACTGCTGGCTGGGACACAACCTTCTGCTGGACGACTGGCTGAGCGACAGCTACCGGCCTCTGATAGGCAACCTGCTGCACGGCGACCACTGGTCTTTGGAAGGCAACGAACTGCGGAGCTACGGCTACTGGCCGGGCCACAGCCACTGGCCGAGCTACAGCGACCGCGACGGGAGCTGCGGCAACCAATCCCCCTCCGTATCCTAGTCCACCGCCGTATCCGAGGCCTCCAAGACCGTAGCCCACACCTCCAACGCCGTATCCAAGACCGCCGTAGCCAAGACCACCGTAACCAAGACCGCCGTAGCCAAGGCCTCCGTATCCAAGACCTCCGTAGCCTAGTCCTCCATAGCCAAGGCCACCATATCCAAGGCCTACTCCACCACCGTTAGCGTACGTTACGCCAAGCCCACCGCCGTTTAGGTAGCCAGCCATGGCTGTGGCCGCTACCGCGAAGAGAATTGTCAGTTTCTGTAGAGAGAGCAAGCAATGAACTCAATGTAGTAGTTGCATTGTTGTGAGAGCCGTAACAGCATGGACTATGTAATCAGGCAGTACGCGACGAAGGCCCCATTGTACCCTTCTGCATGTATGGTCCGGTATCAGCTGTTTTGCTCGTAATTTCTTTCCGCGTTATGTGCTGCCTGCTTACCTCGGTAATCTGCCACATTCAACCGCCACGCGCGTCTGTAGCTATGTATATATAGTTGAACTGACAACATAAAAGCGCTGATATTGCAACCTTAAAGCATCCCCTAGCGCTAACAAATATTCCAAAGGCACCAGTTTTCGTTGCTCATGAAATCTCTTCTTAACTTGATTAATACGTGAATGCCTAAACAATTCTCGGTAATCTAAAACGTTTGTCAACGTCTAATTACAACAGATAGTTTATTTAGCCTCATATGTCATCTGGTCAAATCCTCTCATTTGGAATGTATAGCTCTTTTATAATTAAAACTGTAGAAAACATGCTTTATTAACATTTTGATGTAGTTATCATTCAAAGAAATTTTACATTCATACCCATCATTTTTGTACATTAAAGTAGGATATAATTTACTGCTGCCCGGACTCACCAAGGAGTGCATTCTGCTTCGGTACGTCCAGTGTCCTTTGTGTTCCTCTCGGTTCGGTACGCGCACACCAACTGTCTGTTTCCTGAAATCTTCCGGACTGCTTTTATATGGAGGACGAATCTATGCGGTCTTTCACTTGATCCAGGCTCCAGCCCCCTCCTCCTTCGCTTTTCTTTTTCCGTGTCTTGAGCTGTGCCCGAAATCACACGTGCGCGTGCCCTGTGGTCCAAACAAAAAAAAAGCGTCAGGAGCCGACAGCAGGATAAAAAGAGAGAGAGAAAAAAAAGAGAGAGATTGGTCCTACCATGCACCTACTAAATAGCCGCACATATCCACGGCGAGGCGCTTGGGGACACGAGCGACGCGTTTGAGGTCAGTACACTTTGAGACAGAGTATCGCTTGCGGCGATCATGTGTGTCCGTTCCTGGCACGATAGCCGCCGGACACATCTCGACTACGCAAAGGCTTCTTCTCCTTCCGGTAGCTCATCGCACCACGGAACTCTCCTGACGCTATGAGCGCTGAGAGGCTATCGCCGGCGACACTTTGTTTTTACTTTCTCTATGATGCTCTCCTCTAGCGTATGTTCTTTCTTTTTTCCACCGCAGGGCGGCTCCTAACTTTTGCTCCGGCCCGGAATCTATGAGGAACTGAACCAGCCCTCGGCGCGGTGGGCCTAAGCAAACGAGCCTCCTTATCGGCTACCCTGCGACGCTCACTCCCTTGTCTGGGGCCTCTGGAAGAGTGCGTGATCCCGGTCGCGAGATCATTGTCGCCCGGCTCTTTCTGGTTCTAGCCAAACGTTGGTGACACACGAGTGAAGTGCATGTTCGCCTCGTGCGACTGTATACTATTCGTTCTCAAGCACGAAGAGTTGGTCTATTACGGGCTCTAGCGCGGAACGTTACCTTCGCTGAAATGCTATGCCTGTCGAAAAGTGTGCTTCCATCAACACTTAACCAATGCACGTAATTGTAGAAAAAAACTGTTGCGGCCCTTGCAATTTCAAATGCAATAAAATACTTGTAGTGAGAACTCTTCCTCCCCCCCCCCCCCCGCAGCCCCAGATCATCGTAAAACTGGTAGAGGTGCACGTCAACATGAGACCTTTGTGAAGAAAATGAAGCACGGTTCTTATTCCGCACCCAGAGGTCTCGCTGCTTCACGGTGCACTCCAGTATTGCAGTTATCTTCGCGCCCTAACACGCATCATTGAACTCACGTGGTTTTTTGTCGCATTGGGGACGTCGATCAGTGCATTGATGAAAGGTCCATTAACCTCTAATGGAATGACAATATTCTCCCCCTTACGAACACCTTCCGAACATCCTATGGCTAAATGCAGCGTGTTTGCTGGTCTTCATGTCATAAAACACAGTTTCGTTTCTTATACATTTGCCTTTTGCATTTCGCCTCCACAAGAATTCGCACTCTGTAAGGGGTGAAGCGGGCGAACTTACACTCAGTAGCTGATCGACCCAGGCTTGAAGTGTACCGCCAGCGTGTTATTCAAAAATAATTTGATGTAAGTTGGGCACATATTACTTGAAGGGACTATGTCGATGTAGTTGGCAAGATCGAAGATAAAAGAACTGTTATATACTTGCCGTTTGCGTACCGCACAGTCATTCCTATAGAATGTGAATTCCTATAGAAGACAGCTGGTGACCGCAAGCGACTAAATCTTGGCATACTCGTAGGGGGTTGCCTCTTGATCGTTCAGGGGTCCTCTTTGTCAGAAACGCTAAATCGGGAACTAAGGCAAGCTAATCGCACAAGTGATAACGGGCTCTGCGACCTGCTTAAGAATTCCCCTTCTAAATTCGGACTGGCTTTACTTTCCGCAGAAATTGCGAAGAAACTGATTTATCTAGCGACTCCAATGTTCCGCGACAAAATGAGCAGCCCTTAAATGTATAGCACGCGCTTCTTGGTGTAACGGTCGCCTTCAAGACCATACGACCCAACCTGGAACTAAGCGATTCCGGCCATCCGCAACGATTCGTCCGGGAAGTTTATGCTCGCTTTATCAACAAGAAACGATTTCTTTCATCGCGCCGCAATTTGACGTTTATGTTTAATTCAATGCTCTATTTATGCGTTTTTTTTTTTTCGTTCTCTTTCTTCATTTTGAGACCACCGTGTACGTGTCTTTTGTTGGGAAAGCGGAAAGTTTGTATTCGCTTATTGCACGGTTTATTCCTAGGACCTCAACAGTATTTCCTTCCTTCTTACATCCCCTTTCTCTCCGATTCTTTCTTTTGTATCGTTCGCTGACGGATGCATCTCACGATACCTGCTTCCGAAGCCAAATGCTGCAAGAGGAAAGAAAAAAGCACATTTTACAACAAAAGCCATAGATTGCCATTCAGTTCGTTAAAATGGCGCTCGGGTGTTCTTTTCTTAACCAGTCGCATTTCTTGCGGAGGAGACATCAAAGTGCTGTTTATTCCGTCGGATGAGGGAATAGATAACGCCGCTTTTTGTGCGGTAGAAAAAACGCCTGTATTAGAAGGATGTGGAGCTGTCAAGTCTTCATCGAAAACTACGTGATGTTTCCTGTTTTACAGTTTACGGGACATTATTGACAAGACAGCGCTACAGGCCCCCTTTTTAAGAAATTCCAGCGTCGCTTCCTCGAATGAAAGCATCACGAGCATGCATTTAGCACGTTTGAGCAGGGCATTAATTAGTCGGAGGATTCTGTGACAGCACTTGAACACAGCGCATAGCCGAGTTGGCCGGCGGAACAAACTAGGACTTGTAATTTCAGATGGAAAGAGATAGAACTAAAAAACTACTAATTAAGCGAGTAGCCTTGTACATATATTAGTTATTTTTATTATTTTATTCGATACGCACTGCTAGCCTCCTTGCGGAGACTTGCTGAGTTGAGGCATAAAATGATAAAAACATGGCAAGAATATTGACAAATCGATACTTGTTTAATTTTTTTATAATTATAGATCGCAGACTGGTACAAGAAATGGAAAAGAAGAGAAGGATATGATACAATCCATCCTGATAAAACTCATCCTGCGCACCGACCTTGTGACCACTCAGCGTATGTCTCATTACGATTTGATCATTCTCGTAAGGTCGGTATTCTTTTCTTTACAACAAAATGTTCAGCATACTCTTTCATTCCACGAACAGCAGAGGATAAAACCACCTACCCGAGCCTACTGCCTCCATCACATATCATCAAGTATTTTGTACTGCTTTAGCAAGAAATTTGTGAGTGGCAACACAAACACCCTATAAACAAGCTCCTTGTTTGTATCCACTCCCCTCTTCAATGCCTCCAGCCTTGAGGGTGAAATAAATAAATAAATACAATCCCCCTGACGACAAATGTGTCATAATATTTGTTAAGGGGTCAGACGGGGGGATACATACATACATACATACATACATACATACATACATACATACATA
>JAJIZL010018983.1:199186-211698 GCA_023969395.1 Amblyomma maculatum | reverse complement strand
ATACATACATACATACATACATACATACATACATACATACATACATATCAAAATGAACCGTTGTCAGCCATAAACTGAAACAATCTAGTGGTTAGCAATTAACCACTTCGTTCGCAAAATCATTCCATTCGCGGAACACCACGCAAAAAAAAAGAAAATCAACATCTCGCTGTGGGCTCGATGCTCGACTAAATGCTTGGAATGTTGCGTTCTTTCGTTTCTATGTGTTGACTGTGAAATGCATCTGTTGTGGTCAATTGTAATGGCTCCAGTTAGAAGAAGATAAACCTGAGTCGTGTATTCTTTGTGCGAGTACTAACTGTGCTAAGACTAGCCTGTCTAAGAAATTCGGAGGGAGAAAAAAAGTGAACGATAACTGTTGTAAACAAGCCTGCTGACCTTGCGTCGGATGTTTTCAAGTTTAGTAATTTAATTCTTTGTGTAAAAAACAGCATATTATATTGTACTCTATGACTGATCGCACGAGGCATGTATATGCAAGCAGCTTTGTTTTGGGTGAGGCGAACTTTAAGGAACGTCTTAGCGAGCAAAGAGTAGAAAAGGCTTTGGACGTCAAATATGAAACACGCTTGACCCACTTCAAATCGGATGATATAATTATGCCTAAATATTTATATTTATACCAAGATTTATTGTCTCCAATTTTGCAGGGAAATCGAAGCGATTTCTTTTTTTTATTGAGAAAGTCATCACTATTCCTTTGTCTAAATCGAGCGCGATCTGCCTTCCTTCGCACCTATT
The DNA here is from genome assembly GCA_023969395.1 of Amblyomma maculatum. Taxonomy (NCBI): domain Eukaryota; kingdom Metazoa; phylum Arthropoda; class Arachnida; order Ixodida; family Ixodidae; genus Amblyomma; species Amblyomma maculatum. Next base: position 210,936 of record JAJIZL010018983.1, on the reverse strand, counting down.
CGATAACCTTTCTAGCGCATTGTTTAACGTAAGTTGATCTTGTTGACCAATAATTTGTTTGTATGTTATGCACTCCTCCGCAAACATATAAAAGCAGCGTCAATGCCGTTATGTATGTCATTTTTAAACATTAAGTAAAGAATCGGTGCTTAGACTGGTGCTTTGTGGGACTCCAGAAGTTACTTTAGCGCACTCTGATGAGCATCCTTCAAATTGAACATATTACTTGCGATCAGAAAGGTAGGCTGCTATCCAGCCAGTAATCTTGTTTGGAGAAAATTTTCGACTTTGTAGATAAGCTACACATGGGACACGCTGTCAGAGGCTTTAGAAACGTCGAGAAAGGGCATATCGGTTTGGCCGCTCATGCCAGTCGTCGTTGCTAAGTCATGTAAGGTTTCTAGCAGTTTTGTTTTTGCGGATTGCGGACAGGCTCGTTCTCAGCCATGCTGATTTCTGTTGAGTAATTCTGTCTGCTCAATATAGGTTACAATGTGCTTGAATAAATCCTGCTCTAGGATCTTGCATACCGCACAAGTTGGCAAAATCGGACCGTACTTTGCGAGGTTATTAATGCATCCATACTTATGTATTTCAATCACTTAAGCTGTATGTAAGCGAACAAGTATCCGCAGCCATTAAGACTGTCACGTAATACCCGTAAAGGTGAAGCTTAACTATCCCTCCACTTTTTATTAACGCGATAGGGTTAAAGATTTCGTTCACCATTAAATCCGGCGTCGGCACCGTCGATGTCGGTGTTGTGAGAGAAACATCACGATCACAGTGGTAGCAGGTGGTAGCTGGCAGCTGACATTGCCGTGAGCTAACTGGACGCAGAATTGCTTGACGTTACGTTCAGCAGGAGCAGCCAATTGAGGCCTCTGCTTTCATTAGGGAGGATGACGTCATAATCATCCTGCACAGATCCTTGCATTATGTCGTTTGTAGCCTTTTTTTGTCAGGTCAGCGTTGTTGTTTTTTTTGTGTGTGCGTGGGTATGGGGTGCTTAGTGATTGCTTCACTTTATACGCGGACGACATCACCATCTGGGCTACTCAGGGATCCTTGGCGCAAAAAGAAGAAGCTCTGCAAGCCGCTATAGACCTAGTCGAGGAATTTGCCAGGGAGAGCGGTCTTCAATGCTCCCCAGAAAAATCCGAACTTATCAGGCTACACAGAAGAAATTACAAGTCCCCAGGAGAAATTCAGCTCTCTCTAGGAGACCAGATAATTCAAGAGAAGGACAAGATCAGAGTTTGGGGGCTGTGGTTGCAAAGCAATTTGAGAGTGGATTATACAATGAAAACACTCAAAACCCCAGTCAACCAAATTTCCAGAATGATTACAAGGGTGACCTGGCACCGGAAAGAGATGACCGAGGAGGACACCCTCCGCCTTGTACAAGCCCTAGTCGTTAGCAGGATTACCTACGGGCTCCCATATCACGAAATTAGATTCACTGATAAAAGGGCCATTGACACTATCATAAGAGGGGCCTATAAAACGGCCCTAAACCTCCCGCCAACAACATCAACGGAACGTCTTTGGGCACTCGGAGTGCACAACAACTTCGAGGAGCTCAAGGAGGCGGTTCTAGAGAGTCAGAAACAACGCCTAACAACAGCGCAGGCGGGTAGGGAAATGCTGTCAAAACTAGGGCTATGGCAGGCACTAAGAACTTCTGAGATCAAATCACAAATTCCGACATCCACAAGAAACAACATCTATGTGAACCCGATACCCAAGCACATGCACCATGAGTTACAGAAGGGTCGAAGGAAAGCCAGAGTCAAATCATTGGAAAAACAATTGTCTAAAGACGCGGAAGTTGTCTACGTGGACATAGGGGCTTACGGCGAACCAGGCAACTTCACAATAGCTGCAGTTGACCACAAGAAGAGGCCAATTATTCAGGCTTCGATCTATGCCAAGGATCCTGCGGAAGCGGAATCACTGGCAATAGCCGTCACCATAAAAACACAAGACAACCAAAAGAAGTCATCACACGTAGTGACGGACTCCCAACCAGCCTGCAGGGACTACCTGGCCGGAAAACCTCACAAAAGAGCGTGTGCAATAATACGTTCCATCTCCCAGACGCACACAATTACATGGACACCTGGACACGAAGGCCTAGAAGGAAATGAGGTAGCGAATGATCTAGCCCGAGCTCTCACAAACCGGGCGGATCCCCATCCTTACCTCACCCCTCTCCTAGGACCCTACGGCGACAGGCTGGAACACCTACGGTTAGAAAGAAGAATTTTCTCACCACCACACAAACAACTTCCTTCCTCGGACGCTATAGACTGGAGAAAAATACAAACAAACACATTCCCTAATCTTCAAATTTTAAATAAGATAAGCCCAACAAAATACACAAGTTACTCTCCTTGGTGCGGTGCAAGCCCCACACTCTATCACATCTCTTGGGAATGCCAGGACAAACCTGACCCAACGTTAATAGTGCCATGCCCGACACACGAGCAGTGGGAGGCGGCCCTGACCAGCGACAACCTGGACCAGCAAGCCTGGATTATCCAGCTAGTCCGCAAGTCAGCTGCTGCCAGCGGAGCCCTAGACTAGGGGCACCGACCACCCAGCTCCTGCGAATTTTTACTGATTATTATGCTCATTAAAAGTTTTCTCTCTCTCTTTCTTAGATGTTAGCCAGTGGTTGGAAATAGTATATCTCAGTTACGTTGGATATACTTCGTAGCATTTCGGCGAAAGGAAAAATATTCCATATCCGAGGATGGTTGGTTGGTTGATTGGTTGGTTTGTGGGGTTTAACGTAATAAAGCGACTCAGGCTATGAGAGACGCCGTAGTGGAGGATTCCGGAAATTTCGACCACCTAGGGTTCTTTAACGTGCACTGACATCGCACAGCACATGGGCACCTTCCTTTTCGCGTCCATCGAAAACGGCCGCCGAGGCCGGGATTCGATCCCGCACCCTTGGGGACAGTAGTCGTGCGCCGTAACGACCGCGCCACCCCGGCGGGGCCATATCCGAGGAAACTCAACTCCCTACAAGATTTCAACATTCGTTACAGAACCAGAATTAGCAGCATAGGAGGGTCAGCATTTGAAAGGTAAGAAAGAGTGCGATATTAGAAGCTCGCTTCTTGCTTCTATTTCTAAATGAGGGCAAAGAGCAATCACCCACCGCACAAAAAAGCATATTTTACAAATTACGCGTTAATCCTGTGATCCGTACAATCCTGACCGCCAACGCGGTCCCCCTAACGGATTTATTTATAAGTACACGCGCAGGGCCGTAAGGTACAGGGAGGCTGCTTTGCCCTCACATAAATAATTGCCTGACAGCAAAGTTTCGCCTTTAGAGCTTCTTCGTCATCCCTAGAGACCTGTGGTTATGCGATTATAATTAAAATTTCTTCTTATTGATAAAGATATGCACGTTGCTGCTGTTTTCTTTTTATTCAGAGTGTGTTCCTTTACTACGATTCCACGAGCGTTTCGCCCCGTTCTGTTCACGTGCTTTCAGCTTTTCAAAGGCATTGAAATTCTGCGGCGCTCTTAATGGGCATTCTCTGTTTTCCTACCGTAAAGCTTCAGTTCATATGGCTGGCTGGGATATGTCCCTCCTCCGTCTATGAGGAGACTTCACCGGTACGTTGTAGAAACGCGAACAACGTAGCCGTATGTAGCCTCTCTTTACGCATTCCGTTTTGGAACATTTCTCGTTCGACACTCCCGACACAGCGCACACAGAAAAACGGGTCACTAACGAGAACCAATAATCATTCTCAAACAAGATAAATGTTAAGCGAATTAATTTCTTCGAAAATATAACATACCAATTTTACTATGATGTCAAAGGTGAGAGCAGTCCCCTTATTAAATCAACTTTTAAAAAATATGGATGTTCTCCTCGATGCCTTCAAGTCAGCATTAACCAGGAAGTGCTAGGTTCTGAAGTCCTATCTTAGTTTTATTATCACCGTTTGGCAATTGAGTTCGGAAAATATAGTTATCGTGCCTAGGAGCACTTGTCTGTACTAACAATATGTGCAGTCTGTGTTCCGCTGAATCTTATAATTTTGTTTGGCACTAAACCTGGCGGAGCGGCATTCCGCCGCTCCGGCGCCGGCTTCATAGGCGATGTGATGCGTAGCGTCAAATTCCAGTGACCTATATGAAACTGCAATCCTCCCAATAAAGTGCCACAGAACAATTTGTAAACATCGCGGAGAACATTGACCTTTGTGCGGAGCTCTTAAGCAGTAATGTATTTAACTTATCTCGCTAAAGCTATATTATTCGTCAAAAAGTGTCTAGAATAAGTGCAAATATACTTTTGAAGGTGACCGATTTTCTTTGAGGCTTTTTCTAAGGCACAAATCAGTAGTTTCGGTTACCTTCGGAAGGCGAAACAAAAATAACAGCGCACAAATACTAAATTCTCCCGACGGCCGCATGATGTCGCTAGCTTCTCATCGTTGGCGAAAAACTTTCCGACGAGAGTGGGGCGGCTTCATAAGCTTCACAACAGATGCGCTTCCTAGATGGTCCAGCTCCGCCCTTTTTCCGCGTATAGCAGCTTTAGAAAAAACGACCATAAGACGGCGCTACGTTCTCTACCACACACTCGGCGGACGGCACATGCTAAACAATGGAGCAAAATGTATTTCACGTACACGCCGTATTACGACTTGCTCTCGTTTCCAGCGGTGCGCCTTCGAACGCCGAAGGACGGCGACCATTTTTTTATTCCTGTTTTGTTTCTTTCGCTTCTATCTCGCTTTCAGAAGCCGAGTGTCGCGGATTTCACCGCCGACAAAGTTAATTTTAGCCTTCAGTCTAACCGCTCGCACCTCGTCTTTCCGGTCTTCTTCGGCCCCTTCCTCATGTGGAAGTGTTCTTTGTTTGCCTGCGACCGACACACACGAACGGGTCGATTACCTCCTTCGCGCAAAGCCGACAAATACAACATAACGACGCCCGATATGTGTGCGTGGCCGGAAAAAAAAAAGCGGGGGGGGGGGGATGCGACGAAGGGGCCGTCGCACATCTCCTTCCGTTGTTTAAGGCGCCACTGACGAGAGTTTGAGCGCGAGAAGGAAGAATCCTGCATTAATACCGTTTATTGGGCTAGTTGGTTCATATCTGTACTGTGAAAAACTGCGCCGAAATAAACAAACCACAAGAAAGAATACGGGACAAAGGCGCTGTCCCGTCTTCTTTCTTGTGGTGTGTTTATTTCGGCGCAGCTTTTCACAGTACAAAAGGAAGAATCCACAGAGGCTCCTGCAGTGGTCTGTTCGCTGCGAGTGTCTGGGCAACGCTCGGGAGAAGGATGATTCCCAGTCTTGCAGCGTGTTCCGTGTTACGCACATTATTATGGTCGCACTGCCTTGCGCATAACACAAGAGCCCTTCAGAAATGAGCCCCCTAATGACATGCAGGAAACTCGACGTGGAGCTGGCTAAAGGAAATTTCGTTTAAGCGGCAATTTTCTTCGGGGCACGCGATGTTTTCATTGCCATCTGTGTTATTGTTTTCGACTGTACTTAACAGGTGAAACAACTAAAATGTGCTGTTCTAAGTCAGTGGCATGACAGCAGCCCTGAGAGCCGCAAAAGTTTCAAAACGTTTTCCTGTTCTCCAAAAGTCTCCCATGTCTCTACCTATTTTATTGAAGAATAGGACGCGCACACCTGAAATCGGAACAACCATGGTTTCAATATATTTGTGGCGGGGACAAGTAATTTTAGCAGAGTGGAGGGGAGCGGATTATGAAACACAGTGACGCTTGCTGTTGCGCTGCCCACAGCACGTATCCCATGCTCTTCGTGAAAGTGTTCTGTAGTGTCGTGAATACCATTACTGTTTTGCTCCAATTTTGAATGCACTACATTAAGGCGGCAGTACTCAATGCGCACAAGCACTAGCACGACTTGTAATTCCCATCCGGTGCCTTGCTGCAGTTGAATAAATGTAACTTTACACTTCAAGAGCCTTGCTAGACGAAAACTTTTGTGTATATATTTATACCAAACACCCAGGTGTGCTCATATTTGCGGGGAAATGTATTGTCTCCACCTACTAGCCTGCGACAAAAAGTCGTAAAGAGCTCGAACGGCCATTGAAGAAAGGAAATACACGCAACAGGCGTGAAAAGAATAAAAACAAGACATTGATAGTGCAACATGCGTGGCTGACGCTCTAGTACTGAAAAAGTTAAAAGTGGTCGTGTACCTTAAAGATAAATTTAAATACAGGCAAAAGATAACAAAATGTGCCGGTGGTGTATGCGCGCTAAGTAAGCGATAAGTGCAAAGTGAGCCAGGAAGTGGTAGATCAGATATGGAGACGAGGGGCAAGTTGAGAGTGTGTAAAGAAATTTCACTGAATTCATTCTAGCAGTCATCCGTTCATAATCGACAGATGGTATGTAAGGGACGCCCTGACAGAAGGCTCCAAATACGTTAATAAGATCGCTCGGTGTTCTTAACGTGCAGTAACTTTTCATGGTATATATACACGGCCACCTTTCGCACGGAGCTTCCGTTTAAACGCGGCCGCCAAGCACGATATGAAAGGCTGTCCTCAGTGTGAGTAGCCGAGCGCTGTAATCCCTCACAGATGTGGTTGCGATAAAAAAAATGGATGCAGAGTTCTAATGGCTCAAGATAACCAGGAGAAGCATTCTTCTTGTACTACACATGACAGCCCCCCCCCCCCCCCCCCCCCCCCCCCCTGGCTTTTTCGGGTGGTCATTTACTGCTAATGACTGCCAGACATTATTCCGAAAAACGACGTGTTATGACCTTGCATCGTTCGCACTGGCGCGCTCTATTGTTCGCCTGTGGGCATGGATATGTGCTGAGGATATGTGCTGCTGGTGCAAGGGCGCTAAGTGAGCCTGTTTCCATGAATCCTTTTGTGTAAGCCTGTTTTGCTTTGTGGAGACCCTGCAAATGCCAAATTGGCCCTGTCAAGGGAACGTCTAGAAAAATACAAAGAAATGTCCCCCTGCGGGAAATAGCCGGAAGTGCTTTCTTTCAATTGTTCACCCTTCCCGTCGAGAAGCGCTATCGTCCAGTGAGGAATGCCTACTCTCCAAAGGAGACGACAGAGTGACACGTCCGCTGACGTACAGGACAAGAAAGAAGCAAGGTGATTACGGCCATTAGAGGATTTCCCGGGAATGCAGGAAAGATTTGCAATTGCTGGAAAGCGACAATGCTGGGAGCAGTATGCGGCGCGCACGTGCACTTGGGTTTCTGAGAAGGAAATCCACTTACCGGAACCAGCATATCGAATCTTTGCTGAAGAATAGAAATGTACCTCCTTGCCGTTCCCAAGCTCTTCCCGCCAACAAGTGACCATGCCCAACGAAACAATGCCGGACCAGTCAGTGCATCAGACCATCAGAGCAGTGATGTGTTCGATTGGATGCCGATATCTGAGGGGCGTGCCCTGGAACTGGTTGGTCAGCATCTTCAGAGAGGGGCTGGACATACGGGGTTTCAAGGACATTGCAGAGCACGAAATGACGCTCTGAGCCCTGGGTAAACGGCTCATCCAGACGCTTCTCGCTATGAACTCTTTACGCTTGCCATTTTGTTAATATACCCTTCTTTTTCATGTAAATAATCATGTAAATAAGTTTTCTCAAAGTGCCATTAAACCTGCTTGTATAAATTTTACCAACTTCGAAGATTCAATCCTTCATCAACCCCGAGTCTCTGCATGCTACCAAGTGAAGGAAGGGTCAACTTAGTCCCAGCGTCACGACAACTGGTGGCAGCGGTGGGATCTGAATCTACAAGCCACAACATCTGGTTATTTGAGGTGGATCTGAATCTACAAGCCACAACATCTGGTGATTGGAGGTGGATCTGAAGCTACAAGCCACAACATCTGGTGATCGGAGGTGGCATCTCAAGCAACAAGCAGGAGCAACAATCGGCCAACAAGAAAGCAGCTCGGAACATCGATCGCATGTGTGGGTGAGTGCTTGGCTTTTCTTCTGATGTGGACCAGGTTCTAGAACAGGGTTAGATTTTAGAACTGGTAAAGAGTGTCGAAACGCCTTTAGGTTTGGTAGTTTGCACAGTTGTTTTGGAAGTAGCCGACACTCGGAGCGATCGTGGACCTACAAAAGCTGCAGAAACCGGAACTGTTGCAATTGTGTGAGGAATTGGGATTTGATACAAGTGGTTTGGCACGAAAACCCTTGATTATAAAGGCAATCACTGATTTGGGAACCGATGATGAGGAGCTCAGTGAAGCATGGAACCTCATCGGACAAAAAAAGAAAGAGCGGGAAAAAGAGGAAAAGAGGCGTGAGCGTGAAATTGAGCGAGAAGCAAAAAGGCTAGAGCAAGAAATTGAGCTCCGGAGATTAGAAGTAGAGTTGAGCAAGAGGTCGGAATATTGTCCCCAGCTAGCGATACCTCTTCTCAACAAGGAGGCAGATTTCAAGATGTCAAAGTACATGCAGCCATATGTGATTTCAGGGGATATCGGTCTGTATCTGGCTAACTTTGAGCGAACCTGCGAAAAACTGTCCTTCCAGCGAGACACTTGGTCTCAGAGATTATTCACGGTTCTGCCCTGCGAGGCAGCGGAGGTTGTCGCGCGGCTAAGCAAGGAGGACGCGGACAACTACGAGAAGGTCAAAGCTTGCCTTCTGAGAAAGTATAGGCTTAGCGCCGAGGCGTTCAGACAACGTTTTCGGAACGCTACTAAGTCCAGGGACGAGAGTTACCCTGAATTCCTGTACAATTTAAGAGTCAATTTGGGCGAGTGGCTAAAGAGCACAGATTACTACAGTGATAGGGACGCTGTAGTCGAGCGAATTCTTTTGGAGCAGTTTTATAACTGCCTCCCAGAAAAAGAAAGAAATTGGTTACAGGACCGAGGCGACATTAAGTCGGCAACTGAAGCGGCCGAACTCATTGAGGAGTATGCTTCGCGCCGACAATTCAGCAACCCAGCAGTGGATAGGCCCCGCAATCCCAAGTTGAGTGTGAATAACCGTCAGGAAAGGCACTTTGCTGGAGTTGGAAACGAAGAAAGGAAGGTTTCTTCAGGCAAACTCACTAGAAAGGACGGCAGTGAGAAAGGTGGGGAAGTGACCAACGCGCAGAACACAAAAAATAAGCTTCCGGCTAGGAAGCCGCTCACATGATTTAGGTGTAATGAGCAGGGTCACATTGCCGTCAACTGCCGGAAAGAAAAGATTACTTTCTCGTATGTCAGTGACTGCGATGAAAATATGCAGCTTTTGGAACCCTACCTGCATGACCTAGTAGTCAACGGGAAGCCTTGCAAGGTACTGCGCGATTCGGCCGCAACGATGGATGTTGTCCATCCGGCGTATGTGTTGCCTTCCGACTATACACGACAGCGTGCATGGATCCGCCAGGTAGTGGAGGAACAGAGTGTGTGCTTGCCAATCGCGAACGTGGTCATCGAGGGCCCTTTCGGCGAGTTAACAACCGAGGCTGCCGTTTCAGGAAAGCTTCCTAAGTGCTATCCGTATTTGTTTTCCAACAAATCGGACATGCTACTGCGAAAGAGGGGCATCCTTTTCGGAGACAGAGTTGTGCAAGCCTTAACACGTTCAAAGGCGCGAGAGCTAACTACATTGCTAATTCCAGGAAACTCCACAGCGGAGGAAACGGCAGTGAAAACAGTGGTCGATGCGGAAGATAGCGGGTCAGAAAACTTTGAGAGCGAGGCATCTCAGATAAGTCAACATGAAAGTGAGCTTGATGAGACGCGGAATGAGGACGTTCTTGAGAGTGACCTCTTGCCGCCAGTGTCTAGTAATCTCACGAGACTTTTAAGTGGAACCCGAGAGGACTTAGCTATGGAGCAAGCCAATGATCCTAAGATACAGGAGCTTCTCAATAGGACGGAGCAGATAGGAGAACTAAAGAAATCTCAGCTGTCCGATCTGGGCGAGATAACAGAGTTTGAGGCCTGCTTCGTGGACAGGCCAGGCAGGACTGATTTGGCTGAGCACGATATTGAGCTGACTTCAGACGTGCCAGTGCGATCAAGGTGCTACCGATTTTCTCCAAGGCAAAGAGAAATTCTGGATAGGGAAGTAACTCGCATGCTGGAATTGGGAGTAATAAAACCCTCGGAAAGCGATTATGCTTCGCCTATGATCTTAGTAGAAGCTCCAGGTAAAGACCCTAGGCATGTGGTAGACTACCGAAAGCTAAATTCTCTCAGCAGGGATCAAGTGCATCCTATTCCGAATATTGAGGAGAGAGTAGAACAGGTCAGTAGAGCGGCATATGTGACTACGCTGGACCTTACTCGAGGATAGTGGCAAGTACCGCTCACTGAACGCGCCAGCAGATACGCGGCTTTCGTCACTCCGACGGGCAGCTACCAGCCAACAATGATGAGTTTCGGGCTCAAAAATGCTCCATTTTGTTTTTCCCAACTCATGGATAGGGTTTTAAAGGGGTGTGAAACATTTGCGGTGCCTTATTTAGATGACATTGCGGTTTTTTCCGACTCATTGGCGGACCATATGGTACATCTAAGAGCTGTACTGAGCCTTTTGCGTCAAGCTGGACTAACCGTAAAGGCCGAGAAATGTTGCCTGGCAAGGGCGACCGTGGACTACTTGGGTCACAATGTAGGTCAAGGTTTCAGGAAACCCAACGAGATTAAGATTTCTGCGGTAGCAGACTACCCGCGGCCGAGCACGAATACGGAAATTCGGGCATTCTTGGGGCTGACGGGATACTACAATCACTACATCCCTAACTATTCAGCTTTGGTTAGCCCTCTGACCGACGCTCTCCGCAGGACAGAACCGACAAATGTAGTCTGGGACGAACAAAAAGGAAGAATCCCTCGTAAACCTGAAGGCTGTGCTGATTAGCCGTCTGGTATTGCGAGCTCCAGGCTATGACCGAGAATTCACGGTCCAGTGTGATGCAAGTGATCGAGGGCTAGGTGCTGTTCTCTGCCAGAGAGATGACGACGGTAATGAGCACCCCGTGCTCTACCTGAGCAGAAAACTGAGTTCTAGAGAGAGTGCTTATTGCGCGTCAGAGAAAGAGTGCGCTTGCATTGTATGGGCCATTCAAAAATTGCAGGGCTATCTTGGAGGGGCCAAATTCACCGTAGAGACGGACCATTGTCCCCTGGCTTGGCTGCAAACTGCGACATCGAAGAACAGTCGCCTTCTGAGGTGGAGCTTGATTTTACAGCAGTACAATTTTGAAATAAGATACAAAAAGGGGAAGTTAAATGGGAATGCAGACGCGCTTAGCCGCTGTTTCTAAGCGGTCCGAGGTACTCCTCACCATGTATCCAAATTGATACCCAGGTTCTTTTTTTTGTGCGCTTGTACATGTGTGACTATTTAAAGCAGCGCGTTTGGTTTTCTAGGCATACGTAGGTCCTGAACGTCTTGAGTGTGGGCTTTTCTCGGACAACGATGGCAGTTTTCTTTTCACCTGGTCTCTTCAGACGGGAGCCGAGTGCTTGCTTAGACATGTTGTTGAGTTTCAGAGACAGCTCAAGCAATTTGGCCTACGGCAATCAAGACAACGCGACAAGCAACATCGAGCTTCAAGCATTCATGTGCAGGCCATTAAGTCGTCTCTTCATGCAGCAGCTGCGACTGCTGCCCTCCGTGACTCTTCTGGCGGGGGAGGAGGCTGTTATGACCATGCATGGTCCGCACTTGCACGCTCTATTGTTCGCCTGTGGGCATGGATATGTGCTGAGGATATGTG
>JAJIZL010018983.1:164282-194186 GCA_023969395.1 Amblyomma maculatum | reverse complement strand
CATGAATGCTATTGTGTAAGCCTGTTTTGCTTTGTGGAGACCCTGCAAATGCCAAATTGGCCCTGTCAAGGGAATGTCTAGAAAAATACAAAGAAATGTCCCCCTGCGGGAAATAGCCGGAAGTGCTTTCGTTCAATTGTTCACCCTTCCCGTCGAGAAGCGCTATCGTCCAGTGAGGAATGCCTACTGTCCAAAGGAGACGACAGAGTGACACGTCCGCTGGCGTACAGGACAAGAAAGAAGCAAGGTGATTACGGCCATTAGAGGATTTCCCGGGAGTGCAGGAAAGATTTGCAATTGCTGGAAAGGGACAATGCTGGGAGCAGTATGCGGCGCGCACGTGCACTTGGGTTTCTGAGAAGGAAATCCACTTACCGGAACCAGCATATCGAATCTTTGCTGAAGAATAGAAATGTACCTCCTCGCCGTTCCCAAGCTCTTCCCGCCAACAAGTGACCACGCCCAACGAAACAATGCCGGACCAGTCAGTGCATCAGACCATCAGTGCAGTGATGTGTTCGATTGGATGCCGATATCTGAGGGGCGTGCCCTTGAACTGGTTGGTCAGCATCTTCAGAGAGGGGCTGGACATAGGGGGTTTTAAGGACATTGCAGAGCATGAAATGACGCTCTGAGCCTTGGGTAAATGGCTCATCCAGACGCTTCTCGCTATGAACTCTTTACGCTTGCCATTTTGTTAATATACCCTTCTTTTTCATGTAAATAATCATGTAAATAAGTTTTCTCAAAGTGCCATTAAACCTGCTTGTATATATTTTACCAACTTCGAAGATTCAATCCTTCATCAACCCCGAGTCTCTGCACGCTACCAAGTGAAGGCCGGGTCAACTTAGTCCCAGCGTCACGACAGTTGTCAGAGAACTGCAATTTTAACCCGAACGTATTATATAGTCCATCTGCATAAAAGCCGGCGGCGCGGCTTCATGAAAGTCACAAGCAATAGCCCCTGACAGGTGCTGTTTGGCCGGTGACATGGATTGCAGGCATGGAGGAGGCCATGTCGCCTGCCGGCTGTTACCTGCTCAATGTATGATCGTGATGAGGACTGGGCAGACATACACACAGACAGCGAAACGGCTTTTCGGGGCAATGCGGCAACCTAGACAATTATCGACTAAGTCTAATGAAATGTGAAAGTATTGGAAGCACCATCGCAGGCGGAACCTGACTCCACTCAGAAAGCCATCATAAAGGAGACAAGGCCAGTATCAGTTTGGTCGGCCGTAGCTTGACTCAGCATTTTACAAAGTAAGGAAATGTAAGATGTAGTGTTTGAACAAACATTACACATGCTCATGACGACTTCAGTTGAATTCGATTAGAGCGGAATGTTCTTCTTTCGCATTTCGATTAGTACATGTATTCAAAGTTAGTCTGCTTGGCCGCCGACAACATTTCAACAGAATCGGACAAATGAAATTGTGTCAGAGGCCACGGATATGGCGGCCTTCCATCAACTTGTTATGAAAAAAATTGTCATCCTAAGGTGCGGGTAACTGCTCTGAAAAGACAGTGTGCACAAAATGCCGCCCCATTCTCCTCTATGTCAACAGCTACACAAGAATAAAAATCTTTATTGAGATTGAAGGTAGTGCACTTTGAACCGCAAATTTTAATTACGAGGAAACGCAACAGAGCACATCCTTGTCACTCAAAGCTCGAACGATAATGTGTGGAAAAAAATTATAATTTATTTCTTGAACAGTGGCATGACAATCTTGACAATTGCTGGGCCTTCCTCACGTGCAGAGGTGAATGCCAAAAATTCAGTTTTGGATTTCTGTCTTCCACTCAGTGCACGATAATCTTCCCCGTCACTATAAGTTGTTTGAAATCTCGCCATATAGCGCGCAGGACGTCAGTTGATGTGCTTTCACAAAAGGCTATTTCAAAGACTAACAACGAGATCTTTCTTTTTACCTTCGAGGAATACGTGATTATATCCACACTCGTTCTATACTACTGCCATATCTGATCAACAGGCTGTTGTCTAAAAACTGAAAGCTCTAAATAGAAAAAATAAGTTACAGGGAGGTTAGCAACAACAAGCAGGACCTAAAATTATCTTCAAGAGGCGCCAAAGTTGAAGTGCCTGCCAACTAAAACTGTCTCTCGATAAGTCACTCCAAGGAATAAATGAAGAAGCATAAAGTTGTTCAAACCGTGGGCGAAAAAAACTCCTGGCAAGGGATCGTCACAGGCCGCATCTCATGAAACATTTGTACATTTTGAATGCCGAGAGGCTGTGTCTCCACAAGGTGGTTCACCGACTCGACCCACTTATGTAAAGAGGAATCGAAGACTGCACGTTATTGTTCGAGCGTGCATGCTTCCGTAGTTCTCCATGTTTTCTTCCGTGACCTGAAGTGCCGTGTGACCTGAAGTGCCGTGTGTTAAAGTTCGCAGCCTAAAGCTACGCCCGGCCTCTAATCTGAATGTTTTCCCGCGGGTGTTCATAATGAAGTCACAACTAGGCCTTCCAAATTTAAACGTTCCAAGAAAGCTCTCCCACTTATGTCTATTTCACGTACTCTATTTCATTAACCCATTACCAAACAAAAACGAAAACTTTTTTCCTAACCTAGTGACTGGTTAGCCCATGTCGATCACACTCATAAAGTTGTTCATGCCTCATTTTTCCGCACGAATATGCTTATTAATTGTTGTCAAGAACAGCAAGAGAAGATAACTACCTGCCCCCTTTCATTGCCTGCATCGAAGATCTCATGGAATTCAAAGATTGGACATGAAATTTCCTCTGTTCTTAGCCTGGCTACTTTTTTTGTGTACTTTTTTTCTTCATTTTGTCAATGATATGCCTTTTGTTTCGTTTTGTGTACGTTTTTTTGCTGGTTCTGTTTCAATCTTCGTATCTTATTGATCCCATGTACCCACCCTCTCTGTAACGCCAATCAGTCCTGAAGGTAAACAAATAAATAAATGTGACATGAGTTCCTTTGGAGGACATAGCAGAAAGACAGCGTAAAATAAATACCTCGTACATGAATAAAGAAGTGCTAGTTAGCTACGCTGCTACAGCGACTATCCTTGACGGCCGGTGATCTTGGTCTGAGCCGCAGAGCCGTAAAATTTCGTTCATGTACAAAGTTTCAAGGAAAGCGACGTACCTTTGTTGTTTTAACCTTGCGTCAGCACACGCATAGATGTAAACGAGTAGCTAATCTTTTGACCAAAAACAATTGCTGCTATTTTGCGCAACGGAGTTCGCAAGACGTCGATAAACAAATTAGACTTCCCAACCGATTGTCGCGAACGGTCCTGCATTTTGGATATGGGGCAATCCGTGCTTCAGAAGCGCCGATATACAAACCGGAAATTTGAGGAAACAAAGCGGAACAACCTCCTTGTTGTTTTCTACTTCATTTTGTATTCTTTTCTTTTCCACCGAGGCGGACGGGGTAGATCGATGCGTTGGGTAATCCCTCCACGTTGTGCGATAACGAAAATGGTCAGCTGCGTGCCAGGAAGCGAAAAACAAAAGCTAAGCCGTTGGTTCGGGAGGATTAGGTAATCTGATTGGAGAAAAGAAAAGCAGCCGAAGGGCGACGCATAGCGCGCGCCGGCACCGTATAAATAAGGAGCTGGCGGTGTCCTGTATCTCTACGCAGCCCAGTCGTTGGTGGTGGCAGTAAAGCCGGGATGTGAGCTCACGAACGTTTCCGTCTCTTTTTGTGTTTCAGCTTCCGCCGGGACTTAGAGCTGCGCGAAGATGCGACGCGCCGACTCTCTTCGTTGCACTTATTGAAAACGTGTTGCCCGAATCTGGCTTAATTTAGCTAAACGCGCAAGCCAGTAGAAAAGGGAGCCTATTTCCGTTTTCTAACATTATATGTCAAACCGTGTTCTCAAGTTGCATGCTGTTCCAAAATAACTGTCCTACTTGGCCACTAAGCCATCAGCGGCGTAAAAGCAAAAACTCTTCCTTTTGAGGTCTTGCAACCACGGCGGGTATTTGGGATGGCGATCTTGTGGAAAAGGGCAATGGTTCATCCATGTTCGCCCCGGCGGAGATCAAATAGGGTTGAAGACTAATACAAGCGAGGTAGGAGGCGTGCTTAGTGAAACCTGGAGATATGTAAAGAAAAAAAGCAAGACGGAAAACAAAATTACGGCCGATTTGCATAGTTAATCAAAAGCGAGGAAAGTGCGTAGCACTGCCTATCCCTGCTATACCTTTCCATTGCTTCCAACCGTGTCGCCCGTTGTCCTGGAGTTTCTCCCGCACGTTTGTTCCTCTTCGCTTCGGCATCCGTTTCACAGAGGCGCTCAGTGTCTTGAGAAGTTTCCTGAGCACGTTCAGAACGTTTGCACATTCTTTGTGCAAACGTTGAGTTGTGACCTTCATAGGGAATGCTTAATTAAATATGAACCATTACCCCCGGGATTAGTTGTGATGAGTGATTTCATCGTGGCAATGACTCGTTTCATAACCGGTACAGTCGGAAATGGGTGAAACACGATAAAGCGAGAGCTTACAACCTTTGATAAACTATACGCTTCGTAAATATCATGCGCTCTGGTAAAATGACAAAATATTTAGATATGCGGCTCCTAGCAAGCACCGCTCATAGGCTGTTAAATGCAAGTACCATTCGCTTGGAGTACCGTTAAATACCATACATGACATTATTCATATGCGTCGTTACTTTGCCCACAGGGCCAATGGAACGACTTGAAAAATTAAGTGGCACAAAATTATGCAACGCTGCACTAAAGAAACAAATAAATTATTACACATTTACGCGGCAGCCAATATATTTTGTTCCCTGTATCTAAAAGCGAATGGTAGCGATCATCACAACATTCACCATGATGCACCGATATTGTTTTAAGGGCTTTCATACCGAGATATGAGACAGGGATGACGAGCGGTTTGTTAACGCGAAGTGAACGCAAACAGTATACGTTCTTGGTAGTATTGCTTGCCGAGGTGGGACGATACAATACAATCTCCAGCCCGTTTTTTTATAGCTTTCGAATATTTACCCAAAGAAAAACTATTGCTGGAGATGCCGCATAGTTTGCGTCCCAGTTCACTGGCAGCGGATGATGTTTATGGACCAACGCAAGCGCCCCTGGAAAACGAATTCACGGCGCAACGCCTGCGGAAACACACGGCTAGCAGACGACGCGGCCGCCTCCGCTCCCGGATTTGCTTATCAACTCCGCCACCAGCGGCGTGGCCGTCGCTTTTCACGGGTGTATACATCCCATTAGGTGTCTATTATTCTAAATGTTCCGTGTCGTTCATCGTCAGCACCCTCCACCAATTCGTTCATCTTCGTCTTTACCTCGAAGATAAGTCCAAATGAGCTGAAATGCCGGCAACCATTTCAAGCCAATCGAAAACACATCCCGATAGATCAGTTCGAAAATTGAAGCAGGCCCTTTACAAAGACATGCACTAAGAAGCAAACGCCCAAAGGAGAAGGTATGATAAGAAGTACAGAAGTTCAAACCTGTCTATATTTCATAACATGTGCTACACAGAAGCAGCGGAGCAGAAGTTTGGGCTGGTTTATGAATACTCATGGTAATAGCAGAGCCTTTTTGTGTTCCTTCTTTCCTTCTTTTTGTGTTCTTCCTGTCTTTCGCCGCGACACTAGACGGACGCAACGCCATACAGCGAGCAGCAGTGAGCAGTGGCCTGCGCGGTTCACAGTAAGCTCAGCAAGCTGCAGAACGTGTCTGACGCCTCTGTCGACACGTCAGACATTCTTGCTCTGCAAGAGGTAGCCGTAACATTGACAATTGGAAATAGGAATGGGAAACACAGCCATATCGATAACCGTTTTGCATTATAGGCAAGTAAGTAACACAGCCTATGACGCAAGGTAAACTGGATATCGTCAAGCGAGAAATGGACAGATTGAACATTGATATCTTGGGTATCAGCGAGCTCAAGTGGACCGGAATGGGAGAATTTAACTCCGGCGACCATTATGTCTTTTATTGTGGGCACGAATCCAAGAGAAGGAATGGGGTCGCTCTCATAGTAAACAGAAGAATGGGCAAAGCAGTGCTAGGGTACAACCCTAAAAACGACCGAATGATTTCACTTCGGATCCAAGGTCACCCTTTCAACATAACAGTTATCCAAGTCTATGCACCGACCACTGCTACTGAAGAAGCTGACGTTGAGAGATTTTATGCGGACCTACAATGCCTTTTAGACCGCACCCCATCATCAGACGTCGTTTTTCTCATAGGAGACTGGAATGCTAAGGTCGGGAGTGAAGAAATATCCGGAATTGCAGGCAAGTTCGGTCTTGGTGAGCCAAATGAAGCTGGGCAGAGGCTAGTAAAGTTCTGTCAAGAAAACAACCTGACCATAGCGAATACTCATTTTCAACAGCACAAGAGGCGCCTGTACAAATGGATTTCACCGGACGGTCTGTACAGGAATCAGATCGATTATATTATTTGCCGGCAGAGATGGAGAAGCGCTATACAAGCAGTAAAAACAAAGCCTGGGGCCGATTGTGGCACCGATCATCAGCTTCTTGTTGCCAAAATTAAGCTTCGATTGAGAAAAACGCAGAAAACTAGAAGGCCTTTCAGGTATGATCTGGATCAAATTCCATTAGAATATGCTGTGGAAGTGAGGAATCGATTTCAAGAATTAGATCTAGAAGACAAAGAGCCCGAAGAGATGTGGACTGATGTTCGTGATATAATACAAGAAGTTGCTACTAAGGTAGTTCCAAAGCAAAAGAAATGCAAAAAAGCAAACTGGTTATCTGAAGAGGCTTTGCAAATAGCTGAGGAAAGGAGGATGGCAAAAGGTATGGGGGAAAGAGAAAGATACAAGGTTCTCAATGCGGATTTTCAGAAAATAGCAAGGAGAGATAAGAATGCCTTCCTGAACATACAGTGTCAAGCAGTTGAGGACAACAGCCAATTCAGGAACACAAGGGCTCTGTATAAGACAATCAAAGATATCAAAGGAAGCTTCTGTGCTAAGCTGGGCGTGATAAAGGACAAACGAGGCAAGGAAGTCACTGAAGCCTCAGAGATAAAGAAGAGGTGGCAGGAATACACAGAAGAACTGTACAAGAAGGACCCGGATGTGCAAACCCCACATAGGACGGTTGTGATTACTGATCTCGAGCCGGGCATCCTGAAGAGTGAAGTTGAATGGGCCTTAGCCAGCCTTGCTAAGAACAAAGCTAGCGGAATTGATGGTATTCCAGCTGAGTTGCTTCAAAACCTCAACCACGACGCTGTTAACACACTGCATACATTATGTCAAAAGTTTGGACAACCCTGCAGTGGCCACAGGATTGGAGGAGGTCAGTTTACATCCCCATTCCAAAGAAAGGCAGTGCCAAAGATTGTTCCAACTACCGCACGATCGCGCTTATTTCGCATGCTAGCAAGGTGATGTTAAAAATCCTGCAAGGTAGGCTACAGCAGTATGTGGATCGGGAGCTTCCGGACGTGCAAGCTGGGTTTCGCAAGGGCAGAGGAACTAGAGACCAAATTGCCAACCTTCGCTGGATCATGGAAAAAGTAAGAGAGTTCCAGAAACCCATTTACGTCTGCTTTATTGATTATGCGGAAGCGTTTGAATGCGTAGATCACAGCAGATTGTGGCAAGCTCTCCAAGAGATGGGAGTTCCAATTCACCTCATCTGTCTCCTCAGGAACCTTTATGAAGGGCAAGAGGCCACAGTCAGAACTGGGCATGGTCTTACTGATTGGTTTCCGATTGAGAAAGGGGTGAGGCAAGGCTGCATACTGTCGCCCTGCCTATTTAACCTATATGCAGAGTGCATCATGAGGAAGGCCGGTCTGGACGAGTCTTCAGCTGGAGTGAAGATTGCTGGAAAACGTATCAACAACCTTAGATATGCGGATGATACCACTTTAATGGCAGAAAGTGAAGTGGAACTCAAGAGACTTCTGATGCGCGTACAAGAAGAGAGTGAGAAGTTTGGGCTTAAACTGAACATTAAAAAGACGAAGATCATGGCGTCTTGCCCTATCAAGTCCTGGAGCATCAATGGACAAGAAGTGGAAGCTGTGACAGATTTTCTGTTCTTGGGCGCCAAGATTACCTCGGAAGGAGACTGCAGCCATGAAATTAGGAGACGCCTGCTTCTGGGAAAGAGAGCAATGGTTAGCCTTGACCGCCTAGTAAAGAGCAGAGACATTAGTCTGCCAACCAAGATCCGTATAACCCGTGCTATGGTATTTCCAGTTGTGATGTATGGATGCGAGAGTTGGACTGTGAAAAAGGCTGACCGCCGAAGAATTGACAGGTTTGAATTGTGGTGCAGGCGGAGACTCTTAAGAGTTCCTTGGACTGCCAGAAGATCAAATCAGTCGATATTGTCGACCATAAACCCTGACTGCTCATTGGAGGGTCAAATTCTAAAGTTAAAGCTCAGCTACTTTGGTCATCTGATGAGAAGAGAGGAGTCGCTGAAGAAAGATTTGATGTTGGGAAAGGTTGAGCGTCGCCGGAGAAGGGGTAGGCAGCGAACGCGATGGTTAGATGGCATTCTCGAGGCATTGCAGATGAAGCTATGTGATGTTAAGAAGATAGTGAGAGACCGGAAAGCGTGGCGTGACATGGTCCATAGGGTCACGAAGAATCGGACACGACCGAACGCCTGAACTGAACTGAAGTAACACAGCGTGGGGTTAATTTCCGTGGGCTGCAAAACTGTGAAGACAGGAACAAGATGAAGGTAGAATACAAGCAACGGCCCATAAAATGAACTTCGCGCCCCGGTATGTGACGGCATTAGCGCCAACGTAAGGCCCTATGATATCGCTCATGCACACTGCAACCTAGAAGCGACAAGAGAGGTCTCATTCGCATATTTACATGCAATAGGAGGGCATTATATAACGCACCAAACTAGCGAAGAGGAGAGGCCCACTGCCGCACACATAACTAAATAGGGAGCAGTTTGTCGTCTGGAGACAGCTTCAATCCTGTACATATAAACGCCTCAGCCTATTTAGTAAAGCCTGTACGGCACCTTAAACGCAGAAATGACCTCACTGCGGACAATACGCGACTCTTTATCACATGGCATGCATCTAAAAAGAGAATAGGACCGTGCTAATTATCAACGGCTTTACTCCTGGAAAGTAAAAAGCCTTCTGTGTAGCCAAGAAGAAAGAAACGATGGCGATGCCTAATCTTACCTTACACTGAGGCTTGTACTCACACAGCGGCAGCGATTTTTCTGATTTGCTATGAGATACAATGTTTCCTTCGTTAATATCAATAATAAAGCGTAAGTATGTCCATTTTTTTTTCATATACGGGCGAGCGCCCACGTCATGGCCAATGCTGCTACATGCCGTTGCCCATAGGCTGCCGTGCACCTTTGTGGAAAGCCGTCAGGTTACACGGTGTGCTCTTGAACCGTGTAGTTGAGAATAACTTTCGTCCGAAGTTCCAAATTTCCGGGAGGAAGCGGAGAAAAGGAGGGCGGAAGGCAGAGATGTTAACCAGAAAGAATGAATTCCGGTTGGCTACCCTGCACTGGGGAATGGGAATAGGGGATTAAAGGGGGAGGGTACAATAGTAGAGGGGGTGAGAAAGTCACAGCCTGTCAATGAGACTATAGCCTCTTTTAAAAAGCGAAGTGCCTTGCAGTCAGAAAACCCTTTCCGTGATCTATGTGAGCGTTTTGAGTTGAACTGTGCTGTGGCGGCTCAAATATATCTAAAGTTCAATTCAAATGGTACACGAGTAGGTTTCTGCATTCGACGAGCTTAACGGGATCGACTGTGGGAGACCTGCAGGAAAGCACATGAAAGTATTTTGTACTGAAGTTGAAATGGCGAAGAAACCGTAGAAGAATATCGCGATAGCGTACAGGAATCTCTACAGCGCCCTGTGGGGACCATCTACGCCATCATCTACGGCGGCAGTATATTACCGACACACACAAACGCTCTTTTTCGGAAGAAGAACCGCAGCGAAACAGAAAGCGAATCATGCGGAAGTTTCTCTGAGGTAATGGAAAGTTTCAATGCGTTACTTTTGTTTGTGGAAAATGTCTAAACAGTGTAATATATCATTATTTATTTCAACAATATATTATCATTACTTTATCATATTTATTTAAACACTTTAGAAAAACTGCAAGACACGGTTTACATCCAATTGCACACACTCAAGCCGTTTCATTTCATTAATTTCTTGCTTCAACTTTCTCCTCATAAGGCTTAAACACATTAAATTACAGATGTAGACCCTAATCTGCCCCTCCGGGTTACAAAATTTACGAATCCAGTGCCGATCCACAGATTACCCGCTCCGTTCAAAGTCGCATAGAGCTTAATTTCTTCTCCGTGTCGGCGCGCTTGTTTGCTTTGATTTCAACCCACGCGAGCTCGCGTAACACGCGCCGCGGCCTTCCCGCACTCCGTACCAGTCGACATAGATCGCCTATAGACGCCATCGTTCGCTCCCTTGCTGTACCCTGCATGAGCATTCGGCGGAGGGGAAACGATTCTCACTAGCGAACGCAGCAACAGGATCGAGGTAGCCTTGACAAGCGCCCTCGGCAACCCCCGATCCTAGAGAAACGCTGGCAGCGAGCGCTGAATCTGGCAGGTATATTTCTTAGCGGTTGTGTACAAGTTCAGCGCGCTGCAGCTCGTATACTGTCGTTCTCAGTCGAAGCTATATTTTTTCTCTGAACACCACGCCAGTAAACTTTCAGGCTGCGGTATACGGAGATTCGCTCTGTCAGAGCTTGCATCGCGGGCGAGCCAGCGAGGGCCGAATATCGCTGTACTGGATCGTCGGGGGAGTCTCGCGGCAGATGCTTGGGGTGGTACAGCTCCGAGAGTCGAGGGGTATCGTGAAAGCGTATGGAGCGGGACTGTCGAGCTA
The DNA here is from genome assembly GCA_023969395.1 of Amblyomma maculatum. Lineage (NCBI taxonomy): Eukaryota > Metazoa > Arthropoda > Arachnida > Ixodida > Ixodidae > Amblyomma > Amblyomma maculatum. The sequence continues at coordinate 183,277 of JAJIZL010018983.1, read as the reverse complement.
CTGGGGCGCCGCAAGCAGATGTCTTTTTATCCTCTTTTCGTGCGTCAGACGTTCATTCCGAGAATCATAGACTGCCTCGATTTGGCCTACAAGATAATGAGATGAGTAATTAACACGCGTGTATGAAAGCTTCGTAAGCAGCTGCGTCAACTCTAGGACTTTAGGAAAGTGAAAGCGAGCAGTTGGCACTAATTCTTAGTTGTGTACTTACAGATACAGAGAACATATTCATCGCAATGCGAGGGCCACTGGTTTCACCGGAGGCAGAATTAATGCAGGGGCTTAAGGCTAAGCGATGACCTCCCTAGACATTCTATTTCATAATGGTGCTAATCGCGGTGACGTGAACGTTTGAACATCAGTTTTCAGCCAGCGTATAGCGAACCCGGCAACAAAGATGTCTTCCGACCACTTGCTAAGAACGGCTGCCACATTGGCAGCTAGCAGCATGTGTTTAATTTTGTAGCGTTCTTAAAATCAGTGTACTAAGTGGTGCGAAAGCATCATTCCAGAATGTTCTTCGCCGAAAAAGCCTCGTTTTGTGAGACATTTAGAGCAAGAGTTATTGCCGCTATAACATGACAGAGCGTGGCATAGTGTAGAAAAAATTTTGCTCTCTTCTAATTATCCCCTTGCCTTTGCAGGACATAGGCTACTTCTTATGCCCTCATGGCATGTGTTCATGCTCATAAGCTGTCTATTTTAATTGTGGTTTGTGCATTTATTTTTACATTAACGTAATAGCGTTAACAGCCTTTTGTTCTACAGAAAATGGGGCGCTATAACGTTTTGTGTGAAAAGCCGGAAGCAATTGGCCTGTGGCAATTAATACTTGGCAGGAGACGTGGCCGCGGGCACTAATTAGTCGACAGGTTGTGTGATCTCACGAGACCACGTGACATGGCTGAGAGTGCAGGAGTTTCCAAGTTGGGCATCTCATTTGGATCACAGGGTGAGATGGAAATTGAACCATCCAAGACCCTCGGGTCCCGACTCAGAAACGCCACACATAGGCAAAGGCACTGTCGTGCAGGTATACATATAAGATGTATATCGATTTAGGTTGGCATTTCACATTATGTGGTAACATACAATATTATGCAAATGAGTACGTGTGCGATAGCTGGCAAAAAAGGAGTAATTAGTGAATGAGTGAGCGGCAAATCACATGTAAGCGAACTAGAATTCGCGAAAGTTGCAGCCAGGCGCCATTAATGCTGTCACGACACACATTTAATCCGGTGCCTAATTGTACTCTAAATTGTTTTATTTTTAAGCGTGCGCTTATATTATTGGTATCTGGAGAGAAAAATGCTGGGATAATAGCTCCATTAGGGTAGTAAAGAGGGTATTCAAGAAACTTGTTTCTTGGCCAATCGTGCTTCGCTACTGGCTTACGGTCCTTAGGTGCATCCTGACATTTGCATGTACTCTGCACTCGAAGCAGTACCACGATTTTTAAAACTCTGTGTGTTCTATACAGTTATACATCAGACCTTATGCTCAGGGGCAGGTTTCTGAGGCTATGCGGCCAGCGCTACAGGTGCAGGGATTTACTCACTGCGTTACTGTACCAAGTAGTTTAGTCATATCAGGTCCGAGGTGTGGTTTTGGTTTCGGTTCTGCCTTGACGTTCAATAGCTTTGGAGCTTCTAACTACGCAGAAATGTTTTTCTTTTTTTTTTTTTTTTTACCGAGCTCACAAAACAAAAGCTTGTCAGCTCGGTAAAGTGGGAGACACTGGTGGCCTGCTCTGATCTGTACTACCAAGTCCTAGTCGCAGCAAGAACCCAAGAGGTCAGCTGGATGGATGGATGGAATATAGGAGCGTCTCCTTTGAAACGGGGTGGTAGCAGTAGCTATCATGCTCATTTTTCTCCCTATATCTTAATTATTGATTTAGAATGGTTAACTAAACCATCATTCTATTTATTAAATTTTGCTCCTACATTGCTAACATTATGTCACTTCTCTGCTTTTAAGCCACCAATCTTCCAGTCGTTTTTTGCTAGTTTCCACAGCCGGTTTATTCACCCGGCCACTGTTATCTCTAAACTCCAGAGCTTCAGGAACAGTGATTGCGCCTGCATCAACTTCCGGATGGATACCATTGCATTCGAGTATAATATGGTCAATTGTTTCACTGGAGTTTCCACATACAGCACATGCCTCATCTCCATTGTTAAACTTCTTTTTGTAGCTGCGTGTTCTAAGGCACCCTGATCTAGCTTCAAAAAGTACGGCACTGCCTCTTGAGTTATCAAAGAAATCTTCCTTCCTGATCTGCATTTTTCACTTTCGGTATAATTCCACGCTCTGTTTTTTTTTTCGTCGAATTTATCCAATTTTTACATTGTGTGTTTTTCACCTGTTACTTAATGCTCTTTATTTCTCCGTCCTTGTTACTAGCATACTTACTAGTTAGTTTCCTAGTTCTTTTCCTCCATTGTGAGTCAACGCTTTTTAGGTACAGGTATTTAAATACCTTAGCTGCCCATCTGTTACTGTCCAATTTCCTCAGGCGTTCCTCATATAATATTTTACTCTGAGCTTCCCGTACTTCTAACGATGCCCAGCCCATATCTCCCTGTACCGCCTCGTTTGTAGTTTTGCCGTGGGCACCTAGTGCTAATCGTCCAACGAATCTCTGATTTGTTTCTAATGTCGACTGTACCTCTGATTTTAGGCACAAAACCGCATTTCCGAAAGTAAGTCCGGGCATCATAATTCCTTTCCAAATACCCCTCAATACCTCATGCCTATTGTATCCCCACAATGCCTTATGCTTCATTATCCCGGCATTCCTTCGCCCTTTGGCCTTAAGTGATTCCTCATGCTTTCCAATGTATGCCAATCCTTCGTTTACCCATACCCCCAAATATTTATATTCTGCTACTCTAGGTATTTCAAGGCCTTGAATTTTAAGACCCTGAGCAGTTGAGCCGTTGAAAATCATCAGACCCGACTTAACTGCGCTGAAACTGAAGCCTAGAGCGTCCCCTTCGTCTCCGCAATACTTAAATAGAGTTTGCAATTCTTCCAGACTCTCAGCTAGCAGCACAATATCGTCTGCATACATCAAACCGGGGAGGCGCTGCTCTACCGCCTTTCCACCTAATCTGTATGACAGGTTAAAACCTAGGTTACTGTCTCGTATCCTCCGTTCCAGGTTTATCATATAAAGCATGAACAGCACCGGTGATAGAGGACAGCCTTGTCTTAATCGTTTGCATACTTTGACATCCTCCGTACTTCTTATCCCTTCCCATGTAATTTCTACTTTGTTATCCCGGTATATTTCCTGTAGGAACTCTATTATCTCATAACCGACACCTTCTTCTTTTAATATGTCCCACAGGAGTTCCCTGCTTACGTTGTCGTACGCCCCGTTTATGTCCAGGAAGGCCAAATACAAGGGCCTATTTTCTACTCTAGATATTTCGATGCATTGGGTAAGCACGAACAGGCAATCATCTAAGCGCCTACCATTTCTAAAGCCGTTCTGAAGTTCTCCGAGTATCTTGTTACTTTCAATCCATGCTTGCACCTTTAATTTCACCGCCTGCATGGCTAACCTGTACATTACAGATGTTATGGTAATCGGCCTGTAGGATTTTATGTGCATCCTTTCTCCTTTCCCTTTATAAATCAAATTCATTTTACTCTGCCGCCAGCTGTCCGGAATTTGCTTATTCGCTATGACTGTTTCCAAAGCTTTTAACAACGTTTCCTTACTTTTTGGACCGAGTTCATTAATCAGCTTGATCGGAATTCCATCTATTCCTGTAGATGTGTTTTTAGGAATATTTTTTTCTGCCTTTTTCCAGTTTAGATTGGTCAGTTCTAAGCTGCTTTGTATTCTACTACCTTGTGTTGCTTCCTGATTTGCGGAGATTACCCTATCGTCGTTCTTAAATGACTCGGCTATAACTGATGTAATGTAGTTCATTGCATTGTCTCCCTTTAAACAATTTCCCTCGTTATCTTGAATCCGATCTTGCTTTCTTTGATTATTCTTTCCTAGCCAGCTTATATGGTTCCAGAATTTTCTTGCTCCGCCTCTAGAGGCATCGTGTATATCAGCCATCCAGCGATCGGTGGACTGTCTTATTTTACTTTGCACGAGGGCCTGCACTTGAGGTTTCTTTTGTCGATACGATTCCCATTTTTGGTCGATTTCCTCCTGAGAAGCCTGTGCTTTCTTTGCCATTCGGTGTTCCCTTGAAGCAGCCCGTCGTTGTTCAATAGCTTCCCTGATTTCCTTATTCCACCAGCTCCGTGGCTTCCTCTTTCCATTCCAGCGGTTTGCTACTTTAACCTCCTGAATTTTACTCCTTATGAGTAGTTCTACCTGTTCATAATCCCAGTCTTCCATGGGGCTTTTCTCTATTGCTTCCTCTATGTCTGCAGCTATCTGCGCTATTTGATTGTCGTTTAATTTTGCGTTTACGTTTTGTCTAAGTTCCATTTCTCTTTTCATCAAGGGCCCCATCTGCAGACTAATACGTTTATGATCACTTCCCAGACTACACTCCCCTTCTTCGTCTATTTCCATTTTTGTGACCTTGCTATAAATTTCCTGCGACATTAGACAATAGTCAATGGTCGTCTGCCTGTTGCGGAATTCCCACGTGATTTGGCCTTCACATTTTGTTTCTCTATTTACTATAACTAGATCGTGTCGCTCGCAGAAATCTAGCATTAGCTTCCCGTTACAATCCGTGTATCCATCCAGATCGTCGATGTGGCCGTTCATGTCCCCCAGCAGAATAATATTGGCCCCGTTTCCAAACTGGCTTATATCGTCACTGAGACATTCAACAAGATCCCTGTTTTCTTGCCTGCATTGATGTCCTGTTCCTAAATAAACTACCAATAGCCATGTCCTTATGCCGGCAATGGTTCCTGAAATCCAGATATGTTCTTTACAAGATGATTTAATTCTTTGCCAATTTGTTCCCTGGTGTATCAACATACCTAACCCTCCACCCTTTCTTTCCGTTCTCGTTCTGTTGCACCCTCCCCAGACGTAGCCTTCTATAAACGGCGGATCTTCTAGATCCCTGAGATGAGTCTCGCAAAGAGCGTACACACCTATTTTGTCATCCTTCAACTGCTGTTCTATCTCTAGCCATTTCGCTCTTTTTCTACCTCCTTGCATGTTTATGTAGCTGATCCTAGTGTTAAATTTCTTTTTTGTACTTTTCTTTCTCGACCTACTCTTTGCCATTTTTGGGGGCTCAGCCTCCATTATTACACTTTCTTCTGCTTCACTTCTAACTACCTCTGTGCACGGAGTCCTCACGGACCCCCTAAAAAAGCTACACCCCTGCCTGCCAAGCGCCAGCCGATCTCTGCTCCGACCCTTCTGTTAAAATGAATGCCATCTCGCTGAAAAGCCCTACCAAAACCTGCTTTATGTACCTTTCTGTTTACCTCAACCACTTCGAAACGCTTCTCCAGGCTTAACTTTCTTATGTCCTGATTAACTGTCACCACGTCCTTTTCCATCTTTCCATTCAATCCTAGCACCTCCGGTACTGTGCATACAACTATCTGCGTCTGCTGTGCTATCTCCCTGATCTCGTCAACTCCCTTAGCTAAACTTTCCACCACTCCTGCAGCGTCACCATTTAGGACATCGTTTAGACCCGCGGCTACTAATACCATACTGTGCTCTGCGGAATCCTTCAACAGCCTATTTTTACTCTCTTTTAGTACAGCCCTCATTGTTCTCCCTGGGAAGGCTCCAACCAACACTCTCTTATCACCCCTTACGCGTTCCAAGATATCTCGCTTGCACCTGTTCATGTTAGAATCTCCGGCGATAAGCACCTGGGCCTTCTCTCTCCCTCTCCCAACTGTTGGCTCCTGCTTTCGGTTATCTGTGTCCTTATCTCTGGGATTTTCATTCTTCCTTACTTCTTCCTTTTTTTCCGGCGTCTTAGCTGCTTCCAAATAACTCTGACAGTTCGGATCCGCCTGACCTACTTTGCTTATGCCTTCCATGCCAGTGCTGGCCCCAGCCACGTGGCCCGCATTGGAATGTTCGTCCTTGTTGGTTCCAAGGACAAAGTCGGCCCCTTTCTTTTCAATCTGAGTAAGCTGTCCAAGCAGTTTCTGATTTTCCGTCCTTAGCAAACGTACTTCATTTTCTAAATCCTCCACACGAGACACTAAACTGCCCCTTTCTTGATCAAATCTATCTAGACGTGCATTCAGTACGCAACATCGACACAAAAAGTCGCTGCCTTCCGCTTCACCTACAGAATCAAAACGCGTTTCTTTGAGATTAACCTGCGCCTCACACTGAGTACACTTTACCTTCTTTTGATTGCACATCTTAAGCGCTCATCGACTGAACTATAACTGTTACGAATTCTTAGAATATACAAATTGCCAAAAGAAGACACAAGAAACGACCTCCAGCACCGCCTGAGAGCCACCTGGTGGCGTCGACAGAACACATCATTCCCACTACTAATACTACAGTTTCATAACTGACAAAAAGTCCTTAGCATTTCGCATGCCTGGATGATTTACGAAAGACGCTCCCGTTTTCATTTTTTGGGGGGCTATTAGCACACACCAGCTCCTCAATTGTCTGCGCTTAGTAGATCGGCACAATCGGTTGGATAAAAATTGAAAGCAGTAGCCCTTGTAGCAATAGCAACAGATGCAGTGGTAATTTAATACAAGCAGAACTACTATAAAGAGTAATATTAGTGGTAGTATGCTACACGTAGTAATAGTATTAGTTGTACTGCACAAGAATGCTGAGTTGGGCGAGTTGGTGCGTTTGCATTTTAGGAAACGTAGTGCAAAGAAGGCAAGGACAAAGAAAGGGATACACACACGAGCGCTTACTCACAACTGATTTTTTATTGGAAATGCTAACAGGATATATACTGTGCAAAACAAAAAAATTATCAAAGACGTGAAAAAAGAAGGTGAATTGACAAAAAATGTGGAAAAAGCAAGTCTGGAAAGATACACAAAACACATGAAAAAAAACTACTTGGCAACTGATTCAAGGTAAGTAATCTCTACTTTTGGTAATTTAATGGATGGTTCCATAATTTTGTGGATAACGCTATTCAAACAAATCTAGATGGCCTTTCATTAAACATTTCCCGTTACGTTGATGATATTTAGTTCTTCTCCCTTCCAGTCGGTCCAATCATTCTGTCGTTGATATTTTAAAAGGTTTCGAAGAAAGTGGTCATGGTTTGAACTTTACTTTTGAATTGCAAAATGATGATATTCTCCAATTTCTTGACTTATCCCTTCATTTTGGGAATAGGCATGTGTTTTGGGGTTACCACCCTAGATCATCTAAGCCTTTACTTCATTTTCGTTCCGGACATTCCAAAGTAGTGAAAAATGCAATTGCCTCGTCTTGTTTGCGCTCTGCTCTAATTAAATCTTGCAAACATAGAATTAGTAAACGTTTTCTAGAGCAAGTCATCAGATTGAGTAATTCTGGTTATCCGCTCCCGTTAATCAGTAGCAGATGTGATAAACCTCTGCTGTGGGTGAAGGGAAAGAAGACGAAAAAGTCTACATTGTGCAGCAATTAAAGGAAACCAATGGTTCTGCCGTACGTGCACCGTTTCTCACACGGGTTGCGGAATGTCGCCAATCGGTATGATGTAGGCACAGTAATGTCAGCCCCCATGAAATTATCAGGTGTGTGTTCTTTGGTTAGAAGAAAGGCAGACGCGTTAAAAAGTGAGTACCCCTGCTATGTTAACCATAAATCTAGGTATGTACAGTGCAGAACGCAGGTAATTTACAAAATTTCCCTTTCTTGTAAAAAATGCTACATTGGGCAGACTGGCCGTTGTTTGAATGTCCGCCTCTTTGAACATAGGAATTATTTAACCCCAACAGCACAAGATAATTTGCCTAAACATTTGTCGAAATGTAAATGCCACCCTATTTTTGATGAAACTGTCGTGCTTGGCACATCGCGTAATCAACGCACAAGAGAAATTAAAGAGGCATACCATATCACGAAAGGAGGGGACAAGTATATTAGCGAAGCATCCATTACCTTAACAAAAGTAGAGATTACTTACCTTGAATCAGATGTCAAGTAGTTTCTTTCACGTGTTTTGTGTATCTTTCCAGACTTGCTTTTTCCACATTTTTTTTGTCAATTCACCTTTTGATAATTTTTTTGTTTTGCATATTAGTAGTACTGGTGGTTGTTTTAGTGCTCGTAGTAGAAGCTAAATTACTAGCCTGATCTGGATTATTTCGACGTGCCTGACCATATCTCTTATTGTCTTCTTATAGGACATTCTCCGTTGGTTGCCGAAACGTCCCTCTCACTGAGAACTCTATTTCCAAGTGAATGTCAAGTTGGTTGGCAGTGGATGATCGTATAGTTGTAGTAGTAGCAAGACCAGTTCCTAAAGTAAGCATAGTTTAGACCGTCACCAAAATAGAGTAATTTTATAATGAATATTTATTAGGAGATTAGGGAGGGACATATTAAAACCCATTCGCAGCACGAATAAAACAACGACAGGAAGAAAACACGCACGACAGGACGAATGCTGCCAGGACATTTGGGGGGAGGACATTTGGGTGGAGTTGCTAGTCCGGGACTGCAGCGGTTGCCGCTGCTATCCGTGCTCATATCACTGGGTCCTCTTGGCCTCAAATTCACTGTTGGGCATTACAGCCTCTCTCCCATTTACAGTTGGCACTGCGTTTGGGTCGTCAGGGATATTTAAGATGCAGTAGGATGGCAAGTTGGGCTAGTTGGGTTATGTTCATCTTGAGGAAATATACAGCGCGAAGAGAGACGACGGACGAGGAAGTACGCAACGCAAGCGCTGTGTTCAGCGCTTGTGCTGTATACTTCCTCGTCCGTCGTCTCTGTTCAGGCTGTATATTTCCTCAGGGGTAATGTTTTGGCATGCCACGCCAAGTGGGGTTACCAACCTTCCCCTTCATAGTCTGTACCTGGTGTCACAAACACCATAATGCAGTAGGCTTAAACGGGCAGGTGACTTGTATGCACCTGTCTCTAGGCATGGCCATCTAACCTCCTCAGCTATGGAGAGCCCTTTGACTGGGGACGAATATTTTTTGCGAAGGAATCTGGGGGGGCAGTGTTTTAACCTCTCCACGTCGCCATGAGACTGCGACAGAGTAATGGAGAGCAGTCCTAATGAAAAACAGCTCAGGCAACGCCATGGGCACACTGTATACTCCTTCCGGTGTTCACACGAGGTATTTCCGTGTGTCGAGATGGGCCTTGATTTTGTATTATTCCGACAGCCGCTGACGAGGAGTGGGAGCAATTGGTCCTTTAATGTGTTATGGTTGGAAGTCATTGTCATGATAGTCATTCAATAACTGTTCGGCTTAGATAGAGCATTAGGGGAACTAGCGTTCATTACTTCTACTTGGTAGGCTGGAAGCAAGTTACATACTGAGCACGGTGGGCCCATACAGGCGGTTTTCTCTTTTTGAAGTCAGTACGGGCTAACAGATTAGTGATATGCGGAGCGTGCACATCATCATAATAGTTATGAACGATCCTTACCATCTAGACTGTGTAGCTTGGCTCTGGTTCAGACCTTGAGGGCCAGTAATAACGAGGTGCCTAACCCTCCCCCTCCCCCTCCTCGCTAAAATATCTAATATCAAATATCGAATATCGAACTGAAGCAGTCTAAGTTTTAGACGATGTTTACCTCGCACACGCCTCCTGCCCACATGGCAAAGAAATTAAATTGTTTAATATTTTCCTGCTTGGTGACTTTTGCTCGAAGGATATTTTTAATCCGCCTTTTTGGCATTGGGACTGATCACAGCCTATTATTTGCAATTCATTGCAATTTACGTACTTTAACGGTCTTCTCCTCATCAGCCCATCCAGATTCTTCCGAAACGCTGGCATTTTAATTGACGCCAAGATCGCTGCAGTGTCGCGAATAATATTACATAGATCACAAGTGCCGACGCTTAATTTCACTACGAGGCATTTTACGTAGGAAAAGTCCACAAAACTTGCAGTGCTTGGGGATTGCGTGTTTCAGCTATCTCCTAATCTGAGAAAAAAAAAATAAGTTTGGAAATTATATCTTCACTTTGTATAAAATTATATGTAAACCAGGCGACCGGCCGCTTTCTCTCTTCTGTGCTTCCTTCTCCACCTGGGCACTGATCACTAGAAACCCCTTTCAATCGTGTGATACTTTAAGAACTCAGCAAGACTACATATTTTGCGCATAACAGTATAGTGGACATGAGCATCTAGAGTAATCAAAGTGCCCAGAAAAGGTACAAAAGGATGAAATTTACTGCCGGGTCAATGGTGATTTGCACTGTGCGGTGCAAATACATAGAGACGTGACACTATTATAGCATTAACTTGTGCCTTGTACTGAGCTATCAAGTAGGAAGTTCTTTCTTGTAGGAGAAAAGTCAAAATGTAACAGGTCACGTGTCCTCTGGACGTTTTTCGCTGCTCCATGCTTCGAATTCGCGCTTTGGTAATGCTCTGAATGCATGTGAACAAGAGCGACCATATGTTAAGGTCCGGGTTGCCTGTGAAAACTGAGCTATTGAAATTTATCAGCGCTGATCTTGAAACCCCTTCTTGATGTAACACTTGACCCACTTGCGTTTGCGTGGGAACGTAGTCTCGCAAGGCCTTCGTGCAATCTAAATATATTCTCAGCGTTCTCTCCCGCTGTATATTACAGAGATATTTGTACCACGTTTCTGCACTTTATAAAAGGCTGTGCGCATAAACATTTTGGTGCACAAACAAGTTGTTCTTATGCGACGCATTTGAATGTGGGGCTCTAGTGCGTGTCTTGCATGCATACCGAAGTGTAACACTTAGCTTGAGTTTGATTTGTGCGTGCTGCCCGCGTTAATATTATCTACGCACGCAATAGGAGCCCAAGCAGACAGTTTGCTGGAAATCCCGCTCCCTCCAATACTGCATACTTAGCACGGTGGGAAAACGTTGCCCGTGGAGCAAGGCACTAATTCTTAATTCTTTTCACTAGAACTTTGAAAAACAAAAACAAAAGAACTTAATATCAGAGCCAGCCTGAAAAGAATTAGTTGGGTGCATGCAAGTGGCTCTAAAGAAACTGTATAGTATATATTATATAGGCGTTCTGAACCCTTTTTGGTCTATTTGAGAAATGCATTCCTTCTAGTAACTTATAATGGACCAATATTCAGCTATATTTCACAGATTATTATGTAGGAGGCACTCTAGTTAATTTCGTGTTTGAAGCCTCCCAAAGTATCAAGCGCCTCATTTTTTAAGCTGGATGCTGGAAATACAACAGGACAGAGGCTTCAGCTAAAAAAAAAGAAAGTTTAATGCTATTTCTATTGCTATTGCCATTTTATAACATTAGATACAGTGCTATTTTCAAATTCAGGCTAGGTGAGGGAGTTTTCAGTGAGGGATCATGAAGAGATTAATCAACTCTATATCTCGAGATCCTCGATATGTTCTATCATGACGCTTGAACTACCTCGAGGGTAATAACGGCGCTTTGCAAATGGGAAAACTATTCATGTGATAAGTGAGCAATGAATATTTATCGTTTATGTGATTTCACGCCCCAAAGCGACAGAGGTTATGAGTTACGCCGAGCAACGAATATATAGTTACGAAATGCAAGGCGCCAAGATTACTTGACGACATACTAGCAGCAATACTCATGGCTGCATTGGCCAAGCCAAAACGTTGTGGAACCGCTTAAGTCACCCCCCAATCGGATCAAATAACGCAGCTTTAAAGAAACATGGCTCCTAGACGTTGCTTTTTTGCTTTTTAAATCAATTTTTGAAACCAGCTCACTGTCGTCTCGTCCTTTTTTCATTTCAGCAGACAAAGTGTGCATCATTCCAACCTGATGCGCGCAGATCTCCAGACACGTGCGCGCACGACCAGCCGCAGCTTCCAACTGCCAGCGAGCCCACTACCACTCTCTGCTATGGCCAGCACGTCTGCTAACAGGTAACTGCCGGCATACGTAGCTGCAAACTTGGTCATGCACTGTGGTATGACGGAAAGCACCACGGCGACCTTTTAGTGCTCAGGCATGTTACCCTACCAACTGCCACCTTCTCGATAACCTGCCAGATAGGTCATGTCGCGTGGTATTGTAACGTCACACAACCCGCCTACCCACTATTAAACATGCATGTCTCTTGAATTTCATACGTCATCAGCCTCTCGACAAGTTCTAAAATTTGCCGGCACCGCCTAGTTTCTCTCGCTGCTCTGACTTTTGTGACGTCGTGTTCATTTTTTGGTGGAGAAGCCAGCTTTATAGGCACAACACCGAACGTACCCTCATCGGGTCGACTCCTCATGTGAACACAAGCGGTGGGATACATTTCACGCATTTTCCAGGCACACCTGTGGCATCAAGTTTGGTGTTCTAGTGCTAGTGGCATACGCAGTCGTCAGCTATGACTGGGTGGAGTGCGCCAAAGTGCACCAACCGCACTGGAAACGGGAAAGCGTTTTACGCAGTGCCATGTGGAATGTCGGCGGCTGAAGTGCGTTGGCGACTGAGGTGGCTTTTGACAATGGACCGCGATAAGCGCGCCCTGAAAGGAATTCTAATATACGAGGTAATAAGTTCGTTTTATTTACTCTGAATGCAATCTTTGTGTTCATGTTCTGTTAAGCCGCTGCGTTGAATCAAACCCTCTTCAGGTTCCTTCGGACTCTCAGCTGAAGCTGCTGCGCACGTGCAAGCAGCTGTTTTGCGGTGACGAGGCTGGCCTGTTGGAGTCGACGTGCATTGTGGAGAGCTTGATAAAGGCACCTGAAGGCAACTGTGAGTATCTCAACTTATTTCGTTTGTGTCACAACGTAGCATCAAAGGCAATAAGCCACTTTGTTTGCGTGCAGAATGAGGTTTGCCATTGAAGAAAGGAATGCACAACTTTTGTCTAAACTGGCTCAAAGAGTGTTGGAATGTGCACTCTAAGCCACACTGTAAGTTAAGCTTGCCGTTCCTTAAGTAATCCAGCAGTGGCTGTCTGGAGGGGCAATATTTACCTCTTAAGTACCTTTCCAGATTGCAGAGAAGATTTGTACTGTAGCTACCTGACCAACTTAGATGCAAATGAAAAGTGAAGCTCAGACAATCGGGCCAGTAAAAGTAAATGGGTTTCAGCATACCAAGGCTGCACGTGTACATATAAATTTTCACGTATTTTGCAATGTCAATGCACGGTAAAGAACCTCAGGTGGTCGAAATGATCTAGAGCCCTCCCCTACGGCGTCCCTCATAACATGACTCGAATTGGCACGTTAAACCATATACACAAATCAAAATGAGGATTTAGGATTGAGAGCACGTGAGGCATACAAAAACTGCAATATAATGGCTGCTTTGGGGTTTGAATAGACATCAGCTGTTCATGTTAGCCCGTTGAAGGATCGGCAGTTACAGCAAGAAAATAGATATGTATGGTATTGCGTTAGTACTCGTATATCTGAGTGATGCATTAAGAAAAGAACACAATATGGCACTTATATTTCTGTACTCTAAATACTTCAGTTATCAAAGTTATTACATACACTGGCTACTCGGTGAAACTTGGCTTATTTGAAGTTTCTTTTCCAACTTTATTACAACCAAATTAATATTAATAAACATGATGCTTAAAACCGCCGAACCACCACTCCTGCAGAATAAATCGTAAGGAATGTGTTCGACCATTTCTCTCGCGGTGTAACACAAGTACTCATTCCGTTTTCTGTTAAAGTTCGCCCAGCGACATTGCCGAAGCAGTCTGCTAAGGCATTTGTGTAAGGGTTAGTAGTTTATTACGAGTCGTTGCCGAACCGAAGTATCATTGTTATGGCTGGATCTAATGATAAGTACTATGATTGTGAATATTCTTCATTTTTTTCATACCAAAAGTAGAGACAATACGAATATTGGGACTCCACTTACAAACACACGGTAGGAACACGATCACCATTAAAAAGTTAGAAAACCACGCGACCCAGACATTAAACCTCATCAGGAGGGTCTCACGTAACGGAGGCGCGCCCTCAAGGAAAAAAACCTCCTGAGATTGGTACAAGCATTCATCATTAGCAGAGTGGGCTACGCCACGCCATATCTGAACCTAAAGGCAGATGAGAGAAGAAAGATAGACGCACTCATCAGAAAATGCGTTAAAAAGGCCCTAGGCCTCCCGACATGTACATCGACGGAGCAGCTACTGGCCCTAGGACTGCACAATACGATTTCAGAAATCACGGAAGCAGTTAAAACCTCGCAACTCGAAAGACTCAGCACGACGCGAGTGCGAAGAGCTACGCTAAGCAACCTTGGAATAGCCACAGGAAAATTAGGGCGCACCTAAGAATCCCTCCCCTACCCAAAAACATGCACCCTGAGTTTAATAGGGAAAGGCGACAGAAAAGGGCGGAAGCGATAGAAACAATATATCGGAGCAAACCCCCAAATGAAGTTGCCTACGTAGATGCGGCAGGAAACAGACACAGTCGATACATGACCATAGCGGTGGTAGATGGGGGAGGCACCCTCATCACGGTGGCTACCATACTAGGGAAAGAAACCGAGATAGCGGAAGAAGCTGCGATAGCGATCGCTTGCGTTGGCACCAAAGCTAGATATATTATTAGCGACAGTAAAACTGCAATTCAAAATTTCAGTAGGGGGAGGGTAAACCCCCTCACCACCAAAATTTTAACACAAGGAGTGATTGATAGGACGATCAACATCATCTGGACCCCGACGCACGAATCTGTCAGCGGTAACGAGGCGGCCCACAGTGCAGCTCGAGATCTCTACCTCCGAGCTGTACAGCATGGCTCGGCTCAGGCAGAACATAATAGAAAAGGGCGATTAATCTCGTATCAAGACATTACAGAACACTACAGGCAATGCAGGAGGCGTTTTCCCCCACCAAACACGGCGTTAAATAGAGGTCAGGCAATGGCGTGGAGACGCCTGCAGACTGGACTATACCCAAACCAGTACTAAATAAACATATCCGATCGGACTGCGATGACGATAAATGTAAAAGTGTGGGGCGAGAGGAACCCTCGACCATATAATTTGGGAGTGCGCTTACTCCCCAGGCAGGGCGCAAAACTTTAGCAGTAGGGCAGCCTGGGAAACCTTATTGCGAAGCTCGGAACCTGAGCTCCAACTCACCGCCGTCCAACTGGCAGCAGAGGCCGCCGGCGAAACCAAACCGGCCAGCATCTAATGCGACCATCCCGTGCGGCTGGGCCGTTAAGTCCCCTCCCCCTTACAGGGGGGTGAGACAGAGCGGTCTAGGCGGTGTGGTCCTTCTCTGTTGGACAATAAAATTTTTCAACAACAACAACATGTCCAAATGCCCACCCTGTTCAAAAATGAAGACGTAATGAACTGTTGTGCTACTGAGAGGATGACAATTCTTTATATAAACCTTTCTAGCTCTCTGTTCACATTTGATTTATATTTTTTTGCCGATAGTAGAAAACAAAAATTTATCAGCTAGGTATGTATCTTTTTGCAGCCGCAAATGCTTCCTATTCACGACTCTTCCTTGAGACTGTGACATTAGCTATAGGCATCTGTTTGTACCTGCTTATTGGGCATGCTGATGAATTCTGGGCAAGCGCGTTTCTTCAATAGCAAGTCGATTATGAAAGTTTTTTTTTATTTTTTTTTTACAGCGCAATCTTACGATATGCAAAAAAAATTTCTTTCATAATCAATATAAAAAACAAAGAAATTATTTCATAATCGATTTGCAATTTAAGAAACGTACTTGCCGAGAATTCCTCAGTATGCCCAATAAGCAGGTATAAACAGATGCCTGTGACATTAGCTATAGGCATCTGTTTATACCTGCTTATGGGGCATGCTGATGAATTCTGGGCAAGTGCGTTTCTTCAATAGCAAATCGATTATGATGATTTTTTTTATTTTTTTTTACAGCGCAACCTTACGATATGCAAAAAAAATTGTTTCATAATCAATATAAAAAAAAGAAATTCTTTCATAATCGATTTGCTATTGAAGAAACGTACTTGCCTAGAATTCCTCAGTATGTCCAATAAGCAGGTATGAACAGATGCCTGTGACATTAGCTATAGGCATCTGTTTATACCTGTTTATTGGACATGCTGAGAAATTCTGGGCAGGTACGCTTCTTCAACAGCAAATCGATTATGAAAGAATTTTTTTTTTCATATCGTAAGATTGCGCTATAAAAAAATTTAAGAGCACTGCTAAATTTGAATTGGAGTAATGTGAAAGCAGGGATGCTGCTCTTAGTTGCTTCTGGTTACTTGTAGTTGCTTAATTCACTTCTTATTTACGCATTTTAGTCTTTGGTAGTTTCGAATAGCGCACCAATCCCTTCCTATGCCCTTTTTCGGCTCTACTTCCGGTTGCGCTGTCACATCCTCTACGTCACATTAATTCCCTTCTTCTTTGCCAATTTTATTCTTTGGTACTTTCAAATTGAGCGCCAATTCCTTCCCTTTTTCCGCTCTACTTCCGGTTGCGTGACGTCACATCCTTGATATCACATTATTTTTACTTGTTGTTTACTCATTTAAGTCTTACCCCGCCTGGGTGGCGCAGTGGTTACGGCGCTCGACTACTGTTCCCAAGTACGCGGGATCAAATCCTGACCTCGGCGGCTGCTTTTGGATGGAGGCGAAAAGCAAGGCGCCTGAGTGCTGTGCGATGTCAGTGCACGTTACCCCAGGTGGTCGAGATTTCCGGAGTCCTCCCCTACGGCGTCTCGCACAGCCTGAGTCGCTCTGGGACGTTAAACCCCACAAACCAACCAATCATTTAGGTCTTACGTTCCTTCACTCCCATCTTCCTTCCTTCCTTTACGGCACGGTTCAGGTGTCCATAGAACAAGTGTGACGGATACTGTGCCTTTCCTTTCCTTTGAACCAGTTATTCTAATTACCTAAATAACTTATTGGCCTAATTATTTTTTCGGACACATTACGTCACCCTATATTGATTGACACCACTCATTAACCTCTGCCACTTCCCAATTACAACTGCTGCGGACACGATTTTGCGGACAGAAATGTGTGAATGTACCGAAGTAATGATTTCGCATTATTAATTAATGGTCCCTGCATACGCAAGTTCTCCCTATGAACTATGGTAGTTTCTGCCAACCTATTGGTATTCTAAGGCAATCTTAACCAACATGTTCATAAAGGTACTTTGCAATATTCCGCAAGGGCCTTACAGTTAAAGTGATGTCCAAGAAAAGTTTATCACCAAATGATCGCACAATGTCGATATTAGTTTTTACTGGATACTTCGGCACAATAAATGAACTTGTCATATTTCAGAGAAACAAGTGCCTCCTATGTCATTTCGTTCTCTCTTTCTATTTCGCAAAGTGCAGAATATTCGTACCCTCTGCGAGTTTATAAAATAAACCTAGACAGGTCAGCCGGCTATACCTCTTAGCGATGCCAGTAACGTAGAGGCTACGGAATCCATTTCCTCCCTGCCGTCTCTGAGATGGGGATCGAGAAGAGACAGATAACCACCACCTTGTGTATTCAATCTTGCGTCCTTGCCCCACAAAGGCTGCATTCGAGAGGCCACGATGTGAATCGCCTAGTTTTTATCGCAATGCAGTAATACATTTAGGCTGTCGCACGTATAGATGCATTTTTGCTTGAATTTTATGGCCCATTTCCTACTGGTTGATAGTTGCTCAAAGCCACTTTTCATCGTGGTTGCCACGCTTAAAATGCTCAGCGCTTTTCTTTCCTGCAACTATTTAAAGCATTTTATTCCCAAAGCAAGGCGCTCTGCGGCGCATGTAAAATGTCGATCATGACTCCGGATGTCAACGAATCGCTTATTAGTTTGCTTTGACCAAGTATACCAGGCTCTTTACACAGTCGGGGGATTTGTGATTGTCATGCACATTAAAGTGGTGTTTATCTGACCCTGCATAGCATATTTTGCTATAACATTAATTCTTACTTCCTACACCAGAAAACTGGCAGTGACGCAGAAGTGGAGAGTGACATGACTCATACATACAAATGCATCGGCTCCAGCAAACTAAAAAGCCCTTGACAGCAGACGCAAAATGGTCAGTCGGGCAGTGTGAGAAGAAAACACTCAGAAAGGTGAATCTGTTTTCCATTTGACAACCTTTTATTATCGGAACACGGAGAACCAGCATAAATAGTCTGAAGTGCAGGTCCTGCCAGCCAGTCCTGACGCGATCCTTCTGGGTGGTGTCCTGAAAGTAGCAAAATTCATCTTATTGTAACTGTGTCAGGTGCTAGGCATACAAAACCTCTACATGCAGCGAAAGACACAAAAGCCGTAAACTTACGTCTATATCCTTACTCTCAGCATTTACTTCTTCTTGCGGAGGGCATAGCTGTAGCCGCCAAGGCCATAGTTGTAGCCTCCGAGGCCATAGCCGTAGCCGAGGCCATAGCCGGCGCCGTGGTATCCGAGACCGTAGCTCAGACCATGTCCGTAGCCGAGACCGACGGTGGCAACTGGGGCAGCGTGGTGCACGGTGTGGGCGACGGCAGCCGGGGCAGCGACAGCATGGCCGTAGGCAAGGCCGCCTCCGAGAACGTGTCCGAAGGTGGAGCCGTAGCTGACGGCTGGAGCAGCGTGGACAGCGGCCACAGCTGGAGCGGCGTGCACGGCGTGCACGGCGGCCACGGCCGGACGGGCGACGGCCACGGCGGGAGCGGCGTAGGAGACGGCGGGAGCGGCGTAGGAGACCGCGGGAGCAGCCGCGGCGTAGGTGACGGCTGGGCGAGCGACAGCGACAGCTGGGCGGGCGTAAGAAGCATAGGAGACAGCTGGAGCGGCGGCATAGGAGACGGCTGGAGCGTGGTGTACAGCAGCTACAGCTGGAGCGGCGTAGGAGACAGCGGGAGCTGCGGCGTAGGTGACGGCTGGGCGAGCGACAGCAACAGCTGGGCGGGC
>JAJIZL010018983.1:152798-164272 GCA_023969395.1 Amblyomma maculatum | reverse complement strand
TGGTGGACAGCAGCTACAGCTGGAGCGGCGTAGGAGACGGCGGGAGCGTGGTGAACAGCGGTGGTCACTGCAGCCGGAGCATGAACGGCGTGTCCGAGGGCGAGACCGCCACCGAGCACGTGGCCGAGGCCGGTGCCGTAGGAAAGACCGCCATAGCCGTAGCCAAGACCGCCATAGCCGTAGCCGACTTGGCCAGCGAAGGCGGTGGCCAGGAGGCCGAGGAACACGACAGTCTTCTGCATGGAAATAACAACGTGGTTGTAATTGATTGTGACTGGTTTTTAAATGGTTCGGTCGCGATAAAATATGGCTCATATAATGAGTGCAGAAAGCAATGTAGGATATATGACTGAGCGATATCGACGTGTCAGCTATTAGAAAATACACGAGTGTTATTTCACCACTTAGTACGATAGTTATAGGAATTTAAAGCCAGCTAGCGTTTAATCTGCGCTCGCAGACAAGGACAGGCTACTTGCTTATAGTTAATTAGCGGCAAGTGCAGTACAAACCTAGGGCCTTTTTTATCCAACGTTTGAAGCAACCGAGATGTTACCGGGATTGACTTAAAGCATATTCACTCCTGAGTTGAAGACGTAATGGATAGGAGGAATACTTTCGAGAGCTGAAGTTTCCGAAATGGTAAGCTAAACTTCGTAGGGTAGAGTGCTACTTTAGTCTGGGAATGCTAAATATTCAAGTCAACACGTTTGTACTCAAGGGCGGTTTAAACCGGTCTCCAAACGTTTTTCAGAGGTATGACAAATTCGATTGGCCAGAAGTATTTGGCTAAATGGTCCCTGCAAATGAGTGTTGTGAATGGAGAGATAGAGTGTGCTATCTCGGACTTCCACAATGCTGCATTACTTCTGCAAATAATGGCGTATTCCTCTTCACAGTATAGCTTGCTAGACTGAATCCGAAACTCTTAGCGCCCCTCCCTCTGTGTTCTCATCGGAGCGGTAACGTAAGCTGCTCATTAAAGGTGCATTTTAGCGAGTCGCTTTGCTCTGCTCAACTTGCTGTGCGAGAGAGCTGAGTTGCGAAAATCTCAGCATTCGCAAAGGGCTGGAGATTCGTTTTTCGAGCTCCAACGTCGGTTCGCGAGTACGTATCCATGGTGTCGCCGTCCCACGATTGCTGTTCCCCGAGCCGCACCGCCGAACACTTACCAGAGCGTTCATGCTGGTTCTCTCTTCCGACTAGATGCCAGGAGAGCAAGTGCTATGTCTTTCGCTCGGCGCGACTGTCTTTATATACCTCTCGCCGCGGTGTTGGCGGCCGGGTGCTTGCGGAGGATGCGGATCTGCCCATAAGGGGAGGTGCGTGCACACACACACGCTAGCGCCGCCATGGGCGTGCAATGTCTTCGCTCGAGGGCGATGGATAGGCGATAAGGGAAGAACCTTCGCCTCCCGAAGCCATACGCCAGCGATGGCATGGCACGCAGCGGCATCTTGGCGTCGACACTTCCTCCCCACCCCCTTCCAGGGTCCCTTGGGGCACAGGGTGCCACAGAACGACAGTGGGGGAGTAAGGGGGGAGGGGTAGAGGGAGAGACGGAGTTAGCCAGCAATGAAGATACGGAGAAAGGCTGGGGAGGGGGTAGGGGAGAACGGCGTCGAAAGCTAGGCTTCGATACTTTACAGCGATCACATTATACTTATGCCCCTTCCGATGGGAGCCATTATCTCCTCCAGGAGGTAGGCCGGAGGGCACTCGTCTCTCTTTCACTCTGGGGCACAGAGCCGGTAGAGTGTGCAAGGTGACATCCTTTTGTTTACGAGGGGACTCCAGTTTCCGTTTGAGATGGCTGTCGCAGAGGGCTCTCCTTCTTGGGTGGAGGTGCCTATAGCTCGCGTGGAACATGGATTCAGCCTGCGTACGAGGTTGCTCGCGCAGTTTCCGAAACCGACGCGGATTTGCATAGGAGATGAGTTCTCTGCGCATGGTGCCCGCGAAACGCGAAGACGCATGGGTTACGAGAGGAGTCGCCGGGAGGAAACAAGGCGATAGCGTTATACGAGTCGCGTGGCGCAGGTACGTCCCCGCTCACTCTCGGACGCTTGCTCCTCGTGTCGGTTTCGGAAGGCTGCCCTCACCTCCTCCTCCTGATACACTTTCAATTGCTCACTTATTCCCCTGATCTCCTCCTCACGGCATCTTTATTCCTGGTTATCTCATGATGTCGTCTTCGCGGTCTTGCGATCCCGCATTTTCCAGTACTAGCGCGCGAGCTAGCGAAGGGAGTTCACTTTTGAAACGAGAGCGAGGTCAGAGAGGCAGGGGACCGATTGAGACCTACGTCGCCGGCCGCCGTAGCTTCTCGCCGCCCGAAGACTCTGTACCTTCTCGGTACAGACCTAAGGATCACGCTACGCAGCGGTCACGAAGCCTTCGCGTGTGGATAAACTGCACCTTGCTGAACGTAAACAATTTCTCGATCTTTCTCTCGCTGTTTCCCGAGCGCAAATTGATCCGTTTTTCTTCAGGTTAGCACTGCCTATTGCTTTTCTCACAATTTATTAACTGAACAAAATGGACGCATTAGGCGGCTCTCGGTACCTAGTCGGTTTTCAAACTCTGTTGTCTTGCTGGTGCATGACAGGCTTTTATAAAATGCCGTAGGGTGTATATTATCTGTGCCTCGTTTTTTTCATTCAATGTCGTCGAAGTTTCTCCTGTATTTTATAACAAAGTTCTCAGCCTGCAATTATATGACAACTTTCTGCGCGCTCGCAGTCCTACGGCAATATATGTTTTTTTTCAGCCGGTCACTTTTCGGTGCGTTGTGTATGCCGCTTGCAGTCACTTCGTTCCTGCTTTATATTTCGTTAGCTTCACCAGACCACGACAATCTCTCGTCATTCACAAACTGTTCGTCATTTCTTCAGCGCTCGTCCTTTGTTGATCTTGATGTTATTCTTTGGCAGTGTGCTTAAGGGGCAATAGACTATTACTCGCACGACTGAAATGCGGTACCTCTGTTGCTTCGCGCAACTGCATTCATCTCACAGAACAGAAAGAAGCCGCGCAGAAGCTGATACTGACCGCACAGATTCCCGTGGAGCAAGGTGCATCCGTGATTCTCGCAGATATCGCGACAGTACGAAAGACTGTTCGTTGAGGGGAAATTACGTATCTCAAGTGTTAATCTCTCTGACTTCGCGAAGTAGTGTCCGATTTCAGACTTTATTTGCGCTATTGACACGTGGCAGCACTCATCGCTGTTGCCGCTTTGTCATTTGATAATGTGTTCGAGCTGGCTTGTTTAGAATGTTTTACTGTCGGGAAGAGCATAGTGACAGCTGTGAAAATCATCCCTGTGGTCATGTTTTGCGTTTCTGTCAATGCATTTCACAACAGCTTTGCACCCAGCAACGTCGACGGGTGACCACTAAAGATATTTCTATGGAAGGTTTCTTACAATGCGATTTTTTTTACTCAGAACAGTCGCGTGAGGAAACTGCGTTGCTCAAAGGACCACCGCGCCTTGTACAATGGCAACAACTACAAAGGTTATTTATATTTTCATGTCTTGATAATTTTGTCGTGTACATCTTTCAACGTTGCATCAACATGTGCCCCTCTTAAAACTTAGTAAAAGAATGGGGGTGAATTCTCACTCATCGCTGCACAAGCTCCTCTACAAGCTCATATCTGTTTGAACGAAACTAATCTTTTTATCAGACATGGGTGCTCTGCGTTTTTATCTGCAACATTTTCTTTCTGAACATATTTAAGTACGTTTCTATACTTTAGGACACTCTTGCATGGCGGTTTCATCGCATTTCTAGTGTTCAATTTTTTGTTTAGTCCTCTAACACACTCCGTATTTCATACGGTTTCCTGTCCTCCGTGTGCATTAAGGGTAATAAGCACATTCTGTGTGCGCATAACAGCAAATTGGGATTGTTGGTAATTCATTATAGGTTTACAGTGCAAATAACATAGCACGAACACTAGAGATAAGGACAACACAACGAACTCTCTTCTCTAGTGTTCCCGTTACGTTGTTTGCGTTGTTAACCTATAGTACCTGCGCATGCAGTCCGGCTTGATTAAAATACCGACGTATGATTCAGTGTGGTCACGATGCACGTGGCATGTGTAATATGGGAATACGTAGAGTGCTGACGCTTACACTTTGAGCTTCTATACGTAAAGGAAAGTTGTCCTCAAAGCAAAAAGCAGGTGTCAGTGATGCATTCGCTGCTGATGTGTCATGAAAGTGGCGCCGAGAAATGGTGATTAAATGGAAGCTAATTATGAACCGGCTGCTGAGTCACCCAAGGCTATTGCAATCATTTTACACCAGGGCGGACGCACAAAGCTATCGAACAACGTGACCAATTTCTAGCGACGACTCACTAGGGGCGGGGCATATATAAGACCTTGTATAGGCTTTCAGCGAACAACAGGCTGGCTTAAAAGCAAAATGAAATAATCAACGCGCTGCTCTATATTTCCACGAGTGCCGAAGCTCTTACACACGCGCCGTGCGCAGCACTTATGACACGACCTCCAATTCTCCTTAACGGCTAAAGCCCACCAATGAATATTCGACACATTGGAAGCCGCCGGTTATTTAGACATCCGCAACCCTCGTGCAGGTATATAATAGGAAAAATGCAAAAGAGTGAAGCCGGGCATCTGTAGTCACCGGCACAGAAAAACACGCCTGTCGCTGCTATCGCTGCTATCTCCGCCGCGAGGGTGCGGTCAGGTCTCTAATTGATTAGGGTCAACACGTGCGCCGACCCGTGTCGACGGCCTGTTCCGTCTCGCGACGTTGGCGTTTAAGATAACGGTGCTGAAGTAACGATTGTCTACGAGGCGCTTTTCGAAGTTAAAGGGGGTTCTGATATGCATCTAGCTCATGCACTCAAACGCAAGCTTCATTCGATCTTTCGCGGATGCTCGCCCTGTGCTACCGGAATGCTTGCTGACGTGATGTAATGCCTCGGGAGAGTTGGCGCGCAGGTTTTTCGACGCTAGATCACATACAGAGGGGCTCGTGAAGGTATTCAGTTGCCATGACGATACCAGGGACGCGATGAAGAAAAAAAAAAAAAACCTGCTGCCTTAGGAAATGAAGATGATGTATTGGCTAACAGTGACTTCCGAGCGAGGCTGTTCTCTTAGGGATGTATTCTAAACACAACTGATCTGTTTAGAAGGCGATCCAAATGCCAGGAAACAGGCTACAAGGGTGCAGCGAGTGATCGAACGCTGAAATAATTAGGGCCACTTAAGAGTCAGGAGGTGTGGGTTAGAATGTTGATGAGCTTTGAGATAATTTAGGCGGGATAAAACATAAATTCAAGCAGCGTACGTTGTTTTGAAAGACTTCACTTTGAACATGCCTTTTAATAATAAGGAGATAAAATGTCAAGGGGGAATTAAGGTGCTTAAAAATTGTTACTATAACCTATCTAGGGTCAAGCACAAAACGGAAACATTCGTAGTTCATAGGGAGAGGCTCTGGACGTGTGGTGAACTTAATTCGCCTGATGACTGCGATAAATGGGACGACTCTCTGTTGCAAGCTGTGCGGTGTTCAGAAATTAAGTTTTCACATTGGGCATCTGAAAGCAATTTGTTTAACACCGTTCACAATTTCGTTGATTCGTTCATGTTCAGTTTGCTTGTGAGCGCTCAGCTGCATGCCCTCGACCTGCAGAAATAGTCTCTCCCCGAATGAAACATCGTGCATATTACTTCACGTTACCAAAGTGAGCGAGCGCGCCGGCTACAGCTATATAATGTGTCCCAGAATCCACTCTCGCTGTAAGGAAATGTATTATCAGCGGTGCTTGGCTACACTTTTTTATGTACTGCAATAAAGCATGCTGAAGTCGTCACACGCTGTTTGCTACTCATACCAGTATCTTCATAAAATTGCGAATACTAAACATGGCGGTCATCTGCCCTACACTGCTGCGAAGCCTCTTGCTCTGGAAGGGGTGCTAAATAATTAATCTCTTTTCCGTGCGTGTAGTCGTGCTGATACCCGTATTCTGAGCAAAGCTGCTCTATGGTCAAATATTAGGGAATCCCCATGGTGGAGTAGATTCATAGTAAGGGAGTAATTACTCATTCACATCCACCCAAGCGTAGCGATACGGCTCCAAAGCAAAACAATACATCTTTCCTTTGTGGCCGTATGGCTGCGCTTGGGTGGATGTCAATGAGTAATTACTCCCTTGTTGCTGGTCTATGTGCAAAGCCTCAGACTGGCGTGGAAGCGTCGTTCGGACCTGTGTTGGACGTTTGTATGAGACTGCGCATCATGGCTCAAATTGAATGAACTGCTAGTCTAGGCCGATTTCGCATTGATAACTATTAACCACACAAAAAGCATCTTTGCCACCTGTGCGTTTCGAACAGTCAGCTCCTTCACATAATCTCACGCTATGCCTCGGCTTTCGTTAGTCTCACCTTCCTCTGACAATCGTGCACAAAAGACCGCAATGGATGGCATTCATTTTAACTTCGTTGTCATATTTTGACACCTGTTTTTCAGCTGGCGTCTCAAGAGGACGACACTGGACTCTGTCTCGCGTGTTTCCAACGCGAACGCCTGGTTATCCTGCCCCATTGATAGCTGCCTTGGATTAAGGAGCGTCATAGCGTAGGCTGCAATTGTTTCTATAGGTCGTGCGTTTTTTGTCCAGTTAACATATAGTCGGTCCGGGTATCGTTCAGATTGCCAGTAGCCGAGTATCGCCGTGCTTGAGGAAGAGAACAACAGCGGGCAAGGCGACGGCTACATGGGGGAGTCAACGGAGCTTACGATCGGGGCTCAGCACAATAAAATAATACTGAACCTTAGCAAGTGGGCCTACTGCAATTATGCCGAGCTTACTAACGTTTAATCATTTGCAACTGTTCTCCTTCAGCTTACATACTCGTCTTTCTCATGCAGCTGCTGGAAACTGCTTTCTCCGCTCCGTGCAAAAAAAAAAAAAAAAAGAAAAAAGAAAAATGTCCCCGCTGAAGAACTCCGGAAAACTTTTCAACAGTTCTTTTTTTGTGTGTGGTTATTCCCTCCTTCTATCTTTTATGGCTATTTCAGGCACACTTCTAACAAGTGTTTACCACTCTTGATTCATATGCCCAAACTAGTGAAAATATCATGCCCACAGCTCCGCTCTTACTTTCGGACCTTTCACTCAGCCCCTTCACGCCCATTTCAACACCACAGTTTCCTGGTAACTCAAAACATCCCCCCCCCCCCCCCCCCTAAGCATAATCATCTCAGTTACTTCAATCCCACTTTCATTTTTCCTCCGAGCTGCATACTCCTCCTGGTGCGCAGCCTTGCGGGCATCGCCAAGAATAATGAAAAGAAATATTCGTTCAGCCACCGCTGTGCAATACTCTGAAGTCACTTCTACGCAGCGACTTGGCCTATCGTCCATTCAGTGTATCGCTCGAGCTTTTTTCGGATACTAATGTAACTCCTTTTCGTGCGGAGTCCGTTTTTATTACCCCTTAGAGGTTTTATTTAGCGCCTTTTATTCACCTGCTTCAGCATTCGCTTCCATCTAGGATTCTGCTTCTTTTATTCATTCGCGTCGCCGCACGTATACGCATAGAATCTTGGAAATCTTGGAAACCGGAAATTGGAAGCCTCTCTAGGAGCGATCGCCAACAGCCCGGTATGATAAGGACAAGCGGGTAGGGGAGGCATAGGTACTCTTTAAACACCAAAGAGGTTTAAGGTGGACAATAAAAACGGAAAAGCCGGGTGTCTGAACGAGAAAGCGGATCGGCATAAAATCATTCATTTGGTTGGCTGCCGATGATTTCTAGAAATCGGCTAAAATAACCATCGGGATGTGTGCGAAAATTAAAATTCTTAAATAAATAAATACAAATAAGAGGCCCATCCCCCCCCCCCTTTTCTGATCTCCACGTACACCGTTTCAGCGAAGCGCAAACTATGATTCCTAAATAAATAAATGCAAACTGTCCATTGCCACCTCTTTTTCTTTTCTTTACACAGCGTCAGCGAAGCGCAAATTATAATTTGGGAATGAATAAATGCAAACAAAGTGCCCTTTGCTCCCCCTTTTCTCTTCTTTACACAGTTTAAACGAAGCGCAAATTATGATTTGTAAATAAATAAATGCAAACTAAGTGCCCATGTCCACCTTTTCTGTTTTAGAGTGCAGCTCTTTGGCGCCCGTTCCTGGGTTTCGCGGCGTCGGCGTTGTCCATCGTAACCAGCTTCACTTTCATTCCCACCTTCCTTCCTCCCCTTACGGCGCGGTTCAGGTCTCCACTGAAACAAGTGTGACAGATACTGCGCCTTTCCATTGTAACCAGCTCCGCTTTCACTCCCACCTTCCTTCTTCCCTTAATGCATGATTAAGGTGTCCACAGAAGCAAACGTGACAGATACTGCGCCTTCCCATTCCTGTGAATCAGTTAATAAAGACACGCTTCAGAGCTCAAGTGGGAGACATGACCACACATGGTACACACTGATAAGATAACTCATGTATAAAGCGAGCGCCAACACCGAACTGCAAGGTAACATGTGCAGTAACCGATAATTCACACACCCACAGCTAAAAGCATCCTATTTTAATGTAGTTTGCGTATATACGAAGGGTTGCTGAGAAGTGTCTGGCTTTGCACCCTTTGATGTCGAAATGAAACATTTGTTTGGTACAATAAAAAATCCTGATATCTTTTCATGTAACTGTGTAACTATCAGATGTTTCTGATTTTTATAGCTATTTTTAATTTCAGGTAGAAGGTGAGATGGCAGAGGCATAAGCAAGTTTCACTACTGTGGAGTTACGGGTCGTGATGAAGTTTTTGTTTCTGCAGGGAAAGTCTGTTAAGGACATTCAGAGTGAGATGTCACAAACACTAGGGGAGAAGTGCCCTTCCTAAAGCACTGTCAAAACCTGGGTTGCTCGTTTCAAGACTGGGCATTTCACTGTTGAAGATAAGCCCCATAGTGAGTGCCACACAACCTCAACAGACCCAGCAACAAGCGATTCTGTCCATAAGCTGATTCTTTAGGGTCAGCGAATATCCGCCAAAAAGATAGCCCTGATACTGGACATCTTCCAGGAGCGCGTTGGTTTTATTATTACCAATATCCTGGGCATGTGCAAGCTTTCAGCGAAGTGGGTGCCGAAATTTTTGAACAGTGAACAGAAGGAGGCTCCAGTTGAGGCATTAAGAGATGTTCTGACCCATTGTGATTCTACAAAAGACTTTTTGGATAGATTAGTGACTGAGGATGAAACCAAGTTCCACATTTATGATCCTAAAACCAAGAAACAGTCAAAGGAATGGCGCCACAGTGGGTCCCCGCGACCCCAGAAATCGGCCAAAAAAGTCATGGCGTCCATTTTCTGGGACAAAGATGGTGTTCTCTTGGTGGACTATCTACCTCAGGGCTGTAATAAAAGCTGCGAATATTACGCTGGCCTCCTCTACAAGCTGAAGGAGGCAATTAAGACGAAACGCCGGGGAAAGCTAAGCAAAGGAATCCTTTTGTTGCAGAACAATGCACCTTTGCACACCTCCGAAGTGGCTGTCAAACTGAAGGCCCTCGGTTTCCAATTGGTCCACCATCCCCCCTATTCACCTCACCTGGCTCCTGACTACCATCTGTTCCCCAACTTGAAGAAACATCTGAAGAAACACTTCGACGACGTTGCCGACGTCAAACTTGGTGCTGAAAGCTGGTTTGACGACCTGTCACATAATTGTTTTTTGAATGGACTAGAAAAGCTGAAAGAAAAGAAATATGCAACCACTGCATCAGACTGGGGGGGGGGGGGGGGGGATATGTTGAATAAATGTTCACTTTCAAATCTCTGACTACATTCTGTCTGTACAAATCTAGGAACTTCTCAGCACCCCTCTTACGGCCAGTTTGATAGTCCGGATCTCTAGCCGATCGTCCCTTGGCTTTCGAAGAAGGCCTGGCCCGGATCTAGCCCGCCCTCATTTTTCTTTAAAACATGCTGCTGGAAATTCGATGAGACGCTTGCTGACTTCGGCTTCAGCGTTTTCAAGTCAGTTTAACATATTTGCGAAGGTCTCTTCTCCTCGTCTGCAGCTGGTGGCATTAGTCTCTTCGCCGCGCAACGTTTCTATAGGCCCACGCGCTGCCTCGCGCAATCTCCCGATACCTTAAGTACTCTCTTCTTTTCTCCTCCCACCAAGCTTCTTCATGATATTCAGGAACTGCTTGTGGAGTATTTCTTGAAGGAATATGTGTGAAAAATAAAATAGTTGTCTGTAATTGTACATACATGTCTTGCTCGAAATCTATGCCTCAATCTATCGAAAAAAGCTGACGAGCTGCGCTCGAATTTCGCATTAGAAAGTAACGTAATTGTCGGCCATTTTTTGCACCGTTTGACTGAAGCGCAAATTATGATTTGTAAATGAATAAATGCAAACAAAGTGCCCAATTGCGCCCCCCCCCCCCTTTTTCCTTCTTTACGCGGTTTCAACGAAGTGCGAATTATGATTTGTAAAGAAATAAATGAAAATAAAGTGCCAATTGCCCCCATCCTGTCCTCTTCTGGTCTTTACACAGTTTCAGCAAAGAGCAGACTATGACTTGTAAATAAATAAATACATACAAAGTGCTGATTGCCCTCCTTTTCTCTGTTCTTTCCACAGTTTGAGCGAAAATTCGAGTAACTAGCACACTCCTTAGGGTTTGGATATCATGGCGAATGCATCTGTTCATGACAGCGCGTACAGATGAACACTTCGCTTTCTGTTTTCTAAACTGCGGTCGTTTTTCGTGTATTCTGGGTTTTTGTCAGGAGTGTAGAAATAATTTTTGTCATAAGTGGCTTTTGTCACGAGAACCGATGTCAACGTTCTCGTTTTTGAGGAGAAATAATAAAAACGAAAGCATCCGCTTATGAAATAAGAGCGAGAGGGTGAGAGCAGTGCTTACCGTTTACGTGCCGACTTAATTTTTTTTCTTTATTCTTTTATCAATTTCCGAGTTTAGCCCTCGCACGACCGAGGAATGCAAATCCTCGCAATGCAGCCTTTAAGATTAGAGATCTGTCCAGGCCCGCTCTACGTCCTTGAGATCTCTGTCTTTCTTGGCAATAAATTCTTTCTTTGTCCCTAGATGGCATGCATGGATTAGACCGAGCCCTGCGTACACTTTGAACGCTAATTTAATTTCCAGCCGCACTCACACCATCATCGATTCACTGCTGTCGTGCAAAAGATGCACGTTCGCTCACTTCCCTTACAGCGAAAACTCAAGGCGCCTCATTTTAAAAGTGAACTTGTACCACGACTCAAACGGGGAAAAAAAAAACAGATGAAGCTGAAATTTCAACAATAATTAAAGCAGGTTACGAATACGTACTGCCAAGACAGATGATGACTCGTTGACGTAACAAGTGGTCTGTTTCTATTGTATTGTACCTAAGGTTCAACGTTAAAAAATCTGCACACTGGCT
>JAJIZL010018983.1:140904-152788 GCA_023969395.1 Amblyomma maculatum | reverse complement strand
ATTGTATTGTACCTAAGGTTCAACGTTAAAAAATCTGCACACTGGCTATGAGGGACATCAGCCGTGAATTAACTTCGGCTACTTGGTGTCCCCTGACATGCACGAACACCGCTGGCACGTTATCACTGTGCTTCAGTCGAAACACTACAAAGCCAATGTCAAGAAATAATGGTAGAAACAGGACGTTTCTGTGTGACATTACGAGAGGGTCACTGTTTGTGTGGACGTATTTCGTTTTATATTCACGGACGTTTTCGGCAGCCGCAAAGGAGCTGCAACGCGAACGTTACAAGGGATAAGGTAACATTACCGACGGACCAGAACACAAGCATTACTCGCGGCCAGTGTGTTTCTAATTTTTTTTTTCTTTGAATACTCGCAGTGCCAATCGAGAGGCACTACAGTGGGGCTGGGGGGAAATACATTGCATAATATAGCACAGAGACAGGAAAAATAATATTAGGTTTGTGGCCACACAAACACACTTTGTTGCGAAGCCGACAAGTCGACAAAAGGTATTGAGTTCGCATGGTCTGGTAGCAAGGCGCATCCGAAGCCATTCAAGATTTGATCTGTGTAATTTATTTCACGTTATGCTTTAAGACGTCAAAACTTGTCATTAGCAATCACCGCGTCAGCGCAACCATCACAGTACCTAGCTATATTCAACTGTACCTTCAATACGGGCACCATCTCAAACACACTTTAACAAGTTGTATGCACCAAAACCTCTTCAATAGTGTCCCTTTAAGAAGCTTGAACCAGATACTTCTTGTGTCACTATAATAAAGAAAAACAATCACCCGTGACACTGCGTTGCATGGCCACCTGTCGCAGAAGGACGGATTCAAAATCCCCACTGCCAACCGTTCTATATCATTAATTATTTCTACTCCTACTCGCCACCTTGTGTATGAGTATCATCGAGTGGTAACAACGACCGACATATTTTCGCGTAATGGGGCTTACTAGTGCTTTGGCATTAATAAAGATCACAGGACGGTTAACAATCCTTAATGATAATGTTCACTCGTATCAAGTGAAGGATGATTATAACAATAGCCTGTGTTTGGGGGGGGGGGGGGGGGGGGGGCTGCAGTGTGAATCAGGCAGCCTCCTGTACGGATTTCCGTTTTGCATTGCCGTGTGGCGTTTACTTGCACTATGTGAGAAGTGAACTCGTCTGGTATGAACTAATCTCAGTAAGCATGATCCAAAGACAACGCTGCGGCGACATTTTAATGATGGCTGTCAACAACTAAATGTACTGTGCAGTAAATTACACCCATTTCCATCAAGTTTTCCCGTTTTGGAACAAAAGTTTCCCTTGAGCGTATGGTTTATTTCCGGAAACCCATGACTCACGGGTTTTAAAAAGTCGCATTCAGCGCGGCCTAATGCCGCCATGAAGATTAATAGCACGCTCATTATTAAACTTGCGATGAAAACTCTTTTCTTTTTTTTTTTGTTATTTTCTGTACAGTGACTCGTATGCACATAGCAGGGGGAGCAGTTCTAGGTTATCTACTTGTGTCAAAGACGTGAAATGTTTTGAATTGCTAAATATAGTTCCAAACCTAGATTTCTTCTCGGAAAGTGCATTGCCTATATCCATCTGCGATGTTTCACGTGACTACATTCAATTCCGGTTTCAGATGCGTCGCCGAGTAACAAGAACGAATGGTGCCCCGTGCAACTAACTGGATGGATGTGCACATATGATGGCGTGTAACTTGGTACTTGTGTAATGTGGATTTAATGGTTGGTCGGAACGTCTAGCGCTGGCAGTACTTTGGGCACAAGGGATCGAATTACCAGCCGCAGGGCACAGCTTCAGCGCGAGCGAGATGGGCGCCGGAGACAAGCGATGGTGATGGCGATGCCGCAGCGTTTTCTGTTCTTTGTCTTCTTTACATTTCCCCCGCGTGAAGAAGTCGCCATCCTGGCGACTCAGGGAGAAGAGACGACCAGAGGGTTGTAATATGGCTTGAGGCGGCTAACGTGGACAACCTCGCGGCTGCGACGGCGGTGGTCGGAAGAAGGGGTGACTGGCTCGATGACGTAGTTCACAGGGGATGTGCGTTCCAAGACGCGATAAGGTCCGTGGTATTTGGTGTCTAGTTTGTTGGTGGCAGGAACGCATAGCCAAACGAAGCTGTCAGCCAGGAACGTGGGAGCAGGGGTATCGGTATCATGCTGATCTTTGCGATAGCCTTGAGTGTTGGAGGTAAACGTGCGAGCTAGCTGACGGCATTCTTCGGCCTTCTGTGCAATATCTGACAAGGCACTGTACTCAGAGGCAACTGGATGGTATGGCAAAATTGTGTCCAGAGTACAAGATGGTTCACGGCCATATAAGAGAAAGAAGGGCGAAAACCCAGTTGTTGCTTGGGTGGCTGTGTTGTTCGCGAACGTTACGAATGGCAGTACCTGGTCCCAGTTGGAGCTTCCCGATTCAGATGTAGCATACATTGCGAGCATGTCCCCAAGCGTACGGTTGAAGCGCTCCGTGAGGCCGTTTGTTTGTGGGTGGTACGCGGTTGTAGCCCGATGTATCGATTTGCAAGACGACAGGAGCTCTTGAACTACTTCGGAAAGAAAGACACGACCTCTGTCACTCAGTAGCTCGCGAGGGGCGCCGTGTCGAAGAATGAAGTGGTGTAGAAGAAAATGGGCTACCTCTCGGGCTGTCGCCGCGGAAAGTGCAGCAGTCTCGGCGTAACGGGTAAGGTGATCGACTGCGACGATGACCCATCGATTACCAGCGGCCGTGCATGGTAGCGGACCATAAAGGTCGGTTCCCACGCGATCAAACGGGCGAGCTGGACAAGGTAAAGGCTGGAGAGGGCCAGCGGGATGGCGAGGAATCTTGCGTTGTTGACAGGCGGTACAAGAGCGAATGTAGCGCCGTACGAAATTGTACATTCCCCGCCAGTAGTACCTCTGACGAATTCGATCATAGGTTTTGAGGACGCCGGCATGAGCGCTTTGAGGGTCAATGTGATGGTGGGCACAAACCTCGGAGCGGAGGTGGCGCGGAATGACAAGAAGCCACGTTCTGCCGTCTGAGTTGTATTTCCTGCGGTAGAGAAGGCCGTCCCGAATGGCGAAATGGGAGGCCTGTCGGCGGAGTGCCCGAGGATGCGTAGCCGCGGAAGTAGTGACAAGGATATCCAGCAGGTTAGAAACCCAAGGATCTTGTCGTTGCTCGAAAGGCATATCCTCAATGGTGAGTGCTGACAAGAGTGCTTGAGGAGGGGACGATGAGTTAGGCGAGCGCACCGGTGACCGAGAAAGAGCTTCGGCGTCAGAGTGCTTGCGGCCAGAGCGGTACACTACACGGATGTCGTATTCCTGAAGCCTGAGAGCCCAGCGCCCGAGACGGCCAGACGGATCCTTGAGAGACGCGAGCCAGCAGAGAGCGTGATGATCTGTAACTACCTCGAAGGAGTGGCCGTATAAGTAAGGGCGGAACTTCGTTACAGCCCACACGATTGCTAAGCACTCCTTTTCGGTAACGGAGTAGTTGGACTCGGCTTTGGTAAGAGCACGGCTTGCGTAGGCGACAACGTATTCGGAGAAGCCAGGCTTGCGCTGGGCGAGGACGGCGCCGAGGCCGACACCACTGGCATCGGTGTGAAGTTCTGTAGGTGCAGTAGGGTCGTAATGGCGAAGGATTGGGGGTGACGTCAGAACATTGCGCAGTGTCGCGAATGCATCATCGCAGGCCGGCGACCAAGAGGAGAGGTTAGGGGTGCCTTTCAAGAGCTGTGTAAGGGGGGCTATGATGGTTGCGAAATTCCGAACAAAACGACGAAAGTACGAGCAGAGGCCCACGAAGCTTCGCAGTTGTTTCAAAGTGGTCGGTTTCGGAAAGTCAGCGACGGCGCGCAGCTTCTCAGGATCAGGCAGAACTCCATCTTTACACACAACATGTCCGAGTATTGTGAGGTGGCGGGCACCAAAGCGGCACTTTTTGAGGTTGAGTTGAAGACCGGCGCGGGTTAGGCAGGTGAAGACCTGGCGAAGTCGAGTCAGGTGGGTCGGGAAGTCGGTTGAAAAGACGACGATATCATCGAGGTAGCAAACAGATGTTCCATTTCAGGCCGCGCAGTACAGTGTCCATCATTCTTTCAAATGTGGCTGGGGCGTTACAGAGTCCGAATGGCATAACATTAAATTCGTATAGTCCGTCTGGAGTAATAAAGGCGGTCTTAGGACGATCCGCCTCTGCCATGGGCACCTGCCAATACCCGGAGCGTAAATCGAGTGAGGAAAAGAATTCTGCGCCTTCCAAACAGTCTAGGGCATCGTCGATTCGTGGGAGGGGGTACACATCACGACGAGTGATTTTGTTGAGGCGGCGATAATCAACACAAAATCGTATGGAGCCATCCTTATTTTTAACTAGAACCACAGGAGACGACCATGGGCTACAGGATTCTCTAATTACTCCGCGTTGCAGCATGTCATCGACTTGTTGGGCAATAACACGGCGCTCAGTCGGGGACACCCGGTACGGCCGCTGATGGAGAGGTGGGTGAGCGCCAGTGTCGATGAGGTGGGAAACGGTCGTCGTGCGGCCCAAGGAAGATTGCGGAATGTCGAAGGAGGCGCGGAATTGGTGTAGAAGGTCGAGAAGTTGCTCGCGGTGGCGCGGTTCTAGAGCGCTGTCCACGGAATGGTCAAAAAGGTCCCGCTGTAGCGGATCTGAAGCCACACGAGTTGGAGTCAAGGCGTCAACTTGGCAAACGGAATGACCGCACAGAGTACCGCTTGCGCGAGCTGCACCTCTTGAGCTGGTTCTCTGATAGTCGGGATGGGGCTAGGTTTACCTTATGCCGTGACCTGCTGCTACATCCTACTACGGCATTCGCGACACGAGTAATATGTTCTCGACAACCATGCGTTGTGGCAAGCGTTCTCTCTATGTTGAACCGCATAATTTTATTGCCGGCAAAAAGGCTGCTGCGACAGATCCCGTAGGGGAGATCAAAGTGCTGCAGCCGGCAACAGGCAGAGTACTGTGCCACATACCTGCTTCTGGACCAAAAGATGTGGACAACGCAGTGTCTGCCGCTAAAAAGGTTTTCGAACAATGGTCGGCACTTTCTCATGGAGAGCGTGGGAGGTTTCTCTCAGCCATTGCACAGAAAGTCAGGGAAAGGCAAAAGGAGATTGCGGAAATTGAAATGATAGACACAGGGAAGCCTATATGGGAGGCCGTGGTTGACATTGCTGGTTGCGCGGATGTGCTCGAGTACTACGGTGGAATTGCTGCATCTATAAAAGGCCAGCAGTTTGATCTGCCAGGAGGAAGCTTTGCCATGGTACGAAGGGAGCCGCTCGGTGTTGTGGCAGCCATTGGTGCGTGGAACTATCCATTCCAAGTGATGTCATGGAAGATGGCGCCCGCGCTCATCTGTGGAAACACTTTTGTCTTCAAGCCATCGCCTCTAACACCGCTGTCGGCCATCCTGCTCTCAGAGATATGCCGTGATGTTGGCCTTCCTGATGGTGTAGTGAACCTTGTTCAGGGGAATGGCAAGACTGGTGAGCTGCTGTGCCAGCACCCCGACGTGGCCAAGGTGAGCTTCACGGGTAGCGTGGCCACGGGACAAGCGATGGTGATGGCGATGCCGCAGCGTTTTCTGTTCTTTGTCTTCTTTACATTTGTCTTAAAATATGCCGGCAGAGAAGTTCTTATTTTGCATGCGAGCCGCTTCTCATGTCATTTCTATTAGTTAGGATGCTTTCCAGGTGTACTAGTCCGTCGTTATCTTGTTTTATGTGCGGCCAGCCCTAAATCCATTTGCGCCGTTATGGTACGCGTTTCGTATCTTCCTACGCGCGTGGCGCTCATAATACTGTTTATACCTTCATGTATATTGCCTATCATTGTTGTATATGTCATCATCACGAACTGCCAAATTTTATTCTGAATGTAAATACTAATTTGTGATGTATTTGTTCCTTAGGATGTATCTTATGTGCACTTTCATTTCTTGTTAATCATGTGTATTTCCTGTTTTGGTCATCTGTCGCCACTCATGTGAATGTCTAATGTGAACGTCTAATGTGTAATAAAACTTTTTCTGAACAACTTGGTACTTTTCCTGAAAGCGCCAGCGCTGACGCCGAGATGGCAACTATAAGAAACTGCTTTGTTGCCTGCCTGCATGCGCCCCAAAAAGGCTTGCAAAGTCAATTTCGTTTGAACTAATTATTGGGTGATTGAAGAAGTGGAGCGAGATTTGCACGAGGACGCAGCGCTTGCCTGTGAGAGTTTTCCTTCCTTCTTTCCTTGTCTAAGACGCGCTGCTCTTCTTTAAAACTGCAAACTATCACTGCCAACGTAACACAGTCTTAAATGGTGGGAGAAGCAATGGTTGCAATAAAAATTTAAAAAGAAATTAGCAGTTTTTGCTAAGTAACTTCTGAAATAATTTTTTAAGTAATTTTGTTTTTCAAAAAACGAGGTATTGAAATATTTATTTCTTTTATGTCGGTGCATAGCGTTTTAATTCGTAGTTGCACAATTTAATTACGGTAGTGTTTTGCATTCCCCCTTTCCCATGTCATGTCTATGCTGCAGCCGCGCTAAGCCGTTTTCGGGCCCAGCAATCGCCACGACTTTTCTTCCGCCGTGCAAGTCCATGTGCTTTAGATTCCGACGCGTTTACGAGGGCGGAAGAGGCCGCTAGAAATCAAGTTGCAGTTTAATTTCAGTAAGGAAGCATAGCAGGCCTTTTTTTTTTTTTTTTTCAAATGTAAAGAACTTTATGTCATTTATTTCACCACGCGACTATACTATTCTGTTCTTGGTGTTTTAGTCAGTAGCTCCAATATTTACCACTCATTAAGAGATGTCTTTTCTTAATTTTGTGTCTCTGGAAACCAGTTCCCGAATGCATTTATTCCCACGTAATGGGCAGCAAGGGATGAACCTTTCACTACTGGCAGCCATGACAAGGCCTGCAAAGCCGTAATGCCAATGCAAACACAGTTATATATAAACAGGGGGCAATAATCCTGTTGCAATAAAACTACAGGATTTACCACAGTGACTTAACCGAAACTATTTACATGATTTAGAAAACTATGTTGTTATATATTCTCGTTTCGGTAGAGCACTGCAACAGAATTATTAGTTTAATAATTTCTTTGGGCGAGTGCTTACGCCGTTAGTCGGTGGATATTGTTCCGGCTGATCCCTTGTATAAATGTCGTTTGCTGTATTGCTTTAAACTTTCTCAGCCTATAATCGCGAATTTATCAGCTCTCCTGCCGAACTAACGCCTAAACCGGATAACATAACGCTAACCTCTGATTCGTGGGGTCTTCCACGTCTAAGAACTATTCATGGTAAGTAAACAACATTGTAGTTCCTAATACCACACATAATTAATAAATACCAGCAATCTGACAGCAATATTTATTCTTTCTATTAAAGATTTGAAGTTCCACTTCATTGCCAGCGATGAGTAGCTCTTCGTTTGTACTGCGAAGCATTTTTGTTAACCTCTATATTACCTCAATAGATCGCTTGTGTATGTGTGGATCTTGTAAACAGATTCCAACCATTTGTTTATTGCTGTATTTAAGATGCATACAGTTGTGTGCGTAATCGCACTACCTGAGCACTGCTTTGTTTTATTTTCCCATGCGTATTTCTTGTTTGTACAGTCCCAGACACTCTCAAGCTGCTCAGCTGCTTAGCTGCTTATGCCTGGGGTCCATCCCTGCAGTATGTATCTGAAGGGTAAGCAAACTAATACATTATTTTAATTTAATATGCGGCAGTTGCTCTAAACCGGTTTTGGTCTCCGCCTTTGCCAGCATTTGAAATCCGGCGCATGCCAACAGGCTGACGCGGACGAAGAATCCATCGCCCACGGATCGGTTTGTCGCTGCAGCGGAGCCGTCGAGTCGCGGCTGCTAAGCGGCGTTTATTCTCTGAAGCCGAAATTATAGCAGAGCGAAGCCGAAATTATAGCAGAGCGATTGTGGCGCGAGAGTGTACTAGTCGCTTGTTTTTTGCAGCATGAGCATTATCTCCTACGGTGAATGAGGTAAGTGGAAATTATGAAATGGTGCTGTCTTACCCTCGGAATGTTTGGAACACTGGTGATCCATTATGGGCCGTAGAGTGCTGCTTAAAGCAAACACCCTGGCCCCCAAACTTTTATCAAAGACTTACCTCGGGCCACGGGGGCCATGAAACCAACGTCTGGCGTGAAGAATAGTTGAAAACAAACCCCTCGCCGACCGGCGCAGCAATGCGGACTGAATGTTTATGCCTCTAGTTCGCCAAAGATGTACAGTCTTTGTCAAAAGTGTCGAGTCCAGGGGGTCGGCTTCTGAGTCACTTCATGCGAACTGTAATGCATTTCCAGTGTTCCAAATCTTTTGATGGTAAGAAGACTTTCTGTCCTACCCTCTGCAATGGGAAAGACCTCCACTAGTGCTCAATCAGCGCCACTACACGGCTCAGAAGCGGACCCCTCCGGGCTCTACACTTTTGACAAAGGCTGTACCTTTTAAGGTGTGCACGCTCCATAATCTTACCTCTCCGTGACCAAGCTGGCGCAATATGGCGGCAATAACAGAAATACCGCAAGTAAGCAGACATCTCTTACATTTCTATGAATCCCGAAGACATATAATAAAGCGGTGGAAAATACAGAGACTCGACACAAAACTCAAGCTAAAAAAAAAGAGGACGTTACAGCAGAACGAAGGAGTATACCATACAATTCATCAAGAAAAACTGAGTAGAACCATGTGACACGCAGGAAGGTACCCTGAGTGCGCCCATAGGATGGTCGATTCTTAGATGTTTGATACACCCCTAGAAAGGCAAATTAGTCACCTCACGGGCTCTCCTTTCTGTAACCCATAAACCTCGGGCACGAACACGGACTTCCATAACAGCTATACACAAATATAAATATCGGACCCCTGTCCGACTTTCGCATAACACTGAAAGAAGTCCAAGCTGAAGCCCGCATGCAGACAAAAAAGCACTACGCTGGGAACAGAAATGATTACCAATGCCATAATCAGGAACCTAAGCACCGACCACTTGAACGACTTAGTTGTACATCAATGAAGAATTATGAAAGAAAACCCACGCCAAAAAATGTACACCGTAGTGTTCCGTAGTCTATCTAATGTTGTTCAGCTTATGCTGAACTTACCCAAAAGCTTATAACCCGAAAAGGCACAGACTTCCATGCGGATGACGTAACAACATGTGCTAGGCAGGGATCCTTTGCCCAGAAAGAAGAACCATTGAAATCAGCTAATAATCTTGTCGAGGAATTCGCCGAAGAGAGCGGCACTCAATGCTCTCTGGGAAATTGGAACTTTTCAGGCTAAGCAGGAGCAATAAATAACAAGTTTCCTGAAAAAATTGAATTAAACCTCCGATACCATAGAACGAAATTAAAGCGCAAGGTCAGAGCTATGGAGCCGCGGTTACAAATTAATTGCTGAGCAGATTACACAATTAAGCTCTCACGGCCCCGATCAATTAATTTCAGGAATGATGAGAACGGTAACCTTGCGTCAGAAAGGGATAAATGTTGAAGACACCATCTACCTGCTCCAAGCCCTAGCAGGTTTACCTACGGCTTCACTATCAAGAGATGCTGACCCTTGATAGAAGGAAAATTGACACCATCAAGAGGGGAGCCTATAAAACGCCCTCAAGCTCCCCACGAAGCACATGAATGGAGCATCTTTGCGCAATAGTTCTCTAAATCCGTTTGAGGAGCGTGGTACTGGAGAGTCCAAAACAAACCCTAAGAACAGCTCAAGCGGATAGTGAAATCTTTGGAGACTGGGGCTGCGGCAGACTTTAAGGACTCAGGGCAAGTTGAAAATTCCTGCACCTGCAAGAGAGACAAGAGAGTCACACGCTCTGCGAGAGGCAGAAGAGTAGAAGGAAATCCAGAGCCCAAACCCTGGCAAAAACACCGTCCAAAGAGCCAGAAGTGCTCTGTGTGGTCATTGGGGCCTATGAAGCGCTAGGAGGGTTCACGATACTTGCGGTTGACAACCAGAACAGGCCAATTAGCAAGGTTTCGATCTATGCTATGAAGAGCCTACGAAAACAAAATCCCTGGTCATAGCCACTCTCCTAAAGGCTCAAGAACAAAGGAGGAAGTCATCGAATGTAGTGACGGACTCCCAATAAGCCCGCAGGGACAATCTTGCTGGAAAATGTCACCTGAAGACCAGCACACTATTAAACACACTCTCCCAGTCACACAACATAGCTTGGGCGCCTAGACAAGGCCTTCACGGAAACGAGGTGGCGAATGATCTAGCCCGAGCTCTCCCCACCCCCTCATTGTACCTTATGGGACAGGTGGCTTCTATCATAGCCCGAGTGCATTTCGAACAGTGAACCGTATAAATCAAACCAAATCACCATTTGTTATCTGTCAAGAATTTTCAAGCTTCTTCGGTAGCACCGTTTATCTGAGGAGGCTGCTAATGCCGAAGTCACCCTCTTCGATTTACCCTTAGTTCAAAGCATAGCCTTCCTCAGACATCTTTACTTTGAGAGGAAAGCCCCTTAAAAGCTCTAGCAGCTCTTATCTAGCCTAATCACTTACTTTTGTTTGCTTTCATCGTATCAAGACCTTCGCCTAACGGCGTCGTAACGGTCGTAACAGGACGTCATGAGCCGGATTTCGCGGTGTATATCGGTTTCACAAACCTGTTCACTGTTAGTTTACTTTTCCCCTGAAGCAAAGGCTCCTTTTGATCAGATGCTAGGAGGCTTTCGGAGTCACAGCGCGTGAAACAATTTTCGATCCGATAAGAGCAACCTCTAGGCCTGCGCTAAATCGCTGGGCGAACTTTACCGTTCCTGATATCATTCCTACCTAACGGGGCGTCGCTTTTCCGCCACAACCGCTTTCGCTTCCTCGATTGCACGCACCTCCGAGCCCGTTCCGACGCAAACCAGGCGGTTTTCAGCTTAATCCAAAAAGAAAAGGTGTCAAAATGGCGCAAAAAACTTGAGGAAAAGGAAGACGGTTCCACAGGAAAGCACAGCATTTGAATACTTCATCTCCCTTTCCTCTAATATCTTTTTTTAGTATATTTCTTGAATTCGTGCTTTGCGTGTTCTACTGCCTGTGGTGCTTTCAATTGCTTCTTTTGTTCTGTGATAAGGGTCGCGTTCAAGAGAGTCTTAAGCAAGCGGATGGCGAACCACTCGCTTTCTGCCAGGCTTGACAACCGCAGCTCCAACGCGTTAATCAAAAACACGTGTGCCTGGCTAAGCGCTCTGCTGTCTTTGTAGAGCTTTTTCTCATCTGCGTTCCCTAGCACTTTCGTTATTTTCTTTAGTGAGTCGTACGACGCGGAGATTCTGCGCATGCGCTCTCCAGTGGTGCAAGTTGCGTGCGTGCGATGTACTGGCGCCGGTGCGAGGAACGACGGTCGCACGAGCGAAATCCTTGATCTATTTGGCAAAGATAGGCAGGAAGAAAATAAGAGGCGGATCGAAAGGTCGCGAGAGGAACGATAAGAAAATTGCGCTAAAGAAACTAAGCTGCGCCCCTGTCTTCCCTCTTTCTCTATATTCCTCTCGTCGCTGGCGCCTTTGTCGCCACCAGTCCACCTGTGGCTGGCGCAGCGCGGTTGCCTCGAGAGCAGCGTCGATGGGCAGATTTTCCCTTCTTCGCTGATTCCAGCGACTGATCCGCTGGCACGTTCGCTAATCCTCTCCTGGTATTTTGTGTGCTATACAAGCGCCAGAGTTGATCAGCACGCATTGTTTTCTCTTTCAAACTTCTTTTTTTTTTTGTTCCGCTTGTGCGCACGTGTGTGTGTGTGTGTGTGTGTGTGTGTGTGTGTGTGTGTG
>JAJIZL010018983.1:119434-139434 GCA_023969395.1 Amblyomma maculatum | reverse complement strand
GTTACAGCATATCCAAAGATGGAAGAAGGCCGCGATCTAACAAAACAGCTTTGACTGAGAAATAACACCTGCACCAACATTCCATATACGGGAAAGGATAGAGAAACATAGACTGTGCGGTAACAGGACATGCAACGTACGTAACGATGATGAAGATCTCATTAAAAGCGTCAATATGCTCAAAATCGCAAGTGCTACCATAACTGACGCCAATTTCCGCTTGATACTAAAGGTTACCAATGCTGTTAAATGTTGTCATCGGTCAAATTGTATATATATTGTAAAGCGGGGTATTTAATGACTTCTACAGCATGTTTTCAAGTCAATAGCAAAGCAATGTAGAGGCCTGATTGCATATAGCTATTATGCAACATAGAAATGGTATGGTGCAAAAAGGACTGTTCCGGAATAATTCATTTATAATTATTTTCTCTTCGAGAAACAGTTTCTTCGCGCTTAATAATACGTAAACGAAATAAAAATAGAGCTTGAATGGAATTTTAGATAACGAGACGGTTTTATCAACACTGTATAAGACAGTAACAGAGTAATTTCACTAAACTACGCTACAACCTGCAAATATCCAAATCCTAAACAATCCACTTAGCTTAGGGCGAAATTCTATCTATACTGTTTGTTTCTGGTTTTGACCTATTATGCCAAGTTCGAGTTTGGCAGATTAAGGGGCATTATTTCGGTTTAAGTTAGGTGAAATTTGAGAGCACTCATCCGGCCTAACCACTATTATAAATAAAATTCTTTCTACAATAACGATCCGTTCCCGCCCAAACATAGAGCTATTTTCGTCGTGGGATCTCAAGCAGCTGTGGCCCAGTCGGATAGACACCGGCTTCAAAACTGCACTTCTGTCAACACTATGTCCCTACTTGCGAGGATTCTTCAAAGCGCGCCGAATCATACACAAAATATTCCCCCGAACGGCCTACACTACGAGGGAGAGGGTAACAGGAGCTGCCAACTCAGGCTTCTCTTTTCATATGGGAGGAGGGTTTCGGAATCAGGCTGCCATGACCTTTGCACTGACGTTACCCCTAGGCCACGTGAGTGCGCTCATGTGGATATTGGATACAGTGGGGCTTTATACTTTTAAGGTAGCCTACGCTATCGCGTCATACCCTTCAAAGCACACCTTAAGTGTTCCCGCATATTCTTTTGTATTGACAAATTCCAATGAGCGCGCATTCTACTGCATACGACTGTTTGAAATGATCTGCTCACTGATACGTGACATTGCAGTGCGGGAACCTGCGGCAACCTGCGGCCCTGACAAGCTGTAAACTTTGCGGAGCTTCAAGCAGCAGACTTCATATTGTTTTTATGGGAATACAGTTATCGGTAACATTTTCCTCAGTCGATCTATGCGGAGCCTGATAACGTCGCGAAAGAGATCAATGTTGCTTTTAAAGGGAGTGCAGGGCGACTAGCAGGCCTGACTAAGAAGCCTAAACTCATATGTAGAACGGAACAGCAAGCACTTAGTGACGTGCTCAGATGATAGCCTGAGAGAATAATAATGCTAATGACATCTCCTGATTCTATACCTCATCTATAAATGTGTATTCAAACTTATAAACCTATACCTTTAAACCTTTAACCTATAAAGTATATTCAGCATGCCTTAGAGTAATCATGCTGTTCCACAGATTTGCTAGCAAGATCCTTCTCCGTTAGCTACTTGTTCTTGCATTTCTTGTTTTCGGAAGTGTAGATAAATAATAAGTTACCTCCTTATTTCGCCATAAGGCTTTTAGTGCGAAGAACGCAGCGGCAAAAGAAAAAAAAATAAAACGAACAAAAAAAGATTACAAGGGTTCCACGCTGCTGAAACAAATATTGAGCAAATGCTTTAGCTGCGGGTGACCGAGTGTTCTTCTTCTTCTCTTTTTCTTCTTCCTCAGCCCACATATAAAGCCCCGATTTAACCAAGCCGTATGAACGTGCCTTAGTGGCCTATAGGGGTAACGTGAATGCCAGGGTCCTAGCAGGCTGATTCTGACACATAA
This sequence comes from Amblyomma maculatum, assembly GCA_023969395.1. Classification (NCBI taxonomy): domain Eukaryota; kingdom Metazoa; phylum Arthropoda; class Arachnida; order Ixodida; family Ixodidae; genus Amblyomma; species Amblyomma maculatum. The sequence goes on along the minus strand of JAJIZL010018983.1, from coordinate 137,410 downwards.
TCGTCCCATGTAAAACGAGAGACCCAAGTTGGCAGCTCCTGCCGACCGCTTGAGTTGGTAGCCCAGCTCTCACCCTATAGTGTCACGTGGGGTGTGACGTCACAGCGCCACGTGAGCAAGACGTGGCTACCGGCCGTGCTACCCTGAAGGCTCGAAAGCTAGAGTAGTAGTGCCTTCGCAATAAACGATTACACGGACTTTTCGCACAACATTCGCCCTGATATGACTTCTGATGTTCGCAGTGCCACCGGCAATTTTCGCTGCTCATGATAATGGCGACGCTTCTCAAGTCAGTGAACGGGCGTAGCAAAACTATGCTTCAAGTCTAGCATGTCCTTCGTGGCATGTACTGCAGCACAATCTACGCAGCTTGCTGGGTGTGTAGTACATATCCATCCTCCCAATTTTTTTGCCTGAACCCGCGAGCATCGATCGCAGTGTCAGCAAGTGCTCCTCCGCCAGGATGTTACGGAAACCGAAGCAATCCCCACCTGCTTTTTGTGTCGTGATAGGTTTTTCTTCCACTTTCTGCACTGCACGCCGTTAAGAAAAAATTAGAAAGGAAAACGCAGCCCCACTTCATTCATGTAGGAGAAAGGTGCATGAATAAATAGGGGAAATAATTCGATAAGATATTGATATTGATATCCCTCCTCTCGTTGTGCACTGCTTTTCATCTGGTGTCCAACCAGCGCGAGTAAAGGAATACGTACTGAGGCGTTGTTATTTTTTGCTAGTTTTGGTTGCAGAGATAAGCAGTAAATGCCTTTCTGATAAGGCATAACCAAGTCGTCTGCTTTGCTCTTTGAAAGACTGAAATTCCTAATCAGCGCTATTTTCAGGGGCAGATACCCTTTTCGCGACAGGAAAGTGCTTCCGTGTCTGTTCTTCATTCATCCAATCCACTCTTTTGCCTTTTATCTACTATTATTTGCTGAACCATAAGAAAAAAAGAAAAAAAAATTCTAATAAGCACCAGCCTAATCAGTGGGTGCTAATTGCATTCCATCCAGGTCAAAAACTACCACTTGACCCTTTGTTTTTAACACGAGCGTTCAGAAAAGAGAAAAGATGAAGACTATAATGTTTTGGTGATTTGACGTCCTCCAAGGTAGTGCTCCAATAGTGGTAGGTCGCCAACGCCCGCAGATACGTTCTGTTAGCTGAAACAGAGTGTTCAGCTGGCGCTCACCGCGTGTGGCAATGAATAACTGTGGATATGTGGGAATTTACTGGCGCCAGAAAGACGCTCACCAGTTTAAACCTGTTCGTATCATCGGCGATTTCTAGGAAGGTGACCACAACGATCTTCAACTGAATTTGCTACGATAATTCATGTTGCTGATTTAAATACTATGCTTCTTACGTCTCAACATGCAATTTTTCTCGAGAATAAAGATTCGTATATGAGTAGTTCGTCAATTCAAAGCCACAGACTAGGTTCATTACTCTTGAAAAAAAAAATGGTGGTACTGCGCATACCTGACCGTTAGTGTTTGACCAGCGAAATGTAATGAAATCGTATTTTGAAATTTTATGACTTGCTTGAAAGTAGTTCCACTCGTCTTCTTTGCCGGACATACAAAACACCTTTAGCAAACTTTTGATGATCTTCCCTCTTTGCATGCAGATATGTTAAGTTGCCGGCGTTCTGCAAATTCTTATTTTTTGCTTAAAATATTGTTGATTTGTTAAGACGTTTCTTTTTTCTTATTGCGCAAGTATGTCACGTAAGTATAAGACGTTTCGCTGCTACGTAAATGAGCTCCAGGCAACAACAAGCCTCTTGCTGCGGTTTATAACATCCCCATTTTTTAATATGTTAAATAAAGGCGCTTTGTCTCTGACTTTGAATTTGGCCCTTCGCCTGGTAGGAAACCGACAAGGTCAGAAATCTTAAACAGTACTCGCGACCAAAACTAAGAACCCGCCTTCCCCTCCCCCCTACACATGTGCGCTCTTGCCGATGCCCTTGTAGTGCATCGGCAGTGCACTTGTAGAGACTTGCACCGTGCACTGGTCTCCACACCAGGAGTGCCCTATAAGGTGGTGCACCCCGCCGGGGTGGTGCAGTAGTTACGGCGCTCGACTATACTGTTCCCAAGGACGCGGGATCGAATCCTGGCTTCCGCGGCCGCTTTTCGATGGAGGCGAAAAGCAAGGCGCCCGTGTGCTGTGCGATGTCGGCGACGAAAGAGCCCCAGGTGGTCGAAATTTCCAGAGTCCTCCACTACGGAATCTCGCATAGCCTGAGTCGCTTTGGGAAGTTAAACCCCACAAACCAACCAAACCAACCAACCTATCAGGTGGTGCTGCATACATTACCACATAGGCGGAGCATTATGTAGGCTCCCTAGTACGATATGTTTAAAAACAATTAGCTTTGGTTTAGCTTGTGGTAAAACCAGAAGTTACGCGAGAGCTATCTGCATGACGACGCTTAGGTTCGGCTTGAAAGTGAAGACATGGCTTTTGCACATAGTAGCTTACTCTGGGGTTTCAGCTTTATTCCTTAAGGGGGCACTTTTCGCCGCTAAAGTGCGATGAGGCGAAGCCCTCCACTACGGCACCCCTCTTTCTCTCTGTCTTCCCTCTCACCTTTGCGATGACGCGATAGCGTAAGCTACCAGCTAACATATGAAGCCCCATTTTAACCAAGCTGTACCAACGTGTCTACATGGCCTAAGGGTAAGTGAATGCAAGGGTCTTGGCAGGCTGATTCTGATGTCATCCTCCTATGTAAAAGGAGAGGCCCGAGTTGGCAGTTCCTGCCAAACGTAATGTCAGGTAACCCAACGTCCAGTTAGTGCTTGGCCATGTCAAGTGCAAGCTACTGCTTTCCAGCGCCAAGCTCGTTAACGTGAGAAGTTAGGCGAGTGTGTAGGTATTCCTGCTAAACGAGCGCGAAAGAAAAAAACACTGAAGAGAAGACAGCCCAACACAAGCGCTCACTCGCAACTGAATTATTTATTCGGGGAAAACAGCTTAAGAACACAAGAGAGGCGAAAAACAAACCAAACCCGAAACCGAGATAAGCAGTAAATACGCGAAGTAAAGCAGAGAACACCGGCACAGAACAGGCACGCGGCAAAATGATTTGTCATCAGGAAATGTAATTTCAGGGGTTGCTAGGCTGACCGGATGGGTACTGACACGTGCCAATTTAGTTTGCGATGTAATAAGCTACCTTACGCTCTCGCGTGATTTTGTTAGGGTGTGTAAAGAGAACAGCAGTATTATCGAATTTCGGAATACATCGTTTACGCTTTCCTGATCTTTTACAATTCCGGCAGCGGTCAGCCAGGTTAGACAGGTCTTGGCTGAATTAATTCTTGTGTTCCACGAGGCGTACGTTAAGGCATTGTCCAGTTTGGCCACTGTAACTGTGGCTACAGGTTCTCGGAATTCGATATACATTTTTGCAGCATTCAATATATTTGTTGATATGCTTCACGCCACGCTCCGAAAATGCTGCAAATGTTGCTGCAAATGCTGCAAAAATGTTCTATATCGAAGTCACATGACCTATGGCCACTCTTATAGTGGCAAACTGGACGATGCCTAAACATGCGCCTCATAATTCATTCAGCCAAGACCACTCTAACCTGGCTGACCACTGCCGGGATTGTAAAAGATCAAGAAAGCGTAGGCGATGTATTCCAAAATTCTAGAATACTGCTGTTCCCTTTACACACCCTAACAAATTCCCGCTAGAGCTTAAGGAAGCTTATTACATCGCAAAATTGATTGACACCTGTGTCAGTTAGCACCCCCTCTGTCCCCCTAACAACCCCTGGAATTTCATTTCTTGACGACAAATGAGTTTGCCGTGTGCTTGTTCTGTGCCGGTGTTCTCTGCTTCACTTCACGTTTTATGATGCGCGTGTTTTCATCCCCTGATTATATCCCTAATGCGGCTCCGGGTTTTGACTGTTTCTTTTTCCCGTATCTTGTGTTCTTAAGCTGTTTTTTCCGAATAAATCGTTCAGTTGCGAGTGAGCGGTTGTGTTGTGCTGTCTTTTCTTCCGTGTTTATTATTTCGCACTCGTTTAGCATGAATTCCATGCTCGTGACTGTTTCACACACGGCGATACCTGACTTTAGCTAACAGAGTGTAGCTAGAGCTTCAAAATCAGTGCCCGGTCGCGCAACCTTCCACCTACCACAAGCTAGAGATATTCACTAAGGTTAAGAGTTGAGGCTTTCAACATACCTCTGCCTTTAAACGCTCATACTCGCGGTGACCGACCTTCCGTTACATCAAAAGGTTGAAAGAAGAAGAAGTAATGGGAAGCGGTAGCTGTCAGGTGACATGGCCAAGCAGTAACTAGGAGCAGGGCTCCTGACATTACGTTTGACAGGAGCGGGCAACTCGGGCCTATCCTTCATATGGGAGGGTGACATCACAATCAGCTTGCCAAAACCCTTGCATTCACGTTATCCTTAGGCCACGCAGACACATTCATACGACTCAGTTGAAGCGGGGCTTTATAGTTGGGCTGAAAGCTTACGCTATCGCGTCATCGCGAAGGTGGGAGTGAAAACAGAGAGAAAGAGGTGCCGTAGTGGAAGGCTTCGAACCACAGCGCGAAAAAGAATTTCGCCTCATTGCAGTTTAGTGATATAAAGCGCCGCTAAAATCTTTTTTTTTTTTACTGATTTACCACTGAAAAAGCGATTTGCCATTAAAAAATACGGCAAACCTTTACTAAAGTCGAGCACATACACCACCAGTCCAGTTCAGGCTTTTTCTGCGTACGCATATGTATGCAGAGAAATAAACATGTGCTCCAAACAGCTCTAGAAAACCACCTACGTTCTGCAAGAGCAGCTTTCATTGCATAGTAACACGCGGTCTCCTTGGCCTTGTATTGAACGTGGCGAGCACTGTGGAAGCAAGGCCACCGTTACGGGCTACCATTGGCGCTGGAGGCGTAAAGGGCTACGACCACTGTACCCCATTTGCGTTGAACGGGAGAGGATGCGAAAACGCGCGAGTGCACCGCGTGATCTCACTGTGCAATCCGATGCGCTAAATTGATACGAAAGTATCTCCACGCAACCCTCCTTGGCACTGCAGAGGCCGGGAGGGGTAGCAGTGTGCGGAGAATACGCAGCTAGGCCATTGATTGCGCAGCTTTGACGGGCCTCGTTAAATTATTAAGGGTACGGGCTTGAAGGCGCCAGCGTTGATGCTCTGGCATGCGCTACGTGGAAGGTATATAGAATATTGCACCGTCTAAAGTTTCGTTGATGTACTTTCAAAATTATTGCGCAGATACAAATACTTCGGGAATAACTAAACACAACAACCAGAAGCACAAGCTGTGCCAATAAAATTTTATCGCACTTGTGCATCGGATGTATTTCTAGGGTAGATGATTCTGCTGACGACGCTATGGAAATCTTCCAATAGGCCTGTTACGGTCAGTAATCACTGAAGCTTGTGGGGAACTATACTGAAGTCTCCCCACCTTTATTTCAGAATCACATTTCCCTCCATGCATGTTATAACTTTATCTCCGTCTAAGAGCCTAAAAGCGTGTAAAGAAGACCAAGAAATTTGCACGAACGCATCTATAGCTCGCACTTAAACCACATGTCTGATGGGGCGAAACGCTTAAAATCACCTTAGGAATTTTCAACGTTATTGACTGTCTGTGGCCGTCGGAAATGATGCCAGCGCTGGAATCATTTTATATGACGCAGCATACAGCGAGCGGGAAGAGGGGGCAATCATCAACCTTAGATGCAAAACACTAGCAGTCGACGATTATCTGCAAAATTAGAACTTTTTCCCCTATTTACTCAGATCTCACTGGAATAAATAAGAACTACATTCGTTCTCCCCACTTCATTTCTAAACGTCGTGATTACGCCAGTTGTTCAAGCGCGCGGCCCTACTGATGTTTACCGTGATTCCGCATACTTTCGAACACTGAAAAATGCTTCCCGATAGCGTTCATGAATTTATACAGAACGTGTTCCGAGTTCGTCTTTTTTGCCACAATGTTTGCCATAGATGCATATCATTTCGTTTATTTCATTAATTTTTGCCATAATTGTGTTTCATGGGATGGTGTACGCTCTCCATCTTCCGTGTTGTGAATGTTTGTACCGCGGCGCCTTGAGGACTGTTGCCGTCGAGATGATTAGAGGTGTGGCGTATTTTGTTATGTTCTTGTTTTAACAACTGCGCTTAGCTGCTCTGCTTTCTTTTGACATATGTTCATTTAAAGCATCAGCTTCCCTCCGCTTGTAGCCCTTAAATAATGTGCTTGAGGTGCTGCAGGCACTTGTTTGGTTTGGTTTGGTTTGGTTTGTGGGGTTTAACGTCCGAAAGCGACTCAGGCTATGAGAGACGCCGTAGTGGAGGACTCCGGAAATTTCGACCACCTGAGGTTCTTTAACGTGCACTGACATCGCACAGCACACGGGCGCCTTGCTTGTCGCCTCCATCGAAAAGCAGCCGCCGAGGCCGGGATTCGATCCCACGTCCTTGGGAACAGTAGTCGAGCGCCGTAACCACTGCGCCACCCCGGCAGGCCCTTGTATAAATCAAAATAAAACATTATGGGGAGGGGGGGGGGGGCACTTAAGCCCCGCCTTAAAGGTGTGACGCAATAGCGTCGGCTATACCGCCTGACCTATAAAGTGTAGCATTAACCGAGCCATATGAACGTGCCTTTGGGGTCTAGGGGTAACGTGTCCGAGAATGCAAGGGTCCTGGAAGGCTGATTCTGACAACACGTCACCCGACCACGTGAGAGGAGAGGCTTGAGCTGGCAGCTCATGCCAAACGTAGCGTCAGGCAACCCTACGTCGAGTTAGTGCTCGGCCATGACAGCTTCCAATTACCACTAGCTAGCGGAATGTTCGTGATTTGTTGCTAGCAATGCCGACGCAATATTTTCTAGGATTTTCAGCAGCCTACATTAGACCTAATTATGGTCTGCAGAAAATCTAGGAATTATTGATCTTTGCAGAACAGTCTGTTGTTATAATCACTCTTCCAGATGATAATCTTTAAACTTGTGATTTAACAAGGCATCAATGTAAAAAAAAATATGGCCGCACAGGAAGTGTCCTTGTTAAAGGCTCTCTTTTAAACTTGGTTTGCCATTCTCCTCTCCCAAGCATCATGCTCCGCTTAAGCTCATATTCTGCCTTAACCTCATTAACCTACCTTTTATTACCCCTCCTGTGCAATAATTATTGGCAAATAAAATTGGTTACACACCATCCTCGCTATCATTTGTGCATCATACCTTTAAGGCACCTGCACCCACGCAGCCATCAAGCTTAATAATTATACTAATATTACTTCTGTTTCTACTTAAAGTGATACTATAAGCGGTCAAACGGCGACAAGACAGTTGAGTTCAAGCGTAAAGAAGCACAAACGCTGGCTCTCCTAACTTTGTTCTCTTTTTTTCTTTCTTCAAATTTGATCTCTTCCTTCAGTGTGATTGATCTTCGTGGACACTAAAGTGCTTGTCTCGTCGTTTTCCCCGCTTCGCTCCATTATTGTGCACTAACCTTCCCGTCATTAGCGAGCAATTCGCCCGAACAGCTGTTCTCCCCCCCCCCCCCCCCCTCCTCATCCATGGCTACGTTCATGCAGGAACGACTTTGGCTTAAATATTCTAGCGGAGCTTCCAAGGCCAGCCTCGAGATTCCTGCTTGTGTTGCCACGTTGTTTGCGCCGTTAACAAGCTTGCTAAACGGCTATTTAATTCTGTTCGTCTTTTTCTATCCTGATAACACTAAAAGGGCTCGCACGAAATGTTTAAATACCTGTGCGATAAGCCCCGACGATATCTGAGTGTGCACCGTTACCTTGAAAGCGCTTCCTTGCTACGTGCTCACTTTTGAAAACTCGTCTTCTATTACAGCCGACTCCGAATGCACGAAAACAAACCCACCGAAAGGCTTGTTGGATTCTGCACTCCTCTCCAGGCAACGATCCATGTGTTTCAGCACAAGCGTGTGTCAGCTTGTATTCTGGTGATGCAGCCAGGATACATATCCCATTAGATGAGCCCATAGTCGCTGTCATGCATAACTCATATTTGCAAGCTCTTTTTCGGTAAGAAGAGGCAGCGTCTGCCTTCGTCGTTTATGGACGGGAAGAGACTGTTTACACTAAGAGTCGAAAAGCGCATAATGCTGATGTTTTCTTTCCTCGTATGTGCTGTCCTCAAAGCTCTCCTCTTGTTCTTTTTTTTTTTGCTTCTTCTACTTTTGAGCTGACGACTTTTTACGGACATGAGTGGGTATTACTAAGCCAAGGAAGCACAGGCCCGAAGAACAAACTTAGCAGGGACGCTTGGGCAGACTTCTATTTTCTATACTCATCACTGAACCGCCTTCTGCTTCAGCTAAATGCGGTAACAAAAATTAGCATATGCATATAAAGTCTATGACTCTTTTACTCTGTTATCTTCAACCGTCATTTCAGTGCTTTTAGGGGACATACCGTAACAAGACGGCGAAATAGCTTTCATGTATGGGCTTGTGTTTGCTTTATTTGTGCGTTTGAGAGCGTACGTGCATCACTTCCCTTTCCTTCCCTATACAGCTCAGTGTTATATTATAATTGCCAGGCTTCCCTCCTGCAGGAAAAACTACGTACAGCCCTGAGTGTAGAATCCTCGCACCATTTGCGATAATTTTCGAACGACACTCACTTGTGAAACCAAACTAAATTAAAAAATATATATTTTTAACTACACAAACATGGCGATGCTCCCCAAAACGTAGTTCACATCTCCTACTCCTATTGCTCGGTCAGATCGCACGCCAGCCTTCCAGTTTCGCATTTTTTTTTTTTCGATGTGTTTTCCCGCCTAAAATGTTTGCGAAGCGAAGCCGCGGGGTTACCAGGAATTTCTCTTCCTGGAGACCCGCTGTCTGCGACAGGCGCCCTGCCAATTTGGAACACGGACGGCGTCATAAAAAAGCAGCAGTGAGGCTGTAATCAAGGCTCTCACCACCACCACGTGCCGCGGGAGAGTGACCCCCATGGAAGGAGTGTTATGACCGCCAATGTGGACCAAGGCCACTTCAGCTATATCGCGTGGTGCATGCGCCCTACGGGTGGCCCTAAAGAACACGCGTTTTCATGAGAACTGAGCGCCACGTGCTGTAAATACCTCGCAGTCATCCCACGTGTACGACAAATGGATATAGCTGCCTTTACATGTACTCAAGCCGCGCATGATGATTTCAATTTTCACGGCCATAATGTTCAGTGCAAGAATGCTGAATTGGGCGAGTGGTGCGTTTGCTCGTGTGTGTATCCCTTATTTTGTCCTTGTCTTCTTCATAGACGAATATGGGGTTATAAAATTTGAGAAGCAGTGTGGAACTAGTGCATGTGGTTTCTTGGAATTACTGCGTGTGTACATGATTTCGTTGTTTGTCGAGCAGCACGCTGAGAAACGAGCTAGAGGACTTGGGTTTGTGGCCTGATTCAGGTATGTGGATGACTTTCTACTTTGTTTGCCCTACCGTATGATCAAATCGCTTGATATTGGTCCTGTAATACAGCAATTTAGAACGGTGTTCGCAGGTCTAGAATTTACGAATGAAAAGCCGGAAAACTCTAGTATCAGGTTCCTCGACATTGAAATACACTTGTACCCAGATCATACCTGATGGATGTACAGAAGTAAAGGTGAAAAGCCAATAATGAGATATGACACATGCCAATCTAAGCTTGTAAAAAGGAGTGTAGTATACTCGTCCCTCCGACAGTGTGTTAAGAAATCATGTGATCACGAAATGGGAAGAAGTGTACAACTGCAAGTTGACAGGCTGGCCGCAAGTGGTTTTCCCGAACATTTGATTGGTGCAATAGCAGAAAGGTTGATTAAAGAGATAACCGGACCAGAAACTGGGAAAACGAAGGAAAAAGAAAGGATGAGGCCGGTCGTGGTACGTACGTACAGAAGGTATCGCACCGACTTTAGAAAATTTCAGCAAAACATAAAACACCCGTTGTCTCTTCAGCCCCTCCAAAACTAACCTCAATGTGCAAAAAAGGTAACTTCCGGGATAGGAAAAACAGAGTTAGCACAACATGCGGAATCGACCCCCAAAAGAAGATCATAAACTGTGATAAGTGTGTTGTGTACAGCATTCCCCTGTCTTGCGGCAAGAGATACGTGGGCCAGACTGAAAGATGCATAAACAGAAGAATTGGTGAACATCGAAGGAACTGCGGCAAAAATAACTACCCAAGCAACCTCGCCAAGCACGTTAAAAGCTGTAAAAAATGGGTCCCAATATTCGAAGAAACTGTTGTAATCGGACATCTAGCAGACCGGCGCGAAAGAATAATCTTTGAAGCATATGAAATGGCACGGGCCGGTTCCACGGAATGCGTAGGCGATCCGTCGATAGCGCTGACGCGCAGAGAGATACAATTGTTAACAAGCAGCGTGATGGAAAGCGGTGCTTCAGGTGTTACGGGTTGATGAATTCCACTTATAAACTTGTTTCTGACACGTGTTTGTGCATGTTTTCTTTGTATGTGCGTATATAAGGAGAGAAGTACTTGTAATAAACAGTTGAAAGTTCTCGCACGTACCAGTCTTGTCTTGTGTTAATGAACTGTCTTGAATTAAAATTCAGCGCGCCTACATGACGATTTACCGAGCCCTTTTTTTTTGGAAAAATGAATGATTAAAGGGGCTACTTTTGGTCTATTTTGTAGAGAGCACCCCCAAATTTATTGATTCCGAGCCACGGTAACAGCGTAGAGCACCTTCTCACCATTTTTTTTATTTCAACCTGCGCAGCACAAAACGAGAGTTGTAATGTTCAATTTAATTCACTAGATGGTGCCAGCGGTAAAAAAGCCTCATGTCGCATTCCAAGGGACGGTGTTGCACTTCAGTGCTTTTTTTGTGACTTGCTTCGTGTGGTTCGTTGGCCACTGTGCTTCTCCAGGTTTCCCGTGCCTTTGAGTGCATGCTTCTCAGGCCTACAGTGCTATGTAGCTCTTCAGACCTACGAGAAATCCGTGCGGTAATTGCTCACAAAGCGCACGCACACAAAAATCACCCATTTATTTGATGAGTAACAATGTTTCTTTATGGTGTGCTTCCGGCGGCTGTCATTTTTTGCTGGCAGCATTTCGTATTGGGAGCATTAAGGATACCCAAGTATGATATCGCGGTTGCTTTTTTGATGCCGCCGCCCCTTATAATTTAATGCACCAAATTATAGGACCGAGAAATGTCTCACTCGATTTAATGAAGTTCCCGATTTAACGAAATAATTCGCGTCTCCCCTCAACTTTGTTAAATCGAGTTTCAACTGTATTTATAGACCTACTGCCAGCATGAGTCTTGGGCTTAAAGTAGGCGTACAATCCATACATAGGGTCACATGTCATCTGTGATACGTTGGTTGGCTTACGATATCGAAACAGAGGATTACTGAGCTCAGCTCATTGACAACCAGAATGGGACCTGGGAATTTGCGTGGTCGTAGGATACTGCAACAATGCCAACAAGCAGCTGCTACAAAGACAAAAAGGTGAAAGAAGAAATAAATACAGAAGCCACGTCTCAATAATGGAGCACAACTCCGCCTATTTCAGCCATATACATACACATATTAACTCCTCACCCAAGCAGCCAGGTCATCTTTTTCTCCGCAGTTTGGTACTCGCCAAATAGTCTGAGTGTCTGTGTCAACAACGTTACGTCAAGCACAATAATTTTTTAGTACAAACTGTAACAGGGAGCATATCGGCGATGGTTTACGGTAACTGGTTTTAAGAAGTGTTAGCATCGTAGAAGGGGATCGGCATATATACTTAACCTTATAAGAGAGAGAGTGATTCTTTAATGAAAAACAGAGAATTTTGTCGGCAGTTAGGTTTCGCTGGCATGCTACTCTGTGTAGGGAGGGGACATCGGGAGGGAAAGATTGAAAACGAATGGTGAGGGAAATAATAGAACTGAAAAGGGAGATAGAAAGCGGCCATTAAATACGTGTTAAGGTGCTTTCATGTAGTAATGGTATAAAATGAAATGATGAAATGCTTGATCCGACAACTATGCTTAGAGAGCTCGGAAATTTAAAAATGCCTGAAGGAAACATCCAAGATGAATTTAGAGTTTGTCAAGAAGTCCAGTGTCTTTGAAATACTTAAATAAAAAGTACATTGCGAGTCTTTGTTGCCTAGGGCTGGCTAAGGGACCCAAAACACCCTTCATTGATAAAGGCACGGGGAGAGCTTCGCCATGCTATGTTCGTAGTGAGCACGCTCATCAGCGTACGCAGGGCACTTAAGTAGGATATGTTCCACAGTTTCAATCGAGCCACCGTTGTCACAATATTGACGGTTCATTTCACCGAAACGGTAGCGCAAGCCATTTATATATGCACAGTTCAGGCGAAGTCGGTGGTAATGAGTTTCTAGTTGGCGAGGAACTTTCGGAGGGAGTCTTGATCTTAGATGTGGGTCAATTAAGTAACGAAATTGGTAGTAATGTGTCGGCAAGCTACGAAGTCGATACTTTGTTTCGGAAGCAATTTTTTCAGCCCGTTGGGATGCATCCGATTTCGTCAAGAAGGTCCGATTATATTGATACGTTAGGTGGTGCATGCACTGATATGTGCATAAGAAGGAAAAAGAAGAATCTTGGTAATTTTGGCGAAGACAACGACGACGTTCGAGCACACTAGTGTCGGCTGGTGCCTGCAGGAAAGGCCTGCTGTGTGAAAGCCTTGCCTCTCGTCTCCACTCTCTGAAACCTCAAGCTGAACTACCCCCGTAACAATATCTTTGATGTTGGTGGCCTTTACGAGCGGCTTCATCTGCTCTTTCATTGGCTTTAATGCCACAGTGAGCTGGTATCCACTGAAATGTTATGCAGTGGCCTGCGGCAATAGCCAAATGATATAGATATCCGATGTCAAGGAAAACAAGATTATGATTGGTTTTCATCAGCGGGCTATCCAAGATTTGCACAGATGCTTCGGAATCAGTGAAGATAACCCACCGTCCGGGAGTTTGACTCAGGATATAGGAGAGAGCTTTTTTATAGCCGTGGAACTCAGCTGTCGTAGATGACGTCCAGTAAGACAGGACATAGTTTGTTGAGGGTACATAAAGGCCACAGGATGAACTGTCTTGAGCAGTTGAACAGTCGGTGAATATGCGGGTGTACTGCGTATATTCTTTGACTAAGTAGGCGAGAGCGGCTTGCAGAAGTGGTGCTTGTGGCATGCGGCGGCTCTTCGCGTCCACGCCAGGAACAGGCATATTCACCTTTAGAGACGACGGTTTCCACGAAGGAAAGGTGAGTGGTAGTCAACTACGTGGCTGAATAATAGTAGGGAGGGGCAGAATCTGTACAGCTTGACCAAAGCCAGAGTTGCAGTGAGTTTGGTGGACACGGTGGAAGAAATGCTCCTTCCCTTGGAGGCCATGTCGGAGATGGGTGCGCATAGTTTCTTGTGCGGCAATCACATCTAGCGGAAGACACCCTGCTTCTGCAAGTGTTCCTGATACAGAGGGTCCCTTTGGGAGTTCAAGGTATATCCGTAAGCAGTTGTGCCGCGCAGCTTCAAGAATCTTCTTGCTTGCTGGAGATAGTCTTTTAAGCACCAATAAATATTAGCGTAACGATCCTTCCACGTAGGCCTTTTCAAGCAGGACCATAAACCGGCAGTTGCTGCCCCACAGCGTTCCCGCCATGAATCTGAAGACCTGCGATGCTGCAGTGAATCTCTCATGGAGTGTTTAATCTGAGGGGCCCAAGAGTGGTTACTGTCAACTATAGCACCTAAGAATCGGTACGATCGTACACAGGACAGTGACCGTCTACGGTATCGAGTCATTCTCTTCCTTCTAAAAGCCATAGCAACACTCTTTTCTGATTAGAGATGAAGACCACAGGGGGCCAGGTACATTGAGATGTGCTTTAACGCTCTCTGAATTCGTTGTTGCGTTGTATAACGCGAATATGATGCACTCCAGATGCAGATATCATCTGTAAAAATTGTTATGCGTATTCCTGAACAGGAGAGGGCTGAGCAGAGCTCCCTGAGGTGCACCACTCTTCACTGCATGAAAGAGAGTTGGACCATGTGGAGTGCCATAAAAATTGGCCGCTCTTGCTAATTGTGTCCAATCCAGTTGTAAAGCTTTCCTCCGAGTCCAAGGCTGGCCAAAGTGGCGAGAACTTCATGATGAAATACAGAGACAAAAGTAGCCTTGATGTCAAGGCAAACGGCTGTCAGGATGTACCCAGCGTGAAGGTACTCTTCAAATGATGACACAAGGATAATAGCGTTATCAGTCGCCGACCTATTTTGGTGAATCCCGTTAATTTCTTGAGGATATTGATTTTGGCTATCGAAGAACAAGGTGACGCGTTTGGAGATCATATGCTCGATAAGTTTACTTACGCAGCTCAGTAAGGCGACGGGTCTGAAGGATGCATAACTTGGATATTTAGACGGGCACAATTTTCGCCAACTTCTATTCCGTTGGGACCCCACCAGACATCGAGAAAGAATTGTAGTATTCCAAGAGTTAAAGGCTGGAATTGTGAGGTAGCTTTGTGATTGTGTCATAGGTCACCTCAACATGAACCGGAGACGTCCGTCTGTTGAATTGCGCGGTAGCTGTGGACAACTCTTCAATAGTGAAAGGTAGCTCCATCGTTGGCACTGCCGTCTGGGGTATGACTGACAGACCATCTGTGGGGTGTGCGGAAGTCCATGACCCCGCGGACAATAGTCTGCTGAATTCTTCCTAGACTCCTTTAATGGATTTTCGTTCATGCAGAGAAATTGATGTGAAAGAGTGAAGCTGTTGAAGGGGCGTACGCATACCGCGAACTATTCGCCATATTTTGGCTACTGATTGGCGCACATCCAGCGTATAGAACAAAAGTCACGCCATCTTTTCTGACCAAGCTTATCCAGGTAGCGTCGAATGTGACGTTGCGTGCGTCGGCAGGCACGAAGGTCTTCAATGTTTCTTGTGCGCAAAGCTTTCCTTTCAGCTCGCCTGCGAACAGCGCACCGCCTTTGAAATGTCTCATCATTTGAGGGTAAGCTATCACTTTGAGCTGTGATTCGCGTGCTTTCTCTCAGGCAAAAGCCATTGTCGATATTAGTTTCTCACTTCGAGTTGCAGCAGCAATTCCTTTGCTTGCAGCGTCTTTGTGTATATCCCAGTCTGTAGATTTTATAAGAATTTTTTTTGGTGCCATCTGCACACTGACAGCTGATATGAGGATTGGGAAATGGTCACTTCTACGTGTTTCCAGATCGGTGCGCCAGCCAAACTTGTGGGCAGATGAACTTATCACAAAAGTCACGTCAATGCTGCTGTCAGTCGTCATGCCTCGGAGATAGGTTATGCTGCCGTCATTTAGCGGTTGAATTGAATGTTTTGCAAGAATTTCTGCAAGTTCGGCACTTAACCTTATGTTTTAAAAGCAACCTGCTATCTTCTAGATGGCAAAGTACTACGTCGATGAACGCTCCTCGTGCGCCCATAGAAAGCACGTCTTCAACGGACTTCAGCAATCACTCAACAGCCACAGCTGGCATAAACGATGCGGGAACGATTCCCGGCCGCGGCGGCCGCTTTTCGATGGCGGCGAAAAGCAAGGCGCCCGTGTGGCTGTGCGATGTTATCGCAAGTTAAAGAACCCAGGGACGTCGAAATTATTCGGATGCCTCCATTACGGTGCCCATGTAGCATCAGTTGCTTCGGGACATTAAACCCCATAAACCAGACCAAACTAAACCAAACTGGCATGACGTCACAGACAAGCGCGGCAAAGACAGGGCCGACGAGTGCCGAAATCATAAATCAGGGCAATATGAATGTAAGAAAATGCAAACACCTTAAAGCTAAAAAATAAGAAAATAATGAAGAGAATGAAAATGTGAGAGATAAACAATAATAGCATGAATGCAAAGGGCCCAAAGCTATTTTCCGGAAGTCTTGTTTTAAGCAGTAGCATAGCCTTTCTTCACAGTTCGAGCTTGTTTTTTTTTTGCATGCGCCAGCAGCAATGAAGGACGCAAAGCCTGCGGTAGTGAATGGTACCTGACTGATTTGGATTAACAATTGCATAAACTGCCGCCGAAATCTCGATAATGTGGTATTGATGCTTCTCCTAAACGCCATAGATAAACGCCATAGGCACTCAATCTTAACGCCGCTGGCACTCCATCATTGCGAAAAGTCATTAGGTCCAAAGAGAAGGGGCACTTCTAGAAACATCATTTCTGTTAAAGTGGATCACATTGGCCGAGATGTTCATAAGTTACAGAAATCCTTTTCGCTTATACATGTGTTGAAAAAAAAAAGAAATATGTTGTACTCCATACGTATTCAGAACCCTCCGGGATCCATATCGAGGAAAGGCTTTTTCAACTGTAGATTGGAGTCGAGAATCGCTTGTTCCTTGCGGACTGAGGTCGGTCGCCGAGCCAAAATGGCTCAATGTAAATTCTAGGAGTACTCCACAGGAATCCATTGAATCAACTGGAACTGCACGTGCTATACCAGATGATTTACGAGAGATTACGTGCAACGAAGTCAGGAGAGAGGTAAAGAAATAACGTTTATTGGCACCCGTCTAAAGGTTGGCGAGGATCCGATTCGCAGCTCTGTCCCAGCCGTGTCCTCCCCCTCAGCCGTCGACCTGGATCTCTTGGATCTGAGCAGCGACCAGGGCGAGACGAATAACTTCACGTTGCCCTTTTTCGTCCTGCTTGAGAAGTAGTGCCTCCTAGGACTCATCAGTTCTGTCAGTTTCTTAAAGTCTATCATGTGGATCATGTCCGCTATGCCATGGCAACGTTTGCACCTGGGGCTAAAAATTTCCCGGTGTCACTTGCTGTAAGGGGGGGGGGGGGGGGGGGGGCGGCGATCTGCCAGTCGGATTGTTACGCCACATAAGTTCCTAGCGTTTGGTACGTTGCTTACACGCTTTTGGAAATATTGTGGAAATGCACAGTAACCGAAGGGGAGGAGCTGGCCGTTGCTCTTGCGGTGGTAGCCGGGTATCGAAGCAACACGTCCCTTACCACTCTTACAGATTCTAGAGAAGCGTGCCGTAACTACATGAACGGCCGCATAGGTCGCGCCGCGCTCAGGCTCCTCCAGAACGCGACCCCATCAAAAGTCAAACACAACATCTACTGGGTGCCAGGACACACCGAGATAGCGGGGAACGAACGCGCCGATCAGGTAGATCGAGGGTACACGAGCCGAGCTTCCTCCCAATCGGCCGATCTACCCGAACGAGTCGGCCCTACGTACTCAGACATTCTGAACTACTATAATGGGGTACGGATCCGCTATCCGCCGCCTCATCGGGATCTAAAACAACAAGAGGCAGTGTACTGGCGAAGACTGCAGACAGGAACACTCCCTAACCTGCATACCCTAAGCAAAATTTACCCGTCACAATATCGGGACACCTGCCCATGGTGTGGTAGCAAACCTTCGTTATACCACATCACGTGGCAATGTAAAAATAACGACAGCTTTCGTAAAGACCCGAGTGCGGAACAGTGGGAGAGCCGGCTCTCCAGCGGCGATTTGGATTGCCAACTAGGTCTAATCCAGCCCGCCCAGCGAGCAGCGAAGCTCAGCGGAGCCCTGGAATAGGGGCACCGACCCTGTGAGAAGACGGAATATGGAATTCCTGCTACTAGCACAAGACCCTCCTAGAGAAACTAACGTATTTCCTATCCTATCCTATCCTATTGTTCTGCCTAATTTGTAATGATTTAGGATATCTTGGTAGGTATTAAGGTCATCATCTAAATATAGGGGCTCCTCATTGCGCAAGGTGTACGGAGTTGCGCATAAGACGTAATCCTCGAGCCAGTATGTGCGCTTTCTCGTTCCCTCTCAACCCCTGGTGATTGATTGATTGATTGATTGATTGATTGATTGATTGATTGATTGATTGATTG
>JAJIZL010018983.1:49800-117109 GCA_023969395.1 Amblyomma maculatum | reverse complement strand
TGTGTGTGTGTGTGTGTGTGTGTGTGTGTGAAACGCTATTGCGTGATTAACAGTGGAGTCCCCCAGACGTTGCATCGAACGCAAGCAGCGCGTCCCGGTGAACGCGCACTGCAGCGCATCAAGTTTTAAGAAGCAGCGTCCGAACTTACCGCTGACATCTTCACTTGGCAGGACATCAAGAAAATATATAAACAATAAAGATAAAAACTAAGAAAACTACTTTTGTGTATGTGAAACGCTATTGCATCGAACACTAATGGCGAAGCTTAAGTTTCCCATAATTTTTCGAGCAGAAAAGGAATACTTGGCCATACTAGAACATGATAGAGGCAGAAGAATGCAATATCCCCCGCTCCACAGTTCTCTCAACAGAGAGGAAGCTGTCATTTGAAGACAATTACAGACAGGTTCCTACCCAAATCTATACATTCTAAACAAAATGCACCCTACGATATACGCGGACAGATGTTCATGGTTCGACAAAAAACCCACACTGTATCACATCACATGGGCCTATCAAAACACAGGTGGTCCCCAAAATACGGAACCCGAGTGCGGAGCAATGGGAGCCTGCTGTCCAGCGACCGCTGCAAAGACCGGGAAGGTCTGGTGCAGCAAGCTCAACAGGCGGAAGTGGCCAGAGTAGTCCTTGACTGAGGGCAATCGACCATTATTGGCTGGGCGTGGAAGAGGTCGGTGGAGAGGACTACTGGGGATGATACAAGGAGACACCTCTGAAGACACCCCCAAAACCGCTGAAAAATATACAGCTAAACAAAGTTTTTTTTTCTTCCTTCCTTCCTTGCACAGCTTAGAAGTGTTGTTGTTCTGTGCTGGATTACATTTTCTACAGTCCTATCCAGAATCTATTAAGGCGTTAGCCTTTAATGGCTCATACTGTCATGGACAAAATGTGTCCCGCTTTTGCGGCGGCTTTCGCGTGGCGTTCCTTGGCGTGCGTTAAAGTGTAGGAATGCAGATTGCAGGAACGCTAGACAAGATAAGACTTCTGGATGACAGGCGCAGTATCTGTCGCACGTTCTCGGACAAGTGTACGCTTGGATGGTACCTCATCGCTCCTGTCGCATGAAATACCTTGGCGCGTGTTCAAGTGTGGGATTGCAGATGGCAGGATCGGTAGACATCTCTCTTCTCAGGTTTTCGCCTTTCACTACTTTAAACGCTAAATTCCCTCGTAATTTTTTTATCTGAGTTTTCGCACATAACCAATGATAACAGATATGTGCAAGCTAAGACTCAAATTTTAATGAATCCATAGTCCCTTTGCTGCAACAATACAAATTATACGGAGATGAATAAACTCCATCCCTATCTGCCGCGACTTTAAGGTGCTCTATAGATGGTCATCGATTCCAGTCTCGCTGACAACCGATGGAAAGTGCGGTGCATGGGCATTTTTGACATTTAATGGGCCCTTCAAAGAAGAAAACGAAAAAAAAAATTCAGGGGGTACTTTGTCTCACTAAAGTGCTTCAATGCGGAAGGAAGCCTTTCCCGCCACTCTGCATAGACATTGACTGCGAGACCGTCTGTTTTATTGCGATAGCAATACTGCGCCAAGTTTCGAGCCGTCACATATCTCCGACGGATGCTACGCCTGACCTTGATCAGCCGATCAGGAAGAAGAGGAGGAGCTTTTGCGGCGATGATACTTAAAAAATAAATTAAAAATTAGAGGGTCTCGCAGATCTCTCTTAAGAGGAGAATGGCGAAAGCCTACCCTTCCTATCCTATAATTTGCCTCCCATTGTTAGCCTCTTGTCGGCATTCGTTGCAGTGCTATATATAACTGTAATTAGTTTACAGGAAAAGAAAGGTGCAGAATATATCACACTTTGCCCGGCAAGTGTGAGCTTGTACAGTACACTATCGCTCCTGTCGCGTGGCGTTCCTTGGCGCGCGTTCAAGCGCATGCATTGGAAATGGCAGGGACGCAACGCGTCTCGGCCAATCAGAACGCCGCAATAGCGGGACACACTTTGACCACGACAGCACGAGCCATTATTAAAGGCTTTCGCCTTAGAAGTGTGATGATATTGCGCCTTGCCTTTCCTCTAAACACATATATTTACGTAGCACTCCAAAGAACGCCGATAAGAGGTAAACGATGAGAAGCAAATGGAAGGTTGGTTTGGTTTGGTTTGTGGGGTTTAACGTCCCAAAGCAACTTATGCTGTGAGAGACGCCGTAGTGGAGGACTCCGGAAATTTCGACCACCTGGGGTTCTTCAACGTGCACTGACATCGCACAGCACACGGGCGCCTTGCTTTTCGCCTCCATCGAAAAGCTGCCGCCGAGGCCGGGAGGGTAGGCTTTCGTCATTCTCTTCTTAAAAGATATCTAACAGACCGTCTTTTTTTTTCAACGTCACCGAATTACTGTTTTCTGAGCAAGAATGTTCTCACTGCAGATATGTGTCTTGAATATTACCAGAACCATCGCATGGAAATTCAAAAGCAATCAATCTGTTACAGGCACGTGACAAGCATGTTCGCTGTCGTCCAGCTGTTCTGACTTGGAACGGGCTAACAGCAAAACAATATAAACACGTGGCATCGCCTAGCGTTGAGTGCCGTCGAAATGCTAATCCTTGTGGCAGACGAGCTCAAGGCCAGCTCGTTTCGCCACTCGGGAAGAGGATCACGATTCCCTTTAACTAAGGGGCAGCATTTGAAATTGGTTGATGTGCTGTATACATTAGTGCCTAGTCGAGCAGAATGATGCAAAAGCGTTGAAAGACTGAATGGACTGGAGAAGACGGAAAACAAGGCAATTGCCAAAGGCGCGTTGCCTAAAGGCAGAATTGCTTACACCGACAGATGGCCTGATCAGAAATCAGCACTCTAGTTCCTAATACCGCCGGCCTGTTTCATCCATTCGCTGTCAGCCGACGGCCCCATAAACTGTACAAATCTCACGGGGCTACTAAATTTGAAGTGGTGTACAGTCTTAAACCGCCCAAGGCATTTCTTTTTAAATGGTGTGGTTCAAGCGGTCATTGTTATTGCTCGCCTCTGTGAAAGTCCGCCATTTTTTATGACACAATTTTTCCAACATTGGGTCTTGATTGTCCAAGATGTGCCCTAAATTTTCGCCTATAACAACTGACTTTACTGCGCTTACTTTCACAGAAAATTCAGAGCACTTGAGCAAGCTCTGTCTGCGAAGATATTCTTATGAAGGTTTAACGTAAATAGCCGCTACGTAAATATGGAATTTAGATGCCGTTTTGGAGAGTCTCGCCACTTTGACTAAGCTTTGCGACTTTGATGTGGACGTTTAGTAGCGGCAGTTACGCCAGTAGAAGCGAGTTTGTCGTGCCTGTGCGAGGCCACAACTGCACATGAGTCGTAACCATGGCAGCCAGCGGCGCCTTCTACAGGTTTACCGCTGCTGTACAGAGCCGGTCTCCACCGCTGTGCCGGCTCGTGAGGTGACGCGCCTTGCTATGGCAGCCTCGCTGTGCATGCGCAAACTTTTCGTGGGTCATCCAGTGGCTCGTCAGGTACGTGGTGCTCGCCTATGAGAGGAGGAGGACGGTAACGGCATTTTAGAGGATGGTGGTGGTAGAAACATTTTATTGACACTAGAACAAATAGTGGGGGCGAAGCCCCTGCATGGCACTTTGGCGCTTCCTTACTACATAGAAGACACCTTCATAAGGCAAAAGAAAGTCCTTGAAGATCAATCCTACTCATAGCACTGGAAATGATCTTCCGTTGGTCTTGACTTGAGGTGCTCTTCGTGAGAGACTTCCTGTAGGACTCTCCGACGTTCGGTGATGGGGATGTGGAAAGATGGGGCATGTAAGAAGGATGTGTAGGAAGTCTCCTGGTTTGCCGCAGAGTCTGCATGATGGGGAAAACTGGTCTGGGTATCGGTCATGTAGAAGTGTAGGATATGGAGCAGTCCGAGTCTGCAAGCTTCGCCAGTTTACGGCTTGCGCTATGGAGAGAGCGGGGGCTGGCGGTGTATTATCCGTTCGTTTGTCCCATTAGTACAAGGGAATATCACGGAAGGAGAGCAGGCCCTCCCTGGGCTGTAGAGAGGGCTCCATTTCTCTAGCCCGGAAAGTAAGACCTCGGGCTAGAGAATCAAACCTCCTCGTTGCCTGGGAGGCCAGCATGTGCTGGCGTCCAAATGAGGGTTATGGCGTGCCGGGGCTGCCAGAAGCGTAATATGCGAGCAGCGGTGCGGGATATATAGCCGTTGGCATAATTTAGAATCGCAGATTTGGAGTCAGAGATAATTTTTGTGGCAGATGTAGAGATGAGAGCAAGCGCGATGGCTGGCTCCTCTGCCTCTGTGGTAGAATTTGTGATTATAGAGCTGAAATTAAGGAGATTTGCCTGATTGTCCGCTGTAGCCAGGACCATTCGAGAGCGTATATTCCGCTACGTCCACATAGACTACCTATTAGTCCTCGCTACATTGCCTGTGAAGGGCATGAGCCCTGGCTATTCTGCGGCCCTGGTCTCGCCCAGAGTGCGTGGTTTTAGGGATGCGAGGTATGATGAGATTAGAGCGGAGGTTAGGAGAAAGGGGGACACCGTCAATGGAGTGTGTAACTGGGCTAAGGTTTAGGTGGATTAATAAAATGCAGCCTGCCGCCGAATTGGATAGGCGGGATATTTGTGCCGTTAATGTACCTTTTCTATGTTCCTCGATAGTGTTGTGTACCCAGTGTTATTGATGCGAGCGCCTGCGCGAAGGGACCAGTAATTTCTGCACTGCGTAAGCGCGCGCCGCTGCGAAGATCTGAGCGAGTGCAGGAGGAAAGCGTCTACCGGGAAACGAAGAGGCGTCCGTGTGCTGTGCGATGTCAGCGCACGTTAAAGATTCCCAGGTGGTCGAAATTACTCCGTAGCCCTCCACTACGGCGTCTCTTTCTCTCTTTCCACTTCACTCCCACCTTTCTCCCTTCCCTTACGGCGCGGTTGCGGTGTCCACAGAAAACAAGTGAGACAGTTACCGCGCCTTTCCCTTCCTATAAATAAATCAGCAAGAAAAGCGTCTACCGGCATAATAATTAGTAATAATTAGTTGAGAGGAGAGAAAAGGTTGCGTGTGTCTCACTATCTGTGGGCACCAGCGTGACACTGTAGGAGAAGGCAGGAAGGTAAGGGTGAAAGCGGAAAGAGGTGCTAACTCAGGTCTTTTTAGAAAAGAATTTTTTTCACAGCAAAAAAAAAAAATTGTACGAGCATACGACAAAGCATTAAGTGTGTGACAAATCCTAGGCTACCAAGTGCACACAAAGAGAAGTTTATTCTGCTCCAAACAGAAAGAAACCTATATACAGACTACATGGTTACATACACTTCCATGTATTCTCAATTACAACTCGCAGGCACAGCCTGCACTTGGTTGGTTGGTTGGTTCACAGGAAGGGAAAGGCGCAGTATCTGTCACACTTGCTTTGTGGACACCTGAACCGCACCGTAAGGGAAGGGATGAAGGTGGGAGTGAAAGTGGATAGAGAGAAAGGGGAGCCGTAGTGGAGGGCTACGGAGTAATTTCGACCACCTGGGGATCTTTAACGTGCGCTGACATCGCACAGCCTGCACTGCCTGTGCCTGTTTCACATTTCAAGCGCCGTCACCTCCCCGGGCAACACTAAAACACCCGTAAAAAGGTGGAGAGGGCGGAGAGGGGAAGATGGAAAAGTCGCGCCACTTGTGTTGCCGCCAAGTTGTTGTTGTTGTTGTTATTGTGGCTGTAGGATTGATTGAATGTCCTTTATTAAATTAGAAGGCTCATGGCCATGGATGGGCATAAAGGGGAGTAGACGGAATCTTTATTGTTTAGGTCGTCACTCGAATCACATTGCTCTAACCAGGCCACTAAGCGAGCCATTCTTGGCAAATATCATCTGTATGTTAGCATCAGATTCTACAAAGGAACGGTAGTTCAGGCGGTAGGGTTTGATCTCTGAGCGTTCAGTAGAAAAAGCAGGGCAATCCCAGAGTAGATGAGATATGCTGCCGAGAGTCGTACAGTGGGGGCACGTAATCATTTTCTCTGTATACTGACGCCAGTGGGCCATAATACGTGGCATGTAAGCCGCATGGGCAATCAAAAAGACTTCTTGACGGTGACCCACCTGTCCCAGCCCCATCAGGGGAGTACCTTGAAGTTAAATCGTTGTTGTTGTTGTTGTGGCTGTAGGAAGAAGGACTGCACCACTGCACCGCCGGGGTGGTGCAGTGGTAAGACGCCCGACTACTGTGCCGGAGTACCCGGCTTTGAACCAGACCTCGGCGGCTGCGTTTCGATGGAGGCGAAACGAAGAGGCGTCCGTGTGCTGTGTGATGTCAGCGCACGTTAAAGATCCCCAGGTGGTCGAAATTACTCCGTAGCCCTCCACTACGGCTCCTCTTTCTCCCTTTACACTTTCAGTCCCACCTTTCTCCTTTCCCTTATGGCACGGTTGCGGTGTCCACAGAAAACAAGTGAGACATTTACCGCGCCTTTCCCTTCCTATAAATCAATCAGGTGGCTCAGCTACAGAGCCAGTAGCAGGCCCGTGCATTTTCTTTGCCTTATTCCTTCAGTCGCAACAAAAACAACAGCGACCTGATTTTGTTTCATTTCTCCTTTTTGTTAGCCATTCGCTTCTTTAAGGGGCAAGCATTGCGTACCTGGAAGTCGCAATATCGGGTCGCTATCGGCTGCCATATGTCGCCGTCTCCACTATTTGGCGCAGCAGTATACCATTGTAGTGGTTATAGTATTCCCGAGTGACAGCTGTGGCACATCTCCGAGTGCGGTTTGAACTTCAAGTGACCGGAAAACACCTTGCTCCATTGCCGTATAATATATTACTACTTCACGTCTTTGTTCCCGACTTAGCATCATTCGTGTGAAAACAAATTGCAAGTCGCGCTTTAGCAGCCTGTTCCAAGTAACGCGCAGCGAGCAGTCGTGCGTGACCTGGCAAAGAGCGCGAAGACCTTGTCAGCACGCGCTTGTGTGTGTGTATATATACCCGTTAATGGGTTTTGGCACGAAACAGGTATCTGATAAAAAAGAGATAGATATAGACAATATTTGTTTTTTAATTATAAGCGTTATTTCCTGAGCTCTCACACTAGTTCTTTCGTTTCCTGCTTATTATGAAAAGGATAGAGATAAACACACGGGATTGAAAATAGATTAAAGTTATTATTGTAGACCTTATATATTTTATTTCTGGAAAGTAGCTTGAATACCAACGTTTTCCCCTGCTCCCAGTCTTGCCATTTGTTGGCGGGATTCACCGACGGGGAGATGTTACTAGAGAAATCGTCGAACCTCCTTTGCCACAGACAAAAACACTGGAAACATAACATGAATTCGCACAATTGGTAGTCGAACACGGGTGGTTATGATCATCATTCTAAGAAGTATGCTGGTTGGTTGGTTGGTTTGTGAGGTTTAATTTCCCAAAGCAACTCAGGCTATGAGAGAAGCCGTAGTGGAGGACTACGGAAATTTCGACCACCTGGGGTTCTTTAACGCGCACTGACATCGCACAGCACACGGACGCCTTGCTTTTCGCCTCCATCCAAAAGCGGCCACCGAGGCCGGGATTCGATCCCGCTTCCGTGGCAACTGTAGTCAAGCGCCCTAACCACTGCGCCATTCCGGTGGGGTCTAAGAAATATCCATTTCATGCTATGACTCTCGCATTGACACACCATTCGGTTCCGCCGGGTAACATGTGACCACGCATACTTTGCAAATTGCCATCAAAAATGGGTTGCACTCCAGGTTAAGCTTAAAATACGGTTAACAGGAAATTCCTATCCGCTTCCTAAGAACTGTTTTTTCTTTCTGATGCAATCTCGAGACGGTCGCTAAATTTGTCTAAACACTTGAGCCCTTGAATCTAGTTATAGCCACGTAAATGAGACACTGAATGTAATTGAAAGCAATTTTCATTCTTGGTAGAAGTCGACTGCGTGGCCTTTTCAGGAAACGCTCATGATTTATTTTTATTTTTCGGCAATAAAAGGCGCTTCTTTCCATGGAGAAAATTACATTTCATCATTTTTTCGTTCATCGGTTAACGCTAATCACGTCCACGCACAATGTACTCGGTGGCCACTATCCAGAAGTGAATACATTGGTACCGTAAATCACGGCTACCTCGCGGGTTTGTCATTTCCTTCAGGTAAAATCTGTTTAGCTGCTCTCAGGAAAAACGTAAGTGTGGAATCAACTGTGTCAACAACTTACGAAAACCCCGTAAAAGACACCCCACGCCCTGTGGAGTCATGTTGAGTGAAAAAAATATATAATACAGTAATGCATGTAACGGCAACATTTTCAACTCCCATTGTTCATCCAGCTTCCATCTAAAAAGTCTACACATTACGTCATAGGCGGCCTATAGTGAAGCTCATGAATTTAAAATATATTGTGTGTTATATTTTTTACTTCAAATATCGTCAAATGAAGCATTACTAACGGCCAACTCTGTTGATAAGAAGTTATGAGCTAATTCATAATGGCGCTAAGAACAACTGCATTGCGAAGGCAGAAGACTGTTTGTTTGTAAGAGGTTTTAACACGTGCGCCCGGTCCCAAAGAATTGCCACCACCGCTCAGTGCACTTCCGCTCAAACATAAACCGCGATGATAGCGCCATCTGTTTCCGAGGTGGCCGAAACTCCGGTATCTCGTTTCCGATGATCGTGTGTGCACCGGCTGCTTTGACTTCTGTTCTCAGCTAACCCGGCGCTCCTGTTTGAAGGCCCATTTTCATTTTGCATATTTCACTCGTTAACTGCCAACTCTGTTTTGCTAAGACGTTATGAGCTAATTCATAATGGCGCTAAGAAATTGCAGTGATTGCCAGTCTTCGTGCACGAGGTACTTGGTGTCACAACTGTTAAGAACTCACTTCAAGCGACTAACCGAAGTAATTTCCGCAGTGATTACTTATTAGCACGACGCAATGACATAACCAGCATGAACAATGCGTGTTACTTAGTTACCACATGCCGTTACTCGATGTCCTTGGCGACACAGCACAGGAGCACACGCGTAATTAAAAGTAACCTTCTTCATAATCTGTACTTTACGGCAACGGAACATGGACATGGACACATGCATTCCTGCACCCCGCCGGGGTGGCGCTGTGGTTACTGCGCTCGACTACTTTTCCCAAGGACGCGGGATCGAATCCCGACCTCGGCGGCCGCTTTTCGATGAGGGCGAAAAGCAAGCGCCCACGTGCTGTGCGATGGCAGTGCACGTTAAACAACCCCAGGTGGTCGAAATTTCCGGCGTCCTCCACTACGGCGTCTCTCGTAGCCTGAGCCTCTTTGGAACGTTAAACCCTACAAACCAACAAAGCGTACTGTGGTCTTCCAGACCTCCATGGTTTGGAGTGGCACAAACCAACCGGGTGTATGGGAAGCCGGACTGGTCAGGAGAGTATAGATAAGATTTTGCTTTCGGTGCCTTTCAAAAAGGGTAGGAAGGGATCATGGGCAACACCCTCTTGAGAATTTCAGAAAGTTCTCCACAGGGTATTTGCAAGGGCCTGTAGTGAGAGAGGAGGGAGGTGGAAGGTATGCTTCTCGTATGAAGACGACACCGTAGGTGTTCCTCCATAGAGAAGGGATGTATATTTTCTCTTCGAAGCAAGTATTCACGGTGAGGTCAGCGAAAACCACATGCTCCTTTGAGAAGCCCTCCATGAGGTGAGCTTGTACCCTGTCTTTCGTCCTTCGGGTTAAAGAATCGGGTGATCTCTTCACCGGAGGTTTCCAAGTGCAAGGTCAAGGTTTCCAAGGTCGTGGGGTCTGGGTCACTATCAGGAAAGTGACACGGTCATGGGCAGGGGGAATTTCGCGCCTGACACAATTTAGCAGCGCAGTTTCCGAGTCGCTTAGGATGCAGGTTGCACTGGAGCTGCCAAGCGCTAGAGCGGCCGCGATCTCTCCCGACTCCTCTAGATCCAGTCCCGGAGATAGCTGCTGCGGTTTTGTGCTCATCGCTTGACGCATCTGCCTGTGTGGCTTCCTGTTAACCATCATGTCATTTGAAGGACTACTGTCCTCGTTTTTAGTTGCTCGCGATTTCGGTCAGGGTGCGTGTAAGGGGGGAGAGGTAGAATGCGTAGCGTTTTAAAGATTTCCTGGGAACGTTTAAGGAGTCGTGATTAGCTGGACGCGGATTTCGCGTTTAAAAAGTATATTCTTCCGGCAGACGTGCTGGCTAGTCGGAGATGCAGTGCCTATAGGTAGGCTTCTGTTAGTTCTTGTACAATTTTATGCACCGCTATCTTCTCCAGGTGTAGTTGGCGACAGGTGAGCGCCAAAAGGATGCAGAACCAGACATCATTCATGGTTAGTTGCCACTTTCTCGTGCCGTGTATTGATTGCATGCTGCCGTCTACACCAATTTTGATCCATGTGCAATGGGCCCAGATAACATCGCTATAGCATTTCCCTCTTAAGCTGCGTTAAGCGGTGCACAAATTTAGTATTGCGCTATCACTTAAGTCTCCAATTACCGACCTTACAACTCTTTACTTGACGCCAAGCCTTGCAACATAGCCTCTAAATGAAAGAAAAGTTAATCGTGACGTGCTATAACCCATACTTCGCATTTGGCCAATTTCCTTGAATCAAATGATGTTCTTTTCGAGTTTTTCTCCTTTTGAATCGCTTCAAATCTCTGTTTTCAGTACAAAAAGCCGCTTTGTCTCTAGAACTTGAATGTCGATCAACGCAAGTTAACTTCACTTGGTTAAGAATGTACTACGTTTTTCGTGCTGTCATTTGATGGAGCCATTATGATTGCTAAATAATTCTCATAAATTTTGGTATCTTTTAGAACTCTATAGCCGCAGCCTCCCAATGTGCTAGAAAGTAACAGCTATAATGTCTGCAGTTCCTAATAACGGAAAATAAAAAACTCGGCCTGTCTCGCGCATTATATCTTCGGAGTGTGAGAATTATTGTTTGTTACTGTCAAACATATTGCAGCATTTTACTTGCATCTGAGTAAAACAGCAAATATTTAGGTCGTAAACCATTTTACTATGCCTTCCATACTGACTACAATGCTATAAAACAGAAACAAAATGATGGTGTGACCAATACTGGGCGCACACAGGTCGTTCAGAAGCAGATCAAGTGACCATCATTCTCGACTACGTCAAACATCCGCTTTCGCAAAGTCGTAGAGCGCCGGCACAAGGTCGTTTTCAGCCTTCAGATTTTCCTACCGAGTACTTATGGCCTCCCACAACTCATCAGGAGTAGTGGCATGGATGCCCATTTTCGACCTGCTGGCTTTGAGAATGCCCCCAACATTTTCAATTTTCATTTCAGCGCCCTAGGACGGCCAATCTAGCGTTATCATTCCAACTTTATCGATGTGCGCGGTAACTGCGTGTGCCATCTGTATCGAGGAGAGATAAATGATGGCAGTATAGGTTAAGGAGTAAAGGCGACCATCAATACAGTGTAGAAGACAGAGTCCGTCCTTCGTGATGACCCCCCACACGTTCACAGATAATCGCCCACTTGCCTTGATGTCCTAGACGTAGCAGGGATCATGCCTGAAAAAAAGACAGTATTTAAAGCGACTTATGACAGGCGGTAGCAAATTAATAATATTGTAACAGTACAGAAGAAGATGAAGCTTAGAAGACAAGTGAAGGAGAAAGACGTTGGAAAAAGACTCGTGCCGGACGCGCTGCCGTTGACCAGCTGAGCTCCCTACCCTATCGTCTTGTTGTTCAGCGCTCCGACTTCTTACCCCCTTCGTAACAATATAGTATACAAAAAACAAGCAAATAGACAAAAGACTAACGTTATTCACTTATCTTTTTGCGACTGACCGGTACATTTTTTTGTTTCTGGCCCCGCTGTGTGCAATAGGTGCTCTCATCAGTGAACGCGACGTTTGACAATACGTCGACGTCCATTAGAGATGCTCTTGAGCAAAGGCTAGCCTTTTTTATGGTACTACCGGAAAGTAGGGGCCTCTGCGCAGCCGTCATATTTCTGATCCCTGTTGCCCTCGACCCTTGCCTAATTGAATTGTCTGACACATTAAGGCTGAGGTGCCCGTGTACTGTGCGCTGTCAGTGCACGTTAAAGAACCCCAGGTGGTCGAAATTTCCGGAGTCCTCCACTACTACGTCTCTCATAGCCTGAGTCACTTTGGGACGTTAAACCCCACAAACCAACCAACACTAAAGCTGAGGGCAGCCCTTAGTTCACTCGCTGTTATTAAAGGGTTGTAAACAGTTCAGGCAACCATCTGCAAGTCTTGTCCTTCGCTGGGTTTTCTAATGAGGAAGTGAGGAGCATCCCAATCTTTTCTTCATTGCGATAGGCCCGTACAATTCTTCCTACTGAAGCACCAGCTAATCCTGTAGCTTTAACAATTTCCTTCTGCGAAGAGCCGCCCATTGACATTCCTATAATATGGAGTCTCTTCGCTTCAGGTAAGCGAGGGGGCATCTTGGTAACAGATGGAAGCTCCCTTGAGCACGGCCTGTAGAGCAGCTTCGTTGAAGTTTTGATACGGTCTTACAGCTTCGCCGCCGCGCTGAAGCCTAAAACACGCCACGTGCTGATAAATGCCCTTTCTTTTTAAAGACGAAAAGAACCTTCACGTCAGGAAATAACAAAGAAACGATACACAGTATTCCGCCTTTCGATTGATTGAGCTTGTTCGACGTATATTTATATTTTATTGACTTGCTTGGTTGCTGCGAGGCTGATCTTTGAAGACATACTCTGAGCAAAACCATTCGCCTACTTACGCTGCCTGTTCGTTTGAGGTGCTGTAAAAGTGGGTGACGTCCTTTTAAGAAGGAACAGTCTAGCAGATGATCGGCCCAGCTGAACGCGCTTTGTCGGCTTGCGCTTTGCCTCAAACTGTTTCTAGCCACGCCCCATCATACGGCGCTGACCCACGCAAAGGTAGCCGCTAGCGTACGCCAGTTAATGATTTGGGCGCCTGTACATGACACTAGAAGCCGAAATTTTATAAATATTAAGGCTCACAAAACCCGTCTACATAACTACATTGAAAGACCTACTGTCAAGCTTTCAATCTTGAGGGGGCATCTTTACTACGTTCTGTCGCAAAAATTACACGAAATCCACCTCAGTGGCGGCTTTAAGGACGTTAAAAAGACTCAATCAGACCAATGGTATCTGCCATTACAAAACGCTGCGCTTTTTATATTTAAAGAAATTAGTACAACCTTTATCAAACACATAGAGGCCAAGAGGTTTACTTAAGAGGCTAGACACCCGGCTCGTTATGCTGTAATGCGTTTAAAAGGTTTTTGTTCTTTGAGTAAAACAGCTCTTATTTCTACCCAGGTCAAGCTTTCAGTCTTGAGGGAGCATCTTTACTACGTTCTGTCGCAAAAATTACACGAAAATCCCCTCAGTGGCGGCTTTAAGGCCGTTAAAAAGACTCAATCGGACCAATGGTATCTACCATCACAAAACACTGAGCTTTTGGTATGTATAAAAATTTTGTGCAGCCTTTATCAAACATAGAGGCCAAGAGGTTTACTTACGGGCTAGGCACCCGGCTCGTTATGCTGTAGCGCACTTAAAAGAATTTTTTTTTAAAACAGCTCTCATTCCTACCTAGAAATCCAGAAGTTTACAACGGTCTTATAAATAATGTAAACTCTTAAACTCTCCCATCAAACAGCTCAATCCGTTGTTTACATCAGCACGATGAAGTTGTGTCGTCTAGACGGCGCCTATCCCGACAAACAGCAATTAAACATCCTTATCTAGATTTTGGGTACAGATGTCATGGATGATGTCAACAGTCGCTCCAAAGGTACCGGAAATACTGAGGGCCTTACAGCAGGCGCTTAGTTCCCGTGAAACGTCGGTAATAATGCATAATAAGCAGCCCACCGTAGCTTCTGAAATTAATATTTTTGGATTTTAAACAGTGAGAGCTTCTCTTTAAACTTTCTCATTTAAGACATTTCGATAAATATGAACCCTTTGTGCGCGCGTGTCCCGTTACAAGGGCGTCAAAGGATCCTTCTTTGGCACCCTGCTAAATATCACGTAGATACCTCGAGCCACTCATACGCGCCTTGACGGCAGTCTTCATTATGCTGCAGATAAGGTAAGGAAAAGTAAACACTCACAGTGCAGTCTAATGGCATACAAAAAAAAAAGAGCTTGGACTGGCTCATTGTGAATTCTTCACGAGACAGATAAACTCGCATCTCGGCGAACAATCGCGCTGGTGTTTTCTTAATCCTGAGGCTGCTTATATTCGCGCTTTCCTCTCTCTGTTTTTGCATGCAAGGCAGCACGTCAGCCGACACGCGGCGCACGAATAAACGTGAACTGCGGCCATTTTATTGCGAAATCAATGCTACGACAGCCAAAGCGAGACCTCAGGTGGCCGCAGCTACGCCGTGAAAAGCCGTAGCTACGATATTTGAATTCCCGTTACCCCTATGCCACAGGAAAGAGCTGCCGACTCGGGTCGCTCCTTTCATATGGGAGGGTGATATCAGAATCAGCCTGCCAGAACCGTTTGCATTCTCGTTACCCCTACGACACGCAGGCACGTCCTTACGGCTTGGTTGAAGCCTCACTTTATATGTGGGCTGGTAGCTTACGCTCTGGAGTCATACCCTAAAAGAATGAGCTTAAGTGTCCCCAATAAAGTAGCACCTTACACTGACAGGGAGGGATAGCGAAATAATGTTCCAGGGAAAAAAAGCTTCCGCTGTTGCTTTGGCAGTTCGACTAGGGTTAACCAGAGTTAAATCGCAACTAATGTTTTTTTTTTTTTTTTTTTTATTTTTTTTTTTTTTTTTTTACCAGAGACTTTCTTCGGTTATGCTATTACGTTGACTGCAGTCTGTTCCAGTGCATGTTCCCAAACTTATCTTCTCCTCCCTTTTTTGAGTGGTCTTGTGCCCTTGAGTAGTATCTACCTCGCATTCGGGAGGTACTACAGTTCGCTGTCATCCGGTACCACCGGGTACCCAGGCGTTTTACAATGGGCCAGAGATTTCCCTTGGAGTCAAATAAATAAAGGCCTTGGACGACACTCGTGTTGCCATCGATTTTACAGAGCTTTTATCCCCTTCCACTCTCCAGTCACTCCAACTGTTCTAGCATGGCACATCACCTTTCTGTTCTTCATAATCTCATTTTTATGCATTTTACTTCAAAAGCAGGGGCATTTCGTTACGGCGCGTCCGGCTCATATCCTGAGTACCGGAAAGTGACTAGCTTTCATTAGGGGTATAAGGGAAGGAGGTAGTAATTGCGAACTTGATCCTCATTCATGTAGTACCGATCATTCACTGTCACACCATTATAGAGTGTGGCTTAAGGTAGTGTCAAAAACAGGCTGTCGTCGTTTTACTCCTCTTTGTGGAAGTGCGGGAAAAAGAAAGGACGGAGACAAGGTGTCGGCACTGTCATACATTTATTCAAGCTGCTTCGACAAAACAGGCCTCTTGGCCGAATGCGTAGCATGCATGTGGACTAATAAATAAAAACATAGAATACGCGTCGAAAATTCAGCGACTCATTTCTGTCATCAAAGTCCTTGATCACGCGCATGTATTCTAGTACTGCACAGTTCACACGCGGCTAATTACAGCGCTTATTTTCTGATCGTTTTAACAAGGCACAGAAGACAAACGATACAAGATGTGAGATAAGAGAATAAAATGCACAACAGACGTATTATGTGCACCATGCGGCAACTGTACTTTGGTGAAGTTGATTTTTCCGTCCTTTTTTTCCTTCTCGACGGATATGCCGTGGTGCCACATTTGGATGACGAGCAGTATGAAGAAGAAAAAAGGGATAATCTTTATTTCCCATGCGCTTGACGTAAAAGAGGAAAGGGACCTGATGACCCAGAAAAGCAATGATAAAAAGGGGGCATGCGTCACAGTGCGCTGAACAGGTAAAAATAAACAACTACTATCGGGAGCTGTCAGCTTTCAAGGCATATGTATACTAGCAATAAAATAGTATCCAAAACAGTTATTTCACTCACTTTCAAAGTTTAAAAATGATATTTCAATCTTGCAGCGCTCATAAGCTTGACATGTGAACGTTAATAAACATAAAACAATCAGTCAAAGAAATCAAAACGAAAGAGTTCCCTTTACGTGCTCTTTTTTAGCTCTCACAGCTTGCATACTTCCCTCGACATTCCCACTTAAAACAGGCATACAGAGGTAATCGCCAACCTCAGAACAGAGGTATTTTCCTGCGGAATATTTCCACGCAATGCTTCGCAAGTGTAATCTCTAGCATACATCTCCGGAAGTTCTGGCACCTTACAAGCTTCAGAAAACAGCATTAATGCTATGGGATGTGTGCACGTTTGTTTAAACCCGTGTGCTGTTTTTCACTAAGACGGCGTTATATATTTGCACTAATGCAGCGTAAACGTATGGAATCAGCGGGTGACCTCGAGTTAGCCTTCAGACCTGCTGTTCGACTCTACGCCCCACCGTGTATCTAAAGTGCGGCACCTTTCAACTCCTTGCTCAAGACCCTCGACTCATTATTTTCTATAACACCGCCGCTTGCCTGCCGTCTCAAAACAAACTCGCATCTCTGCGCCAAATCTTCCTTGTTGTCTCAAGCTAAAGAACTAAAACTCGATTTTGAATCCCACTCCCAGTTTAGTTCACCTTGCAGATCCGGATTATTTTTAGGCTTTAGCTTGCCTAAGCACTTGCGTCCCCTGAACAACTTGAGCTGGGGCGTAGCCGAAGGCAGAGCCAAAAGCTGGTTGCGCGTAAGCCCCTGTCTGATATGCCACTTGCGGTCTCGCCACGGCGACAGTTCCGGGGAATGGAGCGATCACCTGCCTGGTCAGACCATACGGCATGGCTGACACCAGAGGTGCGGCTGCTGCCAGCGGCATGGCGACGGGCGGAGCCGCATACAAGGCGGGAGCCCCGGCCAGAGTCCTCGGGTAGGCCATGTGGCCAGGGTAGGTCATGTGGCCAGGGTAGGCCACGGTAAAGGGCGCTGCTGCCGCTCCCGTCGCGCCAGCAGGGTACGCGAACACGGGCCGCTGGTACGCCGCGCCAACCGGGGCTGCCACGGGGGCTGCCTGGACGTACTGAGGCGCATACAGGGGCCTCATGTATGTCAACTGGACTGGTGCGGGGACACCAGCCGCACCACCTGGCAGGGCATACGCCGGCCTCTGGAAGAGATACGTCTGTGCTGGTGGGTAGGTCACCGCTAGTGGCCTAGCGACGGTGACAGATCCGGGTCTCGTGAGGGTTACACCCGCAGCTTGTCCGGGAGCAGCAGCAGCGGCGTTTGTTGTGACGGTCACAGTCTTCGCCTTCGCTGCCGGGGCCGCTGTTTGAGCTGTGGACACGACTGTCTTGGTGCCTGCAGCCGGTGCTTGTGCGGGAGCAGTAAAAACGGGTGGCTGGTAGACAACTTGCTGATATGCTGGTGGCGGGGGCGCTGAAAAGAACACAGGCCGCTGGTAGGTGACGGCTGGAGCGCCGACAGGGAAAGTCGTCACAGTGCCGGTTCCCTGGGCTGCCGTATTCGGAAGGACGGTCACCGCTGGTGGACGGGCTAGGCGCAATCTCGATGGTTTCTCGAGAACAGTAACGGTCGACGTCTGTCGCTGGGCAGCATTCACTTTCTGAGGGGCTTCTTCTGCAGCTGCGACTTCCAGCGGCTCATAGCTGGAGGCGCCCGGAAAGGCCAAGCCCCCGCCAAGGACGTTGCCGTAGCCGGTGAAAGCGTAAACGACATCGTCTGGGGTAGCCAGAGTGCCAGCGATGACGCTGAGAGGTAGAAGTAGCCTCTGCGAAGATTTGCATTATTAGCAGACCAAAGGAGTGCATTTCACGCATTCTCCTAAGATGCGCAATGAGACGTGTCGTATAATTAGTGAGGCATAGTTCAAAACACGAGTTTATAGATCCTTCAGCACACTAGATACATGGCGTGCATTCTAGCGGTGTATTCAATGCAGCGTATAACTTACTGTTCTCGCATTACAAGCGTGAAACGCAGAAGCACTTCTGAAATTAACGATTTCCAAGAAAATGAGAAGAGGACCACCAATAGGGGGCGATTAATTGTCCTTTTTTCCGCGGCTTCGTTGCGCGGCCAGTAAGGCAGGTAAAAGGCTCTCTAGCAATCGGGTTCACTTGGCCATTGATCCACCTCACATCACGAGTTGTCCTTTATACAAACTTTTTGCATTTCTTTTCTCCGATATGTACGTACCCCGATTTCATTCCTTAAAACTACGGGAAACTGGCTTCAACACTAACGCTAGCGAGCCCGTTAGTCTGCAGCAGGCTGCAATCTCCAAAATGTCGCCTACACAGGGAGTAGTCCTGCATGATTGTCTCATACGAGACTATAAATCAAATTTTAATCGCTCACGCGGCCATTGAAAACCAAATATCATGCGAAATAACAAATGTAGCTAAAAGCTCACCAGGATCATTGTTGCGCTTTACAAGGCCCCTGCAGCAGCGACGACAAAATTAAGAAAGTAGCTTTCGAAGATGAAACGAGGGGGAAGCAGAAACCGTAGCCTGGTCGACTGGGCACTCTGAAACGGAACTGGAAAGCCGATTGCTCTACTTGGGGCTTTTATAAACCGCTCGAAAGCCGCGCCCCGCCGCGTCTGCGTGCCGGTGGGCCGCGCTTCCGTTTGTTCCGCTTTTATTTTTCACTTTTCATCCTCAAGTCCGATCGCGGCGGAGCGGTCCTCGAGCGAGCGCGAGAAGCGTGCTCTGATCACGACAAGAAGGTCCAGAAGCCAATGAACTCTCTGCGTCTGTAGAAAGATGTGCGGCGAGGGTTATGTGTGTCTATATCGCACTTCGAGGGAGAGCGGTCGCTTCCGAAGTCACAGACCATTTCCTCCCTCCTCCATTTCTCGTTGTTACATACGCCCTCACTCACCATACGCTAACAGACAGACAAGAACTCCTTTACTTTCTCCATCTAGGAGCTCCTACACGAGTCCTCTTTTCTTGTTCCGGTCTTCTTTCGGAAGGAGGGATAGAACGTGACCACGAGCGGACCATGATGTCTTCAGGATTCTTCCGTCGATGGCCCTTGCCCCCTCCACCACCCAAAGACGTGTTGGAGGGTGGCTCTCTCGGCAGCTGATCGGTCGGGCCTTACATAGGCCCTCGGGCGAAGGAGCGAAAGAAGGGCTTCTGAAGGGCGAGAGAAGCTTTAACGGTGTATACTCCAGGCTCTCGGTCTTTATCGCATCCTCGGTCCCGCTTGCGGTTGCCGTTCGGCTACGGCATCGTCCGCGCCGAAATAGGTTATCCGCGCCAATCTCTCCTCTCGATCGTCGTGGAAGTTCGAGCGGCGAGGTACTTCGGGCGCCTTTAGGGGATTCACGGTGGAGGGTGAGGGTGCTGGGCGATATTTGCCACAGCCTTCCTACCTGGCTGCCTGTTGTCTGGTCTCTCGGTGCGAGTCGCTGTCAGTGCGATCTTCGAAAGCGGGTTCGGTGCTGAACCCCCGGGCAGATCGGCAGTTTGTCTTACTTTTCCGGTGGACTGTGCGGATGTTAGTCGGTGATTGTTTTGCGCAGTCGATGGAATACGGGAATATCCGTACGTGCTCTGTGGATGTCCCTCTTGTACTGGTTCCTTTTATTTTTTGCTCTTGCAATTCAACATCTTTCAGCGAGCGTTTTCCACACGCACTTTCCTTCTGTTTTATGTAAGTTGGGCGTAACCTACAGTCCGGCTGTAAGAGGAATGTTAATGGCTGCAGCAGTGCGAGTAAGGATTCTAAAACGGAAACTCGGCGAGGCGTAAAATTCCACTGGGTTGTTTTATCCTATCGGCGATTATTTGCTCTTACTTCTTGCACTCTGTTCGCCATTTTTCTGCCCTGTTTGTCCTACATCTACAAAGATAAATGTAACTTTTTGTGTGGGTAACTCAGAATCGCTTCCTTTGAAGACACCACTTGTAGAGTCCATTAGAGTGTCTTCAGCAGTGACTGAGCTAAGTTTTGCAATAAGAGGTTTCTCTCAGATCAAAGTGACATAATTTTGCTACTTGTATGCGTTGATAAGAAGGCTATATACTCGATCTAGAAGGCAAAGCTATTGCAACTGAAATCCCTATGAACAAGGCAGAAAAAGAAAACATTGTATGGGTGCACATATGTCATTGATATCAGCGGAATAAACATCCGTGAAGAAACTATACAACTAAAGCAGCATAGTTTTTACACTCTTCCTTGCCGGTAAATCCTGCGCTGCATTTTACTGGCCACCGATCCTGATCCTGGGCTACCTAAATAAACATAAGTTTGATGCATCTTTCATCACCTATGTCCTCAGGTCGTTTCTCAGTGCCGGGATAAATTCAGATGCTTGTGATTTGAGTATGGTGTATCGCTTTTCTTGGTAATCGTATGGCTATTATATAGAGCAAGCTTTGCAATTTTTCATTGGATAGCTATTTTTCTGCTGAAAGTTCTATGCATGAAACTCCCAGCGACCGCTTCAGTCTAAAAGAGCCACCATTGATATAAATCAACTCATTTACGTTGCCCTAATATTCAGCCTTTTACCTTGAATCTTTACTTCTGTCGTGCTCTAGTATTTCTGCTGAATGCTCTACGCATGAAACTCCCAGTGACCGCTTCAATATAAGAGAGCCACTATTGATATTAATCACCTCGTTTACGTTACCCTAATATTCGGCCTTTTTACCTTGAATCTTTACTTCTGTCGTGCTCTGGTTTACTGTATACACTCTCCCCCCCCCCCCCCTCCCCCTCTTAACAGCTCTCCTAAATGGGCCGTAATCAAGCTCTGTTCGACTTGGGTAATTTGAGGCGTACACCTGCCGACACTTGAGCATGCACACGCTAGAATGCGTTTGTTTGTTTTTCTCAGAATAGAGATAGCAGCGCCACGCATTCATTTTACTCAACGCAATTCCTCCTTCTGTTCTCGCTGATTTATCTGAAAGGAGAGCATCTTGAAATGGCACGCGTTGCGTGCCATTTTGCATATTCCTTAAGGCACCGCGGTCAGGGTGCACGCATTCCCGCTGTCTTCGGCTCTCGATTGCAGGAGCCATATTTCTTCCGAAAAGCGGGCAAGGCCTCCGGGCGGCGCCCGATCGTGCAATGCACTCAGGACCGTCGGTCGCGGCCTGGATTAAAGCACAGATGGTCATCTGTGCATCGAAGTCAAACAGCGTGAGATGGATCTGCATACATGATGACGACATGGCACCGACAGACTGCCCTGCATTTTGCAGCCTGCTTTTGCAACTCCGAGATGAGCTATGCCTTTTTATTTATTTATTTTTGAAACATTGTCAATCCCTTTCTGGATTATTGCTGGAGAGGGCAAACAGTACAGATATTGAACAGCGTCTTAAGTTTGAATCTTTAAAAACTAAAACAAACATTACTATAGGCAAAACAGAACAAATCCGCATGCGGAGCACGGTGCCACAAAAAAATAAGGTAATCATGTAATCTACTGGGCATGCGATTTAACAGAAATACTGGGAGAAACATTCTATTACAAGGTTTTACTAGTGTTACGATCAGAATAATGTAAGTACAGAGCTCTGAGCCGGCTAAATAAACGTGTCTCTTGTTTCCTGCGCTGTGACTGAAGATTCAAGCGATTCCAATCACAGAAAACTTGTACAAAAAAACAAATATAGGAAGCTATTACAGTGACAAAAGAACTCATCAAGGTGAGCGCACGTTCACTACCGAGACAGAGGGTGTAGGCATTTAGGAAGCAAATCAAAATTAACTTTTTTGTTAACCTAGCGCAGTGTAACATTTTTCCCAACACTTATCTAGGGGGAAATGCTCCATGAGTATATCCGTGTGTCAGTTTTCAGGCAACCTCCTAGAGTATCCCATTCGCGAGGCGCGCAATACACTTCGCTTTCCTATACACGTCGGGGAGGATACAAATGCAGGAATGCTCTTAACGCCCACATCATTGCTTTACCGTCTTCTTCATTGTTTGTCCGTCCATCCACCCACGTGCAAACATTTAGCCTTAAAACAATGTGCACTCAAAGTATTTTAAGGTTTATCGGGGTGTAGAAGTAACGCTAATCGGCAGATCAAAAGAATGCATGTTTAGCGCTTCGATTGGCTCAGCTACGCCTGTAGCCTTATCCAGTAACAAAATATACAGGTCTGCTCTGAGTGCTCAGGCAGTGACACTCAGAAAAGAAAAGGTAAGTTTTCAAATAAGAAGTTAAAGGTGTTCCGGAAGAAGCACACGAGCTCCCTGCTACATAAAGGCTCCCACTGTTCTCAAGGAAAACACATTAAAGAAATCAAATGCAGAACAGGCTTAAACGCTTTAAGCTCATATTGTTACGAGGCGGCAAGCCGATGAAGAAAGGAGACAGAACATGACCGACTGCGATGGTAGATGACGTTTAATGAAAGATGGCGGACTTAGTGCTACGAGGACACACGAGGGCGGACCTATAGCGCGAGCAGCACGCACGCGGGCATTACGACACGTAAATTTGATTCAAATCACGTTGTGTAAAACCTACAGTGACACGATAACACTTGTTTTTCCGCGTAAGCAAAGTAGGGCTGTTCGCGCAACTGCAGCAGTGATAGCAGCACGCGCAATGGGCGGTCGTAAAGAACAGATAGGCCATCGCTTACGGCCTTACTTGTCACGGCCTTACTTGTCGAATTTCGAGGTAGGAAGCATCAGAACATCGGCAGTCAAGTTGAGGATTGCCAAAACGTTCGCACATACTGCAGTGATTCCAGAACAACGTGGTTCCCTCTCGCGTTACAAATAAGGTGATAACCCCACATGTCGGCGACGATAGAGAAGACACATACAGAAAATAGGTGGCACATCACGGCCCACCTTTCGCGTATTGTAAATTGTTGCAAACTTATGTAAATTTAGCCCATATTGCAACGAAAGTCTGCTGTTCAAACCCAGAGTTCTTGACCTCTTGTACATGGGTGGGAGGAGCCACAATGTGTCCGTTGTGGAGAATAGAAAATAAATTCAAGTAGCCATTGCGAAACTTAACGAGGTGGAATTGCTGTTTCAGGAAAGGCTGTATGTTGCATACTTCAACGAAATGACTGAGAATCTTTTTCTCATCGGTGTCACCTGAGGCTCCCTTCGCTTGCCTCAGGACATCGCACGCTAACATCCAGACTTCACTCCATTAGTAAGTGTTAAAAAATTTCTAAACCATCGCCATTAAAATGTGCATCGCGAATGTTTTAACTTTACGTTCTTGCACTGATTTACTTTCAAATGTTGCTAGGCATTGATCCTGCACCCTAGCTGAGGTTACATATGTTCCGGAGTTACGACAATCTCCGCTTATCACTCGGACACGCAAAGACAATCGCTGCTTTTTCCAGTGCCACCAATAGCTCGGACTGCAACAAATCGATGCTCAGCAGCTGTTGCTGCCGAGCATTCAGGAGTCTACCTAGGAACTCCACATTAATCCGGAACAGGTTAGTTGCCGAACCACGTCCACGCGCTCGCCGTCCAGCCCTAAACGAAGCTCCTGGCAGATACTCTCACCTATGTCGACACTGCCCCGACTAGTGTGCGTGCTAACGCGTTCGTGTGGCAAAGCCCGTCCTCTCACCAATTTTGTTGCGCACACACT
This sequence comes from Amblyomma maculatum, assembly GCA_023969395.1. Lineage (NCBI taxonomy): Eukaryota > Metazoa > Arthropoda > Arachnida > Ixodida > Ixodidae > Amblyomma > Amblyomma maculatum. Next base: position 93,420 of record JAJIZL010018983.1, on the reverse strand, counting down.
AGAAACGTCGAACTTCTATCCTGACTCTGCTTCTGCTCCGTGTTTGAAAGAATGTCCGAACTGTGCGATTGTAGGTTATTTGCATGGTCATACTGCTCGCTCTTCGAGTTTTCATGGTATCGAGTATATTGGTGATCGTCACCATTTGCTGGTGGATATCTATGCATGCGTACGACACTTACATGCAAAGCTGACGTTTGTATGAATGAATATAAACCATACAAATATATATTCCATATAATACAAAACTCGTACATTTTGCGGACAAATAATTATTATTTCTTGAACTGCAGGAAAGCCCAACTCAAAAGATACTCAAACATTTGCAGAGCTTTTCGTTCACTTCTGCTAATATGCTTTAAACAGGAACTCATGCATTAAAATGGAAGTGACGTTGACGACAAACGAACAGACAGGTGTAGCCCTGAAATGAACTCTATATTTGGCTGACTTGTGCCCGCAAAACAACGAAGAAACTCAGAGGCGCCGATTGCAGCAAACGTGCTCAGTTGTCATCGAACAGAGAAATCCCGTCGCATTCGGCAGTGCTCAGTTTAAAGAAGCCGCAGAAATTTCTAAACAAACTAACCTAAGGAAACGAAGAGGCGTCCGTGTGCTGTGCGATGTCAGCGCACGTTAAAGATCTCCAGGTGGTCGAAATACTCCGTAGCCCTCCACTACGGCTCCTCTTTCTCTCTTTTCACTTTCACTCCCACCTACCTTCCTTCCCTTACGGCGCGGTTGAGGTGTCCACAGAAAACAAGTGAGAAAGATACTGCGCCTTTCCCTTCCTGTGAACCAATTATTATTATTATTAACCAAGGGATACTGGGAAAACGCGGGGACGGCGGAGGAGGTGGAGGAGTAAAGGCAGGGAGAGGAAAGTACGGAATAACACGGAAACAGCTTTGCTCGCCTGCGATCATTCCAGACTAATCTGGGCGCATCCCGCGTTACAAAGAAAGCACTAAGTCGCGCTTCGCGATACCGAGCATGAACAAACAAATAGCTCAAAATCGGTACGTGCGCTACAAGCACAGTGGCTGGTGGCTGTTGAAAACAGTAAATAAAGGTTCGCGGCATTATGTTTTTAACTGTCACCAGTTGTTGGTGTATATAAAAATTATTTCTCCAACTGCAGGAAAGCCAGACACAACTTTTTAAGAAAACACTAAAACCACTTATGAAATTTTTCGTTTTCTCCTGGTATTGTGCTTTATATGAAATTAATACGCATTAAAATAAAATAATTGATGTCCTTGGCAATTATAGCACGTTAACGAGGCCTTCTGCACCTCTGAAGGCGTTATGTTCCTACAAAAAAGGGATTTCGGAAACGTGTATAAAGAGACAGCAGTTTCTGCTGCTACGTGCACAGCTGAGAGTTGAAAAAATGAACGACTTGTTATACATAGTCCCAATATCTGCGCAAAAGTTGGAAGTACTCCACTATATCAAAGAGCTAATATGCCTCAGCCAGGTAGTAATTGGAGCTGTAATATGAATGGTAAAATTGCAGACTTGCAAAAGAACTAATTCAATTGTTACTTCTATCAAGCAAATGAAAATGGCATCTCTCGAGCGAAGACAATTGAAAACAAAAGGCAAAGAATGCTTGGGTCCACTATTAGGAAGGAATCATTGCTTTAATGAGGACTACATATGTAGTTTTCTTTAGTGCTGGTGCTAGTTGTGTATAAGCGAACGTTGACATTTTTGCCGCTCAAAACAGCAAAGAACACGCGCCAGGTGGCAAAGGACATGAAGTTGGTGCCATGCACGAATAATGCGGGCTCGCAAATAATAATGCGCTGTTCGTATTCGTAAAGATAGTATGCCATTTGTCTCATATTCTTGGCTATGTACTGTTAATTCTCATGTGGCCTGTGTCATATTTGTATAAACGGGAGCAGTGTATTTCAACTGAAGCAACAAAAGGTAGGCGATCAATGTGCTTCTAATTTAGATGAGTGTTCACAGAACCGGAGAAGCAGCACAGGCGGTAGAAGTCGTACAGAAGAAATATTTCAATTATCATAAGAATATTTCATGAAGTTTTTAGATTCATGCTATACAATTTCCTTATCCTTAAGGGACCCGGTAGTATATGCTACAAAATTTAATACGCAAGTTCGAATAGCGTTAGTTCCTGTACTTTTCTTTTTAAATGAGGATCTGCCAAGCCACCAAACGCTCTACCTGTGATCCAAGGGTTAAAATTTCAGATAACAAGAAAACTAAATAGGACAAACATGAACAAAGCAGTGCTCTGCAAGCCACGAAGAAATGTTCTCTAAACATTCTCGTCATTTTCTTGCGGCTGTCTTAAGCTGTTCATTAATATTCTCACAGCGAATAATCTATAGGTGATGTATATATTTACCCAGGAAGGAACATTACGCAACAAATCTACGACGCTTTAGTAATATTGTTGAGTTAAATGCCTTAGATCGTTTAGAAATATCAATGCATATATTTCCAATGCTGTCAACATTCCTGTAGTTCTGTGACTTCCCAAAGTTTGAACTACCCTCTCCGTAAATACTATGTCAATGAACTTCGCATTACTTCCTTACGTTTTTTATTATCTGTATAGAATGCAAAGCTAAACATTCGCAGCTGTGGATTGTTTCTCCTGTTAAATATATTCAATGTTAACAACAGTCCGTACACTGTTTAGGAGTAATAATAATAGAAAGAAGCGGCTTTAAAATCAAAACAAACTGACGTGATCGGGAGCAGTCATTGCGCTTCACGAATCTCCATTTATTTCATTTACTCGCAAATATGTTAGAATAAATATGATTGCTTGTAAGTGGGGTCAACGATCTATTCGTAATGATATTTGCTTCATGTTGGAATTAATGTTTACGGACAAAAGTAGTTACAATTTCTTTTTTCCTGAAACGAGGCGATTTTTCTACCAGGCAGAAGTTTCTGCTGCAGCCTCGGTTCATCTTCCGTGATCTTCGTATGCACGATGTGATTGGTAGCTCTGAGGCGATACTTTATAAGGGCTAAAAAAATCCATTAAGGGTTTAAGAAAACATTTCGAAATCATTACCTATATCTAATTTACCGGCAACCAATCCATTATTTGAAATACCTGAAGCCGTAAAATATAAATAACATGAAAATAACTGAGCAAGCACCAAACAACGAGAAAGCTCATAAACTACGAAGATGAAGTTAGACATTGGGTTGAAACTACATGTACAATCGGCTTGAGATAACAGGGAAAATCATAACGAAAAGGTCTACTTTAAGAAATCGAAATGCTAAAGAAATTCATTTTATTTTCGCTCACGCATTCAGCGTATGTTGTAAGTTCAGAACCCGATCTGCATTTTTCCCTGACAAATAATATTACTTTGTTTCTTGCGTTCGTGGTTCACCTGCCCCGTACGCATTTCTTTTCACGTTGGTGACATATATCGCGAACCAACGAGGGTCTATTTCCAGTAAATTGCCGCCAGTAAGAAGCTCCAAAAATAATCATTTTACCGGCCTGATATGTCCCCGTGCACAATGAATTGAATAACTCGATGCCAGCGATAGCTGCAATGGTTCTCACGGATTGCAAACGAACTTAATGAAAAGTTATCGACTTTTTGGCGCGTCGACCCCCGATGAAGGTGACTACAAGGTTTTTACCTGCCTGACATGTCCCCGAGCACAATGAAACTCGGTGAACGAACTGGACGAAAAGTTACCAACTCTGCCACGTCAACCCCATATGAAAACGACTACAAGGTCATACTTGTCAATGCACCATTCAGCATCAGGCTACCAGGGCTACTGTTGAAAGTTTGCAGCTGACGGGGCGTGTGAACAATAGCTAATGACGGTGTAGGAATCCCAGTAGACGTAATAAATGAAGCCTTTATCTCCGATATTTCATTCTTGCTTCAGCGGCAGCCCGGGAATTCGAAGGGCTGGGTTAACCGGGGACAGGTGGCCGAACAAGGAGGGCTGGTGTGATGGCTTAAAGGGAGTGCCCGGAACATAAATAGCATTCCGCACCTCCCCAGATTCCATGCAGTAATGACTGCAGTCAATCCTGTCAGGAGAACTTAGAAACCCGTCAAAAAAAAAAAAAAAAAGCTACGCCGCAGAGGAAGAAGAGAGGGAGGGGCGGCATTGTGTCAAAGAAGTGATTTGCACTTTGAAAGCAGTGACCTATATATATTCTTGAGTCCCTACGTTCATCCTTCTAGCACTTCAAGTATTTACGAATTGACCTCAATTAATTATAATAATACCAGTAATAATAAAGTTTATTGTCCGCAATATTTACACTTTTTTGCAGCCTCTAAGCATTTCAGTGCTTGCGAGTTGATCGGTGGAAGAAGAGCATACCAAGCACCGTCCAACGCAATGTCCACAGATAACACAAGTTGTACTTCAAATAAATCGAGTAAAATCAAAAAGAAAAGAAATACAAAAAAGTGACATAACCACCCTCAAAATAAAACATAAACACATTCAAGTAAAACTAATTGCTGGGCTAGTTTTTGCATTACTCATAAAAGGAAAGATTCACAGCGCTAACAAATAGACACTCACAAAGAGACACACCATAGCTCCTGTCCTGTGTGTCTATTTGTTAGTGTCTATTTGTTAGCGCTGTAAATCTTTCCTTTTATGAGAAAAACACATTCATGCTATTAAGCTGATAGAGGGAAATGTAAAACACAAATAAGAAACAACTCGAAAGTATACAGTAGCAATTTCGATACACAATTCTGGTGAGTAATGAGAGACTTAGACAAAGGGAATACAATGCACATTTATGCAATCAAGTCTTGAATGGCACTTTCAAACTAAAGTCACTGTAATGTTCACTAAACTGAGTGAAAACGTAATAGGCTAAGCACCAACGTGAGACAACAGGAAAGTTACTATACTTTTCACATCAAACAGTCTAGCAGGAAGAAAAAGAAAAAAAAAAAGACACAATGCAAAAGAGATCGCACTACTTCCCGAAGGTACCATGCCTCTTAACAGGGCATTTGCTGTTTTTCTGCTAGTGATATTCAAAAGGTGTATAGGTAAGCTGTTAAACAACTATGGCACATAATTCTACCGACTTCTTTTCCCGTAATTTGTATAAACTCTTGGCATCACACATGTTTCAATTGTGCTTAGTGTTCTTCGTTTGCGAGCAGGTTCTTTCAAATTTATGTCATAGTAATTTGTTATGAAGCTATGTGATGTTAAGAAGATAGTGAGAGACCGGAAAGCGTGGCGTGACATGGTCCATAGGGTCACGAAGAGTCGGACACGACTGAACGCCTGAACTGAACTGAACTGAATTTGTTATCAATATCGCATATTGATACAATTGTCCTAACTTAACTATGGTAAGATCTTTCATGATACCTTCTGGTTGATCATCAGTGAGCTGTGTACCACACGCGATATATCTGGAAATCTAGCGCAGCAGTTTTTAGCATTTGTTTGACGAGTAACAGAGCAGCTGCCGTAGATACTACGCTTTCGCCTAAAAACTGAAACAACGTGTAGCGCTTTTCCACACTTGTTACCTCACGTAACTTGGCATATATGCCACAACTTCCCTTAACCTCTTACATATGTATATGATATGTTCGTCCTAGCCTTACAGGTAATGACTTCTCTCCTGTTCAAGCCCAAATATACGACAAAGTGAGTGAAAGGAAGTAGAACGCAACTACAGTCATCACAGCACAATCCATGGAGCCTTAATTGACCGTGAAATTCAACGCGCTTATGAGGATTTTTTATGCACGTGAACTTCGTCTTATGCGGGAGAGATGGAGAGTTTAAAGATCAACACGTATGCGGAAACAAAGTAAAAATGGAAACTCATCGGTCAGATTGATATATTTCATCTCAACTTGCACTTCCCCCTCATTGTTTAAGTCAGTTAAACTTGGACGAAAAGCCTGCTACAAATCTACTAGAACTGACGTTTTACTCCGATTTCACAGCATTCAGTTATTTGTCTTTGCACACCAAGACTTAGTTGCATTTTCATCATTATCTACAGAACGTCTCAAATACATTTCAGTCACTGACGGAGCAGCATGCATGTCTATTAAAAGAAAAATAGATCCTCAAAAGCCCTGGCTCTACTCGCCTGGACGGACGCTGTACATTTATCTACACAACGGCTTCCCGTATCCAGGTGCTGCCGCGTATGGCGGAACGGCGAACAGCGCAACGCACCAGTACACTGAAGCGTTCACAGGCGGCGGAACAGGCACGCAGATCTCCTTTTGTGCATGCAGAGCCACGCGTTAAAGCAACCTATTTCAAATCCCTGAGTTCGTTCAGAACTTAGAAAGCCATTCATTACGCAGTTAAAAAACGTCAAAAACACAATAAAAATAAATCCATGCAGAAAGGTACGGTTCGGCTAACTAGCCATATTGTGAGAGTCCCTGTTAGCGCACCTGGCTGGAACCGCGTTCACGGTGCTTAGATATTTTGGCATTGTTCCCCGGATTCTTAAATACTGCATCCTGCTTCAGCGCGTTTTTTTTTTCTCTTTCAAATATCCGCTCATATTGTGGAAGATGAACATTTTTTGAAGGAAAATTGTTGTTTATCTAGATCAATCTAGATCTAGTATCTGTCACACTTGTCTCTGTGGACACCTGAACCGCGCCGTAAGAGAACGGAGGAAGGTGGGAGTTAAGTGGAAAGGGAGGACGAGTAACCGTAGTGGAGGGCTACGGAGTAGTTTCGACCACCTGGGGATCTTTAACGTGCGCTGACATCGCACAGCGCATGGACGCCACTTCGTTTTGCCTCCATTGAAACGTAGCCGCCGTGGTCGGGATGGAACCCGGGAGCTCCGACAGAGTAGTCGGGCGTCTTACCCCTGCGCCACCCCGGCGTGGCAAGCCAATGAGTGAAAAGGTGGAAAATGAGTGCAGAGTTGCAGGAAAGGCTTTCGCCTTTACCGCACTTGGGAGATCTGAGTGCATCGAACAAAGTTTTCTGTCGGAAGTCAATGTTTTTCCACCACAATCGTGTTTATTTTATTTCAAATTCTAGTACATTTGTTTATAGGAAAGGAAAGACGCAGTATCTGTGGGACGTAAGGGAAGGGAGGAAGGTGGGAATGAAAGCGAAAAGAGAAAGAGGACGCGTAGTGTAGGACTACGGGGTAATCGGCCATCGAGGGTCTTTCATGAGCACTAACATCGCACAACAAAGCAGTGCCTCTCCATTTAAGTTGGGGTTGGGGAAAGCGAGTCTTAGCATTCTTTTGAGCAAGCTTTTCGAGCCGTCAGCGTCCCGCCGATTTTCACTTTCAACTACCTAGACAAATACGGTGCCTTTCCTTTCGTATAAACTAATTTACAATTCATGCTAAATGTTCCCTATGCTAGATGGTTGTTGTGGCTGCAGGAAGAAGGAAAAGAAAATGCACGGGCCTGCTACTGGCTCTGTAGCTGAGCCACCTCCGCTGCCTCGTGCAGACAGAAGAGAAAATAGAGAAGAAAGACAAGGAAGAGGCAAAGAAAGACGCGCGCCGCAACAACAGCCGTTGTCCACCACCGATCGGCGGGTGCAATGAGGGCCTACACAGATAAAAATTCGGTGGCAGGCTAGCCGCCGCAGCAAACGGCGGTGACCTACCTGCCCCAGCCCCATCAAGGCCAAGAAGAGCCACCCTAACCGGTCTTTGCATGGCACTGAATTTCATCTTCAAGTGTCTTTGACGTAATGAAGTCTGGTTGCCCACGATTTCGGGGTGTCCACCCGAAGTATGCTGCCCCTTCTTTTCTCAAAAAACTAAACTAGCTGTGCGATGTCAGCTTTAATACCCAGGTGGTCAAAATTACTCTGTAGCCCTCCACTACGTCTCCTCTTTCTCTCGTTCCGCTTTCACTCCCACTTTCCTCCCTTCCCTTACGGCGCTGTTCAGGCATCCACAGATAAAGTGTGACAGATACTGCACCTTTCCTTTCCTGGGAACCAATTATTATTAATTACTGGTTACGAGTCTCGATTGCTGTCCGGAGTACCCGGCTTCGATGCCGACAGCAGGCGGCTCCGTTCCAATGAACCACGCTTAGGGCGTTGTTTAGGTGTCCACTGAAATACATGTGAGATACTTTGGCCAAAAGCCTTCGCGTAGTAACACTGAAATTTGCTTATTGGTGATCACAGTGAAGATGTCAGGCAGTAACGACATTCGGCGATGATTGCGAAGGGCCCTTTAAGAAGCAAAAACTCTTTTCCAGGCCACGGCCAGGCTCGAGGGAGAGAGCGCTTCTCTTCTCTTACGGCCTCTCCAGTGGGGTCTGTTTCAACTCCCGCCGCGCCTCGGTGGGGTCGCCACCGCCCCACTGCTGCTCCTCCGCTACAGCCGTTCACGCGCAAGAGAAACGCGCGCTCGCTTTTAGCTTCGCCCCCGTCAGTTGCAACTGGCAGGTCCTGACATTTCGCCCCTTATGGTTTATACAAAGTCCGTCATCAACATCGAACATTTATCGTGTACGAGGAATAAAATACAGTCAACAATCCGCTCACGCGCGCGCTGCTTCGTCAGTGCGGCCCTGCACGGTCGAATGAAGCTTCGGGTACACTTCAACATTTTTTACCTCTAAGTTTTGTACAAAAATAAATTTACCAGGCTATGCAATCTGCCTTTGAATGTTTTAAGCAGGTGTAGCGCAACCTGACGTGAGTGCATGGTGAACTGTTGGGTGGAGATTCTGTCAACCGCTACCGTTTTCGTTTAGATCAGACGGCACCGGCAAAAATTCATGGCGCGTCTCAGATTCAGAGTAAATAACAAAAATTTACCCATATAGTAAAAATTTCACTTGTCTAGTGGACTGGGCTGTTCTAGCTTCGTTCAAAACATATCAGTCAGTTGAAAGACCGAAGATGTATATGTAGTCTCGCGACTACTTTTAATCAATGAAATGGGCATAAACAGTTAAGCAGAATCGAAAAGAGCAGCAAACAATAAAAAAATGTTCCTTCAAAGTTACACATTGCACTATATGCTCATCAATTCATCAAAGCGCGACCTGCGTCTAAAAAATTCAGACTCAAAATCTTCTTGCACGGCTTGTGCACATAAGGAGTTGGCATTTCGGTCTTCTCTGTCACTTTCCTGGTATAATTAATTGAGAAGAATTCTGAGAAATTTTTCAAATATCAAAGAAACGGACCTAATAACATAGCTGTTGTCAATTCCTTTCTGGCAACTCCGTGTTGAGGTCTGAAATGCTGACTGAATCAGGATCTTAAGTACTTCGAGAACATTTGTGTGTAGTAGGTGCACGGCAGCTTTTTCGAAAAAAAAAAAGGTTTGTCCAATAGGGCAACAAGCTCTGGTTTCGGATAATGCAGTCCACTAGAACATTGTCCTCGTAGAAGAACGTACTACATGGGGCTGCTTCTTTCGCTAGTTTCAAGAAGAATAGCGCAAGCGTCAGACGCGAAGTTGATTAACTAAACGATATATCCAGCGACGTAAGGTGAACCGGAATATGTGACAGTGGAAAATGGGATGGTAGGAGATGCCATCACTTCCTTCCGTGCCTTGATTTTGCTCTCAGATGAAACGTCCGTCTTGACAATGTAGTCATGTATAGTCATGTGCCGCTAGCTGTTACGGCCCTCGCATCTGGCATATGTGATTCCCTTCCGCACATTAACCTTACTTTCCCGAAGAGAGCCTCAATGGGTCGCTATATAAAGCTTGACATGAGTCTTCAGTGAGAGTGTCCTTCTTTAACGCTTTAGAAGTTTCTTGCATACTTTCGATATAGCAGGGGAACTCATTTGTAAGTCACTGCATCGAGTATCACCTTCATCATTTATTGGCCTTTTTTTACCACTTCGAGCACAAGTGGTGTCATGAATATCAACCATTTTTTGTTTTCATATTAAGCATAATATCGTGTAAAAAGTTCATTAAAACAATGTTTATTTGCAAAATTAAAATAATGTTTATAATACCACACATTGCCAAGTATATGAATTGTAATAACACTTAAAACTCAACCCTACAACGTTTACTTTGACTTATACCAATACTTTATATCATGCAAGCATTTTGCAATTTACATTACATTTTTATGAAATTATTTTCATCTTATGTGCTACCTGAATGGTTTCGCATCTAGCGCTGAAAGACGGTTTTGCTGTTGCAGACGAGTTGCTGTCATGTTAGCCTTGAAGAAGCTTCGATGTGATCACTGCTCATTCAGTTTTCTTTTTGTTCCCATTCGTGTACAGGCTTGGGAAAAATTCGGATTAAAATGAACAAAAGTAGCTACCATGCCGCAATGTATGCCACGCTTGTCGAACGTTTGCTGAACGACAGTGTTTTTTATATCCGTTCACGTGTGGTACGTTGACCACATGCCGCTGCAGCATCTACCTTCTGTGCTCTTTAATTTCGGGGCTGCACTCACCACGAAACTCGCGAGCGACAACACGAAACCAGGCAAAAACCACCCGCCGCCGCTGAAGCAGACGCGGAGCGAACAGTGAGCAGGTCGCGCCCCTTGCGGTGGCGGAGAGCGTAGCTCAAGGAGAAAAGTTCCCATTGTTCCCGCAGCGATTGAGAAGGCCGTAAGAAAGAGCGCGTGCCCTCTCCATCGAGGCCGACCGTGTCCAGGCAAAGTGAAAGTTCTCACGCGGGAATGGAACCGAGGCTCTTTCGAGTGTAAGCCAGTGCGCAACTTTTACACTGATAAGAAGCGTTCTTTTCTTGTGATAGTTCGGAACACTTATGCAACCGCCTCGCGCCTCAGGACATCGAAGCCACATTACTTTGCAGCAGCCGTCAGTTGAAATCAACCCCACTTATTAATCTTATCATTTATTTCTACTTCTCCAAACTACTAAGGATTACCAGTAACTAGTAAAGCCAGATAAGAGCACTACTTGGCAGCAGCGCATAATGTGCATGCGAGAATGATCTTACGTGGGCTTTTTATTTAATTTATTGATTACAAATGCCTACAGCCACCGTTGGGCATTATCATAGAGAGGTTAATTAGGTCGCAGAAAGGTCAAGAAGACAGTGAAACGGCGCCATCAAATTAGTTATACTACTAAAACACCATAAACTTATCCCTCAAGGTTACTCATCGATGGCATCAACATTCAAGTTCGAAATGCGGTCGTCTGTGTTACCTCTGCTTATTCCATACCGGCACAGCCGTGGGGAAGCACATATAGAGGCATCCGCTGTCTAGTGACGTCTCAGGAGATATTCGGCAAATACATGAGCCATCTCACCCGAAATGAACTCGAGAAAAATTGGTAGAGCTTGCTTAGAAGACGGCATGGCCAGGCTTGAAAATGAATACTAGTGCCAGACAAAATATGCAGACAGCATCAGCAAAATGCTTCTTCGTATGTTCCATATGGTTCATCAGAGTAGCCTCGAAAGAAAATCAAAAGAGGACAAGTATTTGCGAGTTTTGTGGACATATGTAGGGAGGGTGTTTTGTTTACAACCATTTTTCTTCCCTCCAATGTGCAGTCAGCAAAGGCATTTTAAATCGCATTTGCCATTTGCTATCCGCAACAGCTTAATCGAAAAATAGCTTTCTTTATTCAGTTCATCCTTTCAACGCATCGGAATCTGAATCACCGCTCCTGAATTGGCGCCGTGTATATATGGTAAACGAGCCATATCAGATTATAGTTTTCGTTCTGTTCTTGCGAGGGTTATCGTTTAGTTTGTCATCTCTCTTTTTTGTGTGTGGAGACAAAACAAGGCCATTAGCAGTATGCGTTATTTTTACGCCTTAAGTGCTACCTTTTTTATCTTTTTTCGGTAGAACCTCAACTGTCGCTAATCCGCGCCTTTTAACAAGCCGCATGGCCCTGGCTACTTCTCATTCCCTTGCATGAGTCATGCTCTTAGTACACACTGGACCGCACCGGCTAATGGCTGTCCTCGCTGTATCGCCCCTCGTGACCTCCAACTGGGAATTTACCCGATCTCACCTCGTGGGTCTCCACCGCCGAGTAACACCTTCACACTTTGTTTCTCTTCTCTGTCCTCTTGGTCAGTTTTTTTCTCTTTTCGTGCCACGAAAATTCTTTATCATAACACCTCCTGCCTGTCCTCTAACTCGACGCAACCTTTTGCCTCCTACTGGATTATCTTAACTAAACGACCACGCGCGCACAGCAGAAGCAGAGAATCCCGCCGCCCTCAGATTTTGGCGCGTTTCCTGTCGCAGGCGTGCGCCAGAAAAATATGCGTGCGTCCGTGCTGTGGTCACTTCAAGGCTTTACGGGAATCGCCTTCAACACCTTAATGCGGCGGAGAGCAAGCTGACTTCGTGCCTTTATTTCGATTTTCATTCCAATGTGGCAAGCGTCCTATTACAAGACATCATGCAGCCAGCGACAGTAAAGGGACTATGGGGATAACCAAACTTTTATTTTTCAGCGAAGAGGGTTTAAGCTTCTTCCAGGTAAACTGAATCAAAATTCTTCTGATTGGTTTGGTCTGTGGCTATGAGAGACGCCGTAGTGGAGGAGTCTGGAAATTTCGACCACCTGGGGTTCTTTAACGTGCACTGATATCACACAGCACACGGGCGCCTTGCTTTTCGCCTTTACCGAAAAGCGGCCGCCGGCGCCGGGAATCCCGAATATTCAGAAGTCTCGGAAGGCAACAGATGTTTGCACTAAGTATCGATGCGCAGGAAGTGGTGGCGAATGTGTCTGCTTATAGAGATTGGTATTTGCGGATCCTGACCACCCACGAAAAGGAAATAACTATGAGAATAAAATTGGAATGGAGTCCATTTTTCAGTACTCGCAGGTTATAAATAGGAGCTCACCAGTATCGGTCAAGAGCAAAGTTTATAATAGTTGTAAGTTACCTGTATTCACCTATACGACTGAAATTCGGAGCCTAATGAAAAGGATTCCACTTAAGTGAGGACAACGCAAACAGCTATGGAACGAAAAATGGTATGTGCGACGTTAGGAGACAGGAAGCGTGCACTAGTTGCATTACCGCATCCGTATTCTGAGCGTTAAAAGTTTACTGCTGTTACTGAAGGGTTTGTTTGAGATCTGTTTTCATTTTCTTACGTTTTCGGCAAGTACAGTTCTGCCGAAAAACCGAGGTCAGCGCTGATATAGACGTCAGCTGATGGAGCCTTGGGCACCACAGCTGATAGAGCAATTTACGTCGCAACGTATAAGCATGAATAGAGGTTTACAGGTCCCACAGCGGCCTTTCTCCTGCACTGAGTATAGTCCGACTGATGATGATGATGATGATGATAACTGCGGTCTGATTAAGAGAGAGCAGAGACTTAATTTAACGCAGCGGCTTCGCGCTATCACCTACCGCTACCGCGCGAGCGGCAATATACGCATGCGCCCTGAGCGCGAAAGATGGCCCCATGATCCCGTCAAATGCCGGCGGACGCTCACGCATGGGGCCATTGAGCGCGTGTACCGCTCCTGGAGCATCAAGGGACAAGAAGTGGAAGCTGTGACAGATTTTCTCTTCTTGAGCTCCAAGATTACCCCGGAAGGAGACTGCAGCCGTGAAATTAAGAGACGCCTGCTTCTGGGAAAGAGAGCCATGGCTAGACTTGACCGTCTAGTAAAGAGCAGAGACATTACACTGCCAACCAAGATCCGTATAACTCGTGCTATGTCTTTCCAGTTGTGATCTACGGATGCGAGAGTTGGACTGTGAAGAAGGCTGACCGCCGAAGAATTGACGCGTTTGAATTGTGGTGCTGGCGGAGAATCTTGAGAGCTCCCTGGACGGCCAGAAGATCAAATCACTCGATATTGTCGACCATAAACCCTGACTGCTCATTGAAGGGACAAATTTTTTAAAGCTCAGCTACTTTGGTCATCTGATGAGAAGAGAGCAGTCGCTGGACAAAGATTTGATGTTGGGAAAGGTTGAGGATCACCGGAGGAGGGGTAAGCAGCGAACGCGATGGTTACATGGCATCCTCGAGGTGCTGCAGATGAAGTTGTGTGATGTTAGGGAGATAGTGAGAGACCGGAAAGCGTGGTGTGATATGGTCCATAGGGTCACGAAGAGTCGGACACGACTGAACGACTGAACTAAACTGAACCGCTGACAGAGCGTAGCAGCGGTAGGCGGTAGCGGTATGTACAGGAGCTAAACTAAGTCTCTATTGGAAGCAAGTTTCTGAGAGTCTAACGCGGATCTGTCTAAATAAATGTACTTGCATTGTTACAAGTTCAGTTTTTATTTGTTATATATAAATTTTTACTGTAACTAATGACGATTGTCTGCAATACTTGTCGTTTCCGGTTGTCAAAGTAAGCTGTAGGCAAATCATATTGTAGCAGCAACCAAAGCCAAACCGGTCCGACATTTCGGTATCATTACTGTGAGTGTGACCTATGCTCGACACCCTGTGTCCTTACATCCAAGCTTCCATTCTGAAATAAACATGTTCATCGCTGACAACTAGCCTGCCCATATTTCTTGATAGCTTCTAGATGAAAAGAAAATGAATACCAGTGGACCAAAAGTTGTGGCTAACACGGCTGCAATCAAAATGATCAAACATACCGACTAGATAAATAAATATGATAACACTAATAATGATAACAAAGAGAGACTAAGAAGAAAAGCGGGCCTAGCAGTTACCTTCATCGTGAAAGGAGGAGGATGCAAGTATCAAGCAAGTGAGAATGGGGAGATGGTAATAGAGCTACAACGTCGTAACGAAGATGCATGGGCACATTCTGCGCATGGCGTCAGCATTAGAATACAGCAATTACTGATGTCAAACTAAGCTTGGTTCCCTTCAAAGACCACTGGTTTTACCGACGTTTGGGCAGGCCAGAGGAGTTGATACAGGAAGTGGTAGGTTACTCACTTCATCACAGGCTCCAAGAAAGCGGGGGCAGAAGGAAACGAACATTTTACTCCACTCGTCTTTTCTTTCAGTTTCCAGCCAAACACATGAGTTTTCAGTTTTCTGACTTTCTTGCTAGGTTGTAGATATTGTCACTTTTCTCAGGTTCCACTTGTACGAAATCACATCAAACGCAAAATCACGTGGTTACTTGTGCGTACAAACTCGTATTCGAACGCGTGGCCAAATCAAACCTGCACTTCAACACTTCATCGAGGTGGCTAATGAAATTTAACATCCAATTAGAGAAACATGGCTATTTTCAAAAGTGATGTCATAAAATATTAGAAACAATCTGTCCATCATACCGAAAGTACAACTGCCGTTAGTGAGTCTGAACTTAGTTCAAAGTTGCTCGCGAAATCAGATACCACAATTTGAGGCATACATACAGGGGGAGCAGAAAGTGGTATAAGCTCCTCGAACACCAGAGGAGCGAGCAGCGATAGTGCAAACTGAACAAAATCGAAAACTTATTACATGCAGTTGAGTCAGAACGTCTTACCTCTATAGCATCTTGATTTAACCTTCCCAACTTTCAATGCCGTCCTTCATTACCGGGAGAGCTTCAATTGTTACGCTTCTCTTTTAGCAAGAGAGCGAAGTTGAAGACTCATAACTATTGTGATGACTACCTGGATTTGTACAGTTATGACTTCTTATGATCGCGAATAATGCAGCTCAGTTCACCAACCTCCCATTAGATATTGTTACGGTGAAATAGAAAAGGGGTGTTTATTTACAGTGATATGGCAGTGGGATAAGGTGAAGCCTACTAGCCCCCAGGCACCAACGTTTTCTCCTATTCTTCTCCCAGACCAGCACAATTCTTCCTCGTCGTCAGTGGTGTGACAATATCACTATGCAAAATTGCGCTGTGCATAGTTTTTATTGCAAGTTGTGGCACGAGGAAGGGCCGCACGCGTCTTATCACACACGCACACACACGCACGCACACACACACACACACACACACACACACGCACGCACGCACACAGAGATCCGCACTTTTCACTTTTGCATCGATAGCTGTATTAGTTCAACTAGATTTTCCTAGATGTACTAACCAACAGGTAGGCGACTATATATGCGTTTCGTCATATCAAGGTATTCATTTGTGGTTAGTCGCAACGGCCGGTGGTTAGGTCAGCCATTAATGACAACCGCATTTGCAAACTATGGGCAAATATTTTTGGTATGTTTTTGCCCTGCATTTTTTTTTTCCGTTCATGCATATAACATTGCATCACTGTGGTTTAGTTTAACCAGGGCCTACCCAAACAGCTGGCGCTAATTTCATATTGCTAGGTCTGACACACAAATTTCTCGAAACGCGCGCTTTCAACATTTACCCCAGTCAGAAAAAAACTACAGAACTACGACAAAATACAACAAAATATCCTGCAGTTTTGTCGTAAACGTTAGACTTTTGTGCAGTTCTGCAATACTTTCATGCAGTTGCGTAGTTATTTATGTCGTACTTATCTGTACCCATCAGTCTTGCAGTAAATTTCTGTTGTAACTACCGAACATTCTGACAATACTACAGAAATGTTAGTTATCACAATAAGCCCACTCTCAAACAGCGAACAAATTCTGCTGTGACAAAAAAAAATCATATGTACCTTGTTCCGACTAAGATGAAAATAATATTTTAGCATAGCGTAAATTTACATCCATGCCGACCAATATATCCGCAGATGATGTATTAGGAGACCTATATATTTCTTTTTTTTTTTTTCCTAATTATAGTCAAACAAGCATCTCATTGTTTTCGGCGCCTGCGTTCGACGCGAAAGCAGGACAAGCATCAAAATCGAGATATTGCGCCACACATCTCAAGGTTGGACCATTTCCATCAATATATTCAGAACTGTAGCGCACAATATTCCACAGTTGTGTCAGAGCGAGCGTAAGATAGTCTTTATGTATAAATAAATTCATGAAACATGGCAAAATTACAGATTATTCCTTTAAAGAGAGTACTAAAAGGAGGGCAGTGACATTCATCTTAAATAACTGTAAATTAGCAGATCTCCAAATGCGCTGCTCCTGAACGCCAATATTCTTACACCTGAAAGCAGAGCGAAACTAGCACGCTCAAAGTTCACGCAGCAGCGACTTCACAAGGAGATAAGGACATAGATAACGACCACAACGTACAAGCACACTGTGACGCCAAGCGAACAGCCATAACAGAAAAAAATAACAGACCCTGAAATTCTTCACAGCACTACAATTGATAGCTTTGTATCCCTGCTTATAAACCAATTTCAGCAAACTTAATTTTAAAATTTCAATGCTATTCGCTTCCTTTCTTTCATTAGCTTGATTGTGATGTAGCTTTTAGTCTTTCTTCAGCTCATTTCCTCTCTTTGCGTATCACTGGTTTGTTGGCCAGTCCTAATAAGTCGTGAAAGTTGTCCTACCTCAGTGTGGTTTATGTAGCAGTAGAGCTTATGTGAGTGGCCTCCTGTCACAAGTGCCTATGGGATCGGAAGTGCCCGTAAATAAAATAGAGTAAATAAATAAATAAAACAGTAGGTAAATAAATAAAAGAGATTTTAGGTACATAGGCAAAGTTAGACGACACACACTCAGCAACATGTTCATAAAGACATCGCACAGAATTACACAGTTCTCTTACATTTAAAAGCGACGTCGCAGGTACCTATACATGTCCGCACTTCGCGTGGGATGCACGGCAAAGGTGCCCGTATCCAAGCGCTTGGCACGAGAATTATTGCTCGGGCCAGAGGCACAAGCAGAGCTCAGAGCTATTAACAAACGCCTTTCTTTCTTTCTTTCTTACGTGGTCTCCACCTACTCCGTCCTTTAGAACGCGATCTCGCCAAGCGGGGAGGAGAAGGAAAGCCCATAGTAAAGTAGTGCGCCGCTGGCATATTGAATTAGAGGTCGCCGCTCGAATGGGTGTGGCTCCCTGCGTAGAGATGAGGTTGATCAGTCTACTACAACTGCAGTTCGTGACGCCGCAGTACCGCTGTGTCTCCTAGAAAGTAGCCTACACGCGGCGCGAGTCTGGATACCTTCTGCTCCACACTGCCAGCAGATATTCGTACATTCCTGTTTTCACAAAAATGGTTAGTTGGTTGGCTAGTTACGGTGGTTTCATGTCCCAAAGCGGCTCAGGTGATGAGAGACGCCGCAGTGAAAGTATCTAGAACCTTGGACTTCCTGGGGTTCTTTTACGTGCATTGGCGTCACATAGCACACGGATGCCTCTCCGCTTCGCCTCCATCGAAATGCAGGTGCCTATGGTCAGGACTGAATGCGAGTACTCGGGCGCAGTAGCCAGGCATCTTAACCACTGCACCATCGCTTTGGAGCAGCAAAAATACTTGAGCAGGCCTTCGCTTACAGGTAGTAGAAAAATCTAAAACACTTTATTGGTTGCAACGCGAATTCAGGTCTTTCCGTAGCGGTTTCGCAAGTCTGGCTTGAACGAGGCTTCGTTATACTGTCCCTGCTTTTTGTGCATGCTCTATACTGCGTCTGTGTTTTTTCCTTTTTCCACTTCCAGGCTGTTCTTTATTAAGGCACATCATTCATTACGGACATTTTATTACAAAACCGTTTATGGTGTTTAATGTTACCGATAATTGGTATTGCTCATTCAGCTAGCCCATAAATTTGTCACCTGATTCTATTTTTTACATTCTACTATACGAGTTTTCCGGCTACAGAGCACATTACTGAAGTAGCATTTTGTCATCAATTGTTGCTGTGAAAACATCAATATTGTCCAAAAGTACCCTGAAGACCACAGACACAAGCTAAAGGCAATATCCGCAGCCAAACGGGCAAAAAATAATAAGGATCCGAGCGGGGATGTGTAACAGCCCAAAATTTCGAAGAGCAAAGTAAACGTAGATCAGAGCTGATTTCATAGTAAGAGGAATTCAATTTCAAACGTTGCTCCTTTCTCCGCAGAGTCCGAATAATGTCCAATAAATAGCTTGTTTAGCTTTACTTCTCTAATGCACTCAACAGAAACCTCTCTGTCAAGGCGAGCCGAGAGCTTTTGCTTCCCACTCACTATAGTGAAACGCTTGTGGCATCCTCTCCTCTATCGCTGATGATCTGCTCTAATACAGGACATACCCGCCAAGTTATCACGCATACTCCACCGCAGCAGGTTCAGAGCACTATCTCTACTGTGCCCATTCATCAAGGTGGAGGTGATGCCGCAATCGACCAATGATATTACCGTTACAACAGATGTCTTTCTCGGCGCTCAGATAGTACGCCTGCCACGCTGCCTCATGCATACCATATCACATCATATTGTAGTGTCACGAAGTAGCGATTTGCAAAACTAATTTATTTACAGAGTACATGGACGTCACGGAACGGTGAGCGAACGGTCAGCTACTCAGCCGCGTGCCACCGCTCCTCCACCTGCTCATCTTCATCGCAGGGCTTGTGAGCAGCACAGCACTAATTCCCCCGGTTCGAAGCTGGTTCATGCGCAGCGTGTATATACATATGGTCACGGACAACAGGGCTAGACGTGACTAAAACGACGGGACGAAGCTGTACCAGCAGGCAAAGTTCGGCGCACAGCACGCGAGCCAACTTCAGTGTCCTCTTCTTCCAGGCGCAGCAAGAACATGGGGACACCAGGTGGCATTATATATATATATATATATATATATATATATATATATATATATATATTTATATATATATATACACGTTGTATATTTCTACATGAGTGTGTGTGTGTGCGTATTTACTGAGATATAACACTTTGTTCCTTGCAAAATATAGTATCGATGCTATCTAACTGAGGCGATAATTTCACAAAAAAATTACCATTAAATATAGGGCAGTTGAGATGGCCAACGAGCTACTGCTGTTTATCCCACATTGAAGCTCGTTCATGGCTTGACGACGCAGCCCTGCACAGGTGTTATGAATGTCCCAGCATCCACTTCAACCGGAGTGGTTGCCCTAGGGGCCCGTCTCCGGACATATTGCCGGAAGTCGTTCAGCAGGCGTTACGAATTGTGTAAAATGCTCGCGATTTGTCTACTTCGTGCTTGATCGGGAGCATAACTGGAAAATACCGCGTCCAGGCGGTTCACACGAAGAGGAGCCAGAACTGTCCACCTGCGTGTGCTCTGCTGCTGTACCCTGTCAACCCCGCTTTCCCCAATCACGTCCTCGTCACCCTGCTGTGTTCCCGTGTGCAACGTGTAACAAAAACAGGAGAGGAGGCATTCTGTGCGAAATCTCGCGAGATGGTTGTATTTCGAATATGTAATAACCGAGGCGCAGATGCGCACATTGAGATGAGAACATTTTTACATTGAAGGAAGCGCGTTTTGAGATACGGCCGCTCTCCCACGCGGCTGGCAGCGCCTCGAGACTTGGAAGATTTACTGGCGAGACGGAAGCTTGTGGAATTGCCGAAGATACAGCTGTCTCGATCCAAGAGCTCGGCGACACGTTTCCGCGATGTCGTTTCTGCCAAGAAAAAAGGAAGACGGTGGAGTCATGTTACGCAAATCAAAGAGCTTGTTTTGGTCAAGAATTATTGCCATTGTGGATTCACATTCATGGGGTTTTAATTTACCTTGCCAACATTTCCGACCCATTCAAGCCTCATCGTTACGTCCTCTCAAAACAATTCTCATACCATAATTAAAATTTTGTGGCTCCTTCCTGTTCGTTTCAGTTTTTAACAGTAAAAATAAGCCGCTTTGAAGGTAAATAAGGCTAAGAACACACAGTTCATTCTACTTGCTCAACTGTTTATACCACAACGGTAAACTAGCGCCTCGCATAATTTGATCATGATATTTAGGAATGAAATGCTAAGCCCGCTACAAATCCGCGGAAGCAAATGAGAAGCACATTACAATACATATTTCATTATAGAAAGGTTATACGCTCTCAATTTGTGCCTCGCAACGATTACGAGAAAGTTATTGCTATTGCATCTTCCTGTCGTTTCACGAACTTTTACTTTTCATTCCTTACAGTTTGGCATAGCATCGTGAGATATAAAGTTTCCACAGGACATAGTTGTGTGATTATAAAAGAAGAAAAAAAAATCAATACACATCTTCAAAGGTAGCATCTTCGTTGGTCATCTGACAAAAACGGACGGGAATACAGTAATTGCGGGACTTGACAACTCCTTTTGAGTGTCACAGCGGATTGGATCTCTTCTGGATGCTTGACAAGTTGGTCGAAATCTCCGGAGTCCTCCACTACGGCGTCTCTCATAGCCTGAGTTGCTTTGGGACGTTAAACCCCACAAACCAACCAACCATGCTTGACAAGTGGATCTATAGGCACGATTAAAAGGCTAAAAACGCTCCAGGAAGGAAAGTAATCATTCAAAACTAAAACGCTCCACGAGATCGGATGCTTCTCAATCGATTATTAACGTGTGTGATTATTCATTCTTTCTGCACAAGGGCACGACACCGTGCGTGAAAACCTCTAATAGCTTAGGGGCAAGACGTGTGAAGTGCTTCCTTCACGGCAGCATCGAAACTCGTGTCGGCAATCCCTTGTCTACATTCTTGGCTAGGCTCCAGTGCGGTTCACATCATGTCGGTCGTTGAGTTAGTTCCAAAGGAGATGAACACTTTCCAAGGTTACTAGAGAGCATTTCCGGAACCACCCATTTAATGGTAGCAGTGAATATTTCCGTGGGCTTTCAATGCATCTTTGAACTTCTGTTACGCCCCTTCCGTTAGTGCGTACCTTGGCTTGCACCGCTACTAACATCTTTATTTGCCTCTGCCTACCTTGCTCCAACCCTGAAACTGCATGGTATTTGATTTTTGCGTTGGCAGTTCAATGCTTTCTTCAAACATTCTCTCTGTCAATTCATTGTGAATTAAGATTTTAGTGAATTAGTGGCTCATGGTCTTCGTTGATTCTTTCGTTACTTACCATTCCAGTAGCTTACTTCTTCTTGCGGAGGGCGCAGCCGTAGCCTCCGAATCCATAGTTGAAGCCACTGAGGCCGTAGCCGTAGCCAAGGCCATAGCCGAGACCGTGGTATCCGAGACCGAAGGTCAGACCGTGTCCGTAGCCGAAGCCGATGGTAGCGACAGGGGCAGCGTCGACGGCAGCCACGGTTGGAGCAGCGACGACCGCGGGAGCATGGTGGACGGCGACAGGGGCGGCAACGGCATGAAGGACTCGTCGAGCGACGGCTACAGATGCGGCGACTGCGCGGACAACGGGGCGAGCAACGGCCACGTCAGCGGCGACGGCGACAGGGACGGCGTGGAAAACGGGACGGCAAATAAACGGGAATTTTGGCATACTCAGTCTTCAGTGTACATTGTTTCGTTCTGTCAAAATACCAGGCTGGAGGTTTAACTGCAATCATAAAAGTGAAGTAGATATTGCCTTTTCTTTACAACCAATGGCTGTATAGTGGTTGGGTTGTCTGAAGTAAAACTCTTTAAGCATTTGACACGATGTCTGCTTTTACATGCATAACTTTGGCTGGTGAACCTCAAACAGCTTGCTGTATCAAATGGTGATGACTGTGGTTGAGACCGATTATTTTCAATTCTAACAAATTGGCTTATTGAAGAATACAACCACTTGAATTACTTACTCCTATTTTCGTACGGCTTCATGAGGAAGGTTTTCAGAAGTAAAGGCTCAGCTCCCACAAAAAAAAAAGGCATTGTTCCAATACCATCCAAAGGTGCGTCTTCTGGGATGCCTACCTGGCCTTCAGCCACATTTTTGAAAAATCTGCTTCCGCCGTAATTCTAAGCATCGGAATAGATCCCAGTGTGTCCCACCTACACAAAGCAAGGACCTAAATGAGCAAAACAAAATTCATTTATATCTTCTGGTTAATATTAGCCTCCAGGGCACACAAGCTGCACAGGGCTGCTATACTTGCATAAGCATTTCACCATACTTACTTATTGTTAGGCATGGGTAGCTTTATTGTAACAATGTAAATTACACAAGAATAATAAATGGCATTACCAATACATTAGACAATTGAGTGATTAAGAGTTGGAAATCAAATAAAATGCAAAAGAAATCAATCATACAAAAATTTCTGCCTTACTGATAATCTGCGCCAGACGTTGATCCTGCAGGTATCGCGTTAAGAAATCTCGTGTCTTTTTTCTTTTCTGGATACGAGGCAGAAGGGGCTCTACAAGGGGGTCGAGCTGCTGGGTGACATAGGCAGGTAGCTGCCGAGAAGAGAACAAGCCAGTGAGGTGGTAGCCCTTGGCATATTAACGTTAGTACGAAGTTCACAATAGCTTACTCTGTTTATTAATCCACGTCCCTGTCACGAAGCAGCGGCAAGAGGTTGCAGCCTTGGCCCAACCGAGCGCGTTCCTGCAAAGCTGGGCGCAACCACCACCGCCTCAGTCCGTAACCTGATCTTTCATCTGCCTTTCGCAACTCTTCCAGCCTGACCATATCTGAGTTACAAAGGAGAATAGAAATGATCTCTTCATCATCTGAAATGGTCACAATCGCTTACCCGTTACAAGCGCGCAACTGGGAAATAAAAAACAACTGCGATAAAACAGCGCAGTCAGTGTGCAGCCACGCAACAGACAAAAGAAAAGCGCGCGAACTGACTCCGGGGCTCACGTACGCTCTCGCTTCATTCGCGAACTTCCGATACCGGAAACGAAATAGCAGTGAGATATCGTTGCTTTCGTGAAAAAACCAAAAGCTGCCGCAGTTCCGCGTCAGTTTCACCCTTACTGGAGAATTAGATGATATTCGGCGGAGCCAATCCGCTTCGCTCGCCGAAAATTTGCTGTAGTGTGAATGCGGCTGTAGCGGCTGTAGGCGGTAAATTCAATATCTGTATTGGAAAGTGCATGTTCCTGAGAGCATGGCGGGGATCTGTTTTAATAAATTTACTTGAATTCTTGCAAGTACAGTTTTTATATGTTATATATAAACGTTTCAGCAACTTCTTAGGATGGCCGTTTGCCGTTGTTCAGCGTAAGCTGTAGGCGAATCATATTGTAGCAGCAACCAGAGCCTAACCGTTCCGACAATACGGTACCATTATTTTGAGCGTGACCTTTATAGACGCCCTGTGTACTTAATACATGCAAGCTTCCTGTCTAAAATAAACGTGTCCATTGTTGGCAACTAGCCTGCCCAGATTTCTTGATAGCTTCTAGATGAAAAAAAAAATGACTCTCAGTGGACCACAAGTTCAGGCCTACACGGCTGCAATCAAAGTGATCAAACATACCTACTAGATAAATAGATGTAATAACACTAGTAACACCAACAAGGAGTGACTAAGGAGAAAAGCGTGCCCAGCAGTTACATTCATCATGAGAAGAGCAGGAAGAAAGTATCAAGCAAGTGAGAATGGGGAGATGGTAATAGAGCTACAACGTCGTAACGAACGTACTTATCCAGCAACCCCTCTCCTTTGAGTGATGCCTCCATGCCTGGATGCCATAGTGACTGTGGCGTCAGCCGCCTCACCGGTTGCCACAGCAACTTTGACGGCAGCCATATGCGAGCCACTGAAGCGTTTACTTCGACGACGGCATGAACAACTGACACCCCTGTGGCACGGTTACTGTCCCCAATCACCTGTGCCGCGACATTCGTTATTATGGCATGATTACCGACCTACAGATGAGTGCAAAGTTCTCTACTGTCAAAATAGGTTGGTTTGTGGGGTTTAACGTCCCAAAGCAACTTAGGCTATGAGAGACGCCGTAGTGGAGGACTCCGGAAATTTCGACCACCTGGGGTTCTTTAACGTGCGCTGACATCCCACAGCACACGGGCGCCTTGCTTTTCGCCTCCATCGAAAAGCGGCCGCCGAGGCCGGGATTCGATCCCGCGTCCTTGGGAACAGTAGTCGAGCGCCGTAACTACTGCGCCACCCCGGCGGGGTTACTGTCAAAATAAATGTCACGCAACAATGTATGCAACTCCACCTACATGCTGGAAATAAAGACGGTACGCACACCTTTCTAACCATTTCCATTTTCTGCCAAGCAAAACCGTCAGGTAAAATATGTGGATCATGAATAAGACTAACCGACATTAGGAACTGAAGAGGAAACCATAGAGACAGTAAATGGTGTGGACTACTGGAACACCAGAGGAGAGGGCAGCGAGGATGTAAATTGACCGTAATAGAAAACATGTTGCGCCCTGTTGAGCCAGGACGTCGTACCGCCATCGCATGACCATTGGTCTGAGCATGATTGAACCTTCTTAACCTTTTATGTCGTCCTTCATTTCCGGGAGAATGTCAGTTTCTACACGCTTTTTTTTTTTTAAAAGAGAGCGAATTTGAAGCCTCATATCTGCTCTGATGACTACGTTCAATTGTAGAGTTAATGCTTCTCAGGATCGCAAATAATCCAGCTCAGTTAGTTTCTGTGCACCAACCCTCACTTGATATCCTTATGCAAAGTGGCGCTCTACATAGTTGTTTGCCTTTTTTTAACCTGTTTTGCGAGGAAAGGCCTCGCCCGGCTTATCACCCAGAATATCTGCGCTCTTTCAATGTTACATCTATAGCAGAATAATTAAAACCAGATTTTCGTGGAGGTACTAGCCAAGAGGTCGACAATCTGTGAGTCTGCGCATATCAAGGTAGTCATTTGTCGTTAGATGCTGTAATCACGCAACGGCCGGTGGTTAGGTAAGCCATTAGCGTCTGCCGAATTTGCAGGGCATGCGGTAAAGGTTCTTGGTATATTTTTGCTCTGCATTTCTTTCGCCATTCACGCACATAACATTGCATCATAAAAATACAATCGAAACAGCGCGTACCCACAAAGCCTGAGCTAATTCCCTATTGCCTGTACGTTTGACGCATAAATTTTTCGAAAAGCGCAAGTTTTCAGCCTTTATCCTAGTCGAAAAACTACAGAATTCCGAAAAAATATGACAAATTGACTGTAGCTCTGTCATAAACGTCAGGAGTTTCTGTGTTCTGCAGTACTTTCGTGTAGTCCTGTAGTTACTACCGTCGTACTTTCTGCACCCTGTAGTTTTGCAGTACTTTTTTGTTGTAACAACTGAAAATTTTGACCTTACTGCAGAAATGCTTGTTGTCACAACAACATTGACAACAGAAACTCTTCCCCAGCTTTTTCCGACTGGGATAAAAAAAATATTTGCATAGATTCAATTTACATCTTTGCAGACCCATATATCTGCAGATAATATTTTGGGAGTCTTCTCATTTGTAGATTATAATGGTCAAACAAGCACCCCATTGTTTTCTGCGGCAGCGTTTGACGCGAAAGCAGGACAGCATCAAAAGCTAGATATTGCCACGCATCGCAAGGTTGGACCATTTCCATAAACTTATTCACTGCAGCAGCGCACAATATTCCACAGTTAAGTAGCAATTGTTGTAAAAAACGCACCTCTCTCGTTTTCACTGGCTGACTAAATGACTCAATGCGACCGCCGTACAATCTTTATCGGCAAATAAATTCATGAAATATGACAAAATTATATAATTTTCTTTTAAAGCGAGTAAAAGTGAAGGCAGTGAGATTCATCTTTAATATCTGTATATTAGTAGATCTCCGAACTAGTTACTCCTGAACGCCAGTATTCTTACACTCGTAGCAGAGGTAAATCTAGCACGCTCAAAGTTCATGCACCAGCAACTTCTTAAGGTTATAGACATGGACATAGATAAGGGCCACAAAGTACAAGCACACTGGGACGCTAAGCGACCAGCCCTGTCATACAGGCTTCAAGTTTTCATTTCTTTCACCAGCCCTGACAATGAAATTCTTAACAGCACTACAATTGATAGCTTTGTATCCCTGCTTATAAACCAATTACAGCAAACTTAGTTTTCAAATTTTAATGCTATTACTTTTTTCTTCCATGAGCTTGATTGTAATCTACTTTTTTTCTCTTTTGTCAGCTCATTTCTTCTCTTTGCGTCTCACTGGTTTGTTGGCCAATCATATACAGCTTGGCAACAGTACTAATATATTGTGAAAGCCTTCCCACTTCAGTCTGTTTTAAGTGTCCTCTGCCAACAAACCCGATTTGGATTGGATATGTCTCTAAATTGAACAAATGGATAAAAAGAAGGTTTAGCTACACAGGCAAAGTTAGACGACCAATTCCCAGCAATATGTTCATAAAGACATCGCACAGAATTACACAGTTCTCTTACAATTAAAAGCGACGTCGCAGGTACTTATACATATCAGCACTTCGCGTGGGATGCATGGCAAAAGTGCCCGTGTTCAAGCGCTTGGCAGGAAACTTATTGCCCGGACCAGAGGCACAAGCAATGCTCAGAGCTAATAACGAACTCCTTTCTTTCTTTCTGAAGTGGTCTCCTCCCACTGCGTCCTTCCGACCGCGATCTCGCCAAGCGAGGAGGAGAAGGAAAGCCCATAGTAAAGTAGTGCGCCGCGGGCATATTGAATTACAGGTCGCCGATCGAATGGGTGTGGCTCCCCGCTTAGAGATGAGATTGATAAGTCTACTATGACTGCAATTCGTGATGTCGCAGTGCCGCTGAGCCTCCAAAGAAGTCACTTTAACGCGCCTGTCTGGATGCCTTCTGCGGCATGCGGCAAGCATATATTCGTACATTCCTGCTTTGACAAAAATCGTTGATTGGTTGGTCCCAAGCAGGTATTCGTACACTGCTGTTTTTCAAGAATGGTCAGTCGGCCGGTTAATGCGGTTTAACGTCCCAAATAGACTCAGGCGAGGAGAGATGCCTCAACGCAGGCATTCAGAAACTTCGACTTCCTGAAGTTCTTGGGCACTGACGTCATTCAGCATACGGATGCCACCCCCCCCCCTACTCGGTATTACATAACAAATATGAAGGGCCTTTCAAAAGCCGCACAGCCGTCCAGACATCTGATTAGCATTGTAAATATTGTTACGTGGAAGATTTACAGTCCCAAAGCTGTCCGCACAACTATACGTTGATGAGGGCACCGATCTCACAACACTCAGCGTCGTCGTCTTCTCGTAGTCTGTCGCACTTCTTCATCCTCATCACGAACAGCGAATAAAGCGAAGTAACAATATGAACAACATATTAGTCAATGTTGAGGTCTCGATCATACATAGAGCTTTCGTTGAACTGTCGCTGTTTGTTACACACGGCTTCATATACGCCGAAATGTTGAAAACCTCCCTGACGACACCACAATCAGCAGGCGGTTTCAACGTTCCATTTCTGGTGTTGTGGAACCAACCTCAGTAACAATATAATACGAAAAAAAAACCTTTGACTGCATGCAGGCGGCTATAGACATTTTCTTTATCTGTTTAACTAGCAGTCATTTTACCTATCCAAACTCCACAAGGTGGCTTATCAGGATAGCCACTTGACAACATGCCTGCTTGATGGCTGGAAGGAGCTCCGACTAGAAAGTGCTAGTCCATGACCCACTAACGTTATTTTGCCGTATGTCCGTCCCCAGTCTTTCTTAATAATTATCACAAGCCAATGGGCCTGCACTTTGATGATTCTGATATTAGTTAACTTAAGAAAACGAAACATTCTCTACATATACCACTTTCTTTCTTGCAAAATATATCATCAATGTTATGTAACTAAGACGATAATTTCACACAAATTATTAATAATATTATGGCATTTTAGACGGCTAACGAGCTACTGCCAGTTTATTCTACAGGGAACCTCGTTCCTTGGCTTATTGATGCAGCCTTGCACAGGTGTTATAGCTGCTCCAGCATCCATTTCGACCGAGGTGGTAGACGGAGGGGCTCTCCTGCGGGCATATTGCCGGAAGTGGTTCAGCGGGCGTTGCCAACTGCGTCAAGTGTGTGTGATGTATCTACTTGATACTTGATCGGGAACATAAACTGGTAAAAAGCGCATCGAGACGATGCACGCGACGAGGAACCAGGCCAGTTCATCTCCATGTGCTCTGCTGCTATACTCTGTCCGCCCGCCTTTCCCCAATCACGTCCTCGTCACCCTGCAGTGTTCCTGGGTGCGACGTGTAACAAAAACAGGAGAAGAGACATTCGGTGCGAAATCTGACGAGGCGGTTGTATTTCGAAAATGTGACAACCGAGGGCCAGCAGCGCACGTTGAGATGAGGACATTTTTACACTGAAGGACGCGCGTTTTGAGATACGGCCGCTCTCCCACACGGCTGGCAGCGCCTCGAGACTTGGGAGATTTACAGGCGAGACCGGGTACGCAGGAGCTGGTGGAACTGCCGAAGATATAGCGGTCTCCGGGAGCTCGACGATACGGTTCCGCGATGTCGTTTCTGGAAAGAATAAAGGAATGCGGAGGAGTGATGTTACGCAATGCAAAGCGCTTATTTTCGTCAAGAATTATTGCAATTGTGGAAGGAAGGGTGAGGGTTGAGCCTCACCCTTGCCTCCTCTCAACAAATTATCATCCCATAATTGAAACTCTATGGGGCCTCCTTGTTCGTTTCACTCCTTAACAGTAAACATAAGTCGCTTTGTGGGTAAGCAATGCTAAGAACACACAGTTCATTGTACTTCTCCTAGCTCAGCTGCTTCACCGACAACTGTAAGCCAGCGCCTCATATATTTTGATGATGATATTGAATAAGGAAAGCTAGATCCACTAAACGTCCGCGGAAGTAAATGAATTGCACATTACAACAAACGTTGTATTATCGAAAGGTGTTATACGCTCTCAATTTGTGCCACACGCCAATTACCAGAAAGTTATTGTCATTGCGACTTCCTGCCGTTTCACAAACTTTTTCTTTTCATTCCTTCCTGTTCGACAATGCATCGTGAGATATAAAGTTATAACAAGAGATAGCTGTGTGATTGTAAAAGGAGAAATAAATAAAAAATGAATACTCGTCTTCAAAGGTAGCATCTTCGCTGACCCCCGACAAAAATGAGCAAGAATAGAGTAATTGCGGGACTTCGACAACCTCTTCTGAGTATCCCAGCAGATTGGATATCTTTTGGAGGTTTGACAAAAGGATATACAGGCGCTGTTAGAAGCCTGAAAACGCTCCGGGGAAGAAAGTGATCATGCGAAATAAAATCGCCCCACTAGATCGGTTACTTCTCAATCGATTATTAGCGTTTGGGTCATTATTGCTTGCCCCATAAGGGCAGGACACCCTACGCAATAAGCTCTAATGGCTTAGAGGTAAGCTGTGTTAAGTGCGCCCTTCATAGCAGCATCGATACGTACATCTGTGATTCCGTGTCTGCCTTCTTGGCTTGGCTCCAGTGGGTTTCACAGCATGTCGATCTTTGAGTTTGTTCCGAAGGGGATGAACGCTGTCCAAGCTAACTAAATAGAGAGTATTTCCGGAACCAGCCATTTATTTTTAGTAGTGAATATTTCTATGGGCTTTGAGCGCATCTACCAGTTTCTGTTAGATACCTTCCCTCAGTGCGTAACGCTTGCATCGTTACTAACATCCTTGTTTGGCTCTACCTGTATTGCTCCAGCTGTGAAGCTTAAATGTTATTTGGGTTTTCCAGTTGGTAGTTCAACGCTTCCTGCAAACATTCTCTCTGTCAAGTGATTGTGAATTATGAGTTATTAGTGAATTAAAGGCTCGTTGTATTCTCTGATTTATCCGTTACTTACCATTCCAGTAGCTTACTTCTTCTTGCGAAGGGCATAGCCGTAGCCTCCGAGGCCATAGTTGAAGCCGCCGAGGCCGTAGCCGTAGCCAAGGCCATAGCCGAGACCGTGGTATCCGAGGCCGTAGGTCAGGCCGTGTCCGTAGCCGACTCCGATGGTAGCAACAGGGGCAGCATGGACGGCAGCAACGGCAGGAGCAGCGACGACCGCGGGAGCATGGTGGACGGCGGCCACAGCGGGAGCGGCGACGGCGACAGGGGCAGCGACGGCATGAACGACGGGGCGAGCGACAGCTACGGGGGCGGCGACGGCGTGGACAACGGGGCGAGCGACGGCCACGGGGGCGGCGACGGCGACAGGGGCGGCGTGGAAAACGGGACGGGCCACGGCGACTGGAGCGGCGACAGCGTGGACAACGGGCCGGGCCACGGCGACTGGAGCGGCGACAGCATGGACAACGGGGCGAGCGACGGCCACTGGAGCAGCGTAGGCTACCGGGCGAGCCACAGCCACTGCCGGAGCGTGGTGGACTACGGCGGCAGGGCGGGCGTAAGCAACCGCGGGAGCGGCGATGGCGCCCCCAAAGACATGGCCAAGACCAGAGTAGCCGTAGCCGAGACCGAGACCATGGCCATAGCCGTAGCCGAGACCAAGACCATGACCGTATCCGTAGCCGAGACCGTAGCCCAGGCCGTGGTATCCGACACCATAATGGCCAAGGCCGTAGCCGAGACCGCCGTAGTGACCGAGGGCAAGGCCACCGGTGTAGCCGCCAAGGCAGGTGGCGACGAGGCCAAGGAATACGGCGAGCTTCTGCAATTACATGAAGGAAAACAGTGACCTCAGAGATTCGCAGCGGCTTGAGCCAGCTAACGAAACATGAACGGCTGAGTAAGAAATTTATTGCCATAGTAACTGAGACTTACTTAAAATGAAACATATGCGCTAAAGCAAAAGACCAGCTGTTTTACAGCCTCCCGGCGCCCTCCATGTAAGGTATCTGTAAGGATAATATCTAAGACTGCCCACGTGGTCGACATTTCCGGAGTCCTCCAGTACAGCGTCTCTCATAGCGTTAGTCGCTTTAGGACTTTCAACCCCACAACCCTAACCAAACTAAGGCTGCTTTTGTGCTTCTATGAAATGTGAGACCGCCTATTTCCTTAAGAGCAGAGGCACACTCTGGAAGAGGGCGTAAAAGGTGAATTCATCGACTGTTATAACTGACAGCCACGCTATTGGGTCATGCCGCTGCTCAGCTTTTTTCTCAACAGAGTGCACCCAGATGCTTTGGCAAAGGCAGCCATCTTGCAAATGGTTAACGTTTCGAGGCATATTTTTTCTACTTCCTCCAGGTTTCCCAGAAGCTACCCGTTTCAAATCAGTCGTTGGAGGATTACAACTGACTTCCGACTGCATTGCCCCAATAGAATTAATTCGTCATAGTCCCACCTAAACTATGTACTGGGCTCTTCAGGTGGCACCCGTGACGATGTTAGCTGTGGCTTTACGCATCTGTATTATTTCAGTGCGGAACAAAAGGACAGCCCGGCAGCTTCTCGACCCTTCAAACTCATCTTCGTCGAAATCCTTCGGTAGCGGTACGGTACATCACCGAATCATCGCATAATGATCCGCGGCCGAAGAAGAAGCACCGTAATCCTCTAGAGACGGCGACTCCCGAGACTGGGCCCACGGACACTTACCAGCATGATTGCAGCAGTTCCGGTTGAGTCCGAAAGATCAAGGGTGCCTGCTGCTCTGGCGGCTGGTGGGCGCTTATATACCTGTGTCCCCCCGAAGGGTCCTTTGCTCTGTGTGATCGTCGGCCTCACCCTTCCTCGGAACGGACGTGGGGGCGAGAGTGGATTGAGGAGGAAAGGTGATCCTACGTGTGCTTCCAGGCACCTTGAGAAAGGTGGCCCGGGCAAAGGGACGTTTGACGTTGTGCAAGGCAGGAGAGCGTTATTCGGCTTTCCTATCTCGGCGGTGCCGGAGAAAACTGCCTACCCCGCGTCACTCTCCCTCTGAGAGCGCGTGCGCGCGCGCACTCCGCAGTATGATACCTTCGCGGTGGCTCTCTTGAAAGTGGGTTATCAATGCCTGCATCGCTTGTGGCGCTGGCTGTCTGCACACGCGCGCACGCACGCGTGAGAAGGTAGCGCGAGCATTATGTGCCTTTCTGCTCGTTTCAGTCGCTTTCTAAAGTATTTTTCGATCCGTCTTGAAATCAAATGAGCCGTACAATAGCCGCAACGGTAACAAGGCGAAGAGGGGTCACCATGAGTGAGTGCGCGCAGTTACTGCCTGGCATTCACTCTCTCTGACAATCCACGTTTTTCTTCACAGTCACCCATGTCATCCAAAAGCTTATCGACTTCATGTCCCAGCTTCTGGGTGGTGCCGCCGGGAGAAATTTCGAAGCACTTGGATCGCACCGAAATTTCTGATAGCCATCAAAAGAGCGTGCTTGGCATAGTGGGGAATATCTCCTTATCTCCTATACGCTTCCACACAGAAGCGCCGTTTGTTCTTGTTTTCTTTTGAATGGCTCAGTGTGAAGTTTGTACTCTTCCACAGCTTTCACCTTCATCGTCCCAACTCTCGAAGATAACGAGGGAAATCGTCAGACAGCTTTCAGTGCTATTCAGTGGCCCCTCATTTTTCCATCCGCAATTGCAGGAGTTGCACTCACCTGGCGCCATTTTAATTCGCGGGATGCTATGGGCGGTCTCCATTGGAATTGGTGCCAGGGAAAAATAGCGCTTGTAGGTACGGAGTGTTATCTCCCTAGCCATACGTAACATAAAGAACGGAGGTATGGAACCGTAAACGAAACACCTCTTGAAAGCTGATCGCAAGAAGAAGACCCTGGCGGAAGGCTCATGCCACCACTATTGAGTTCGCCTGCGTAAAGTCGTAGACACTCTACAGTCGCGATGGTGCAGCTGGTATAGTTTTCGAAGGACGTTTTCAGAGTGTTTTGCCAGACCAACTTCTTAACATTTTCTTTATGAATAATGTGTCCATTTAGATTTTTCTTCGATAGCGTGTGTGTGTCATCGTTTCCTACCGGAATATATCGGGACGCTCTCGGTGCTCGTCCCATTTGCGACTGCAGCTGAAACAGCCCTCTGTCGACTAACTGCAGAATATCATCGAAATATTACCGAACGGAGCATCGTGGTGAAATGTTCATCGCCGCTAAAATCAGTGCCCCAACGCTACACATATGTATAAAAAGCTTTCAATGCGTCCCGCTTCAATCAATGTACGGCTTTACAGCAGCTTCCTGTTTCACATATGCCACTCTCATCGTAATTTGGCAAGCACTCCGAGATTATGACTATCAACTTACCGCTATTGCTAAGGAGGAAAGTATACAACAGTTGCATCTTACCTGCAATTACCTATGGGGCTGAAACGTGGAAGCTAACAAAAAGGGTTCTACTTAAGTTGAAGACAACACAGAGGGCTATGGAAAGAAAAATGGTAGGGATAACGTTGAGATAGGAAACGTGCAGACTGGGTCAGAGAAATAACTCAAGTCACTGACATTCCAATGGAAATCAAGAAGAAATGGGCATGGGCAGGACATATAGCACGAAGAAAGGATAACCGATGGTCGCTTGGGGCAACAAACTGGATTCCAAGGGAAGGAAAGTGTTAATTGGAGGACTATGGGAGAGGCCTTCGCCCTAGAGTGGATATAGTCTGGCTGAGGATGATGCTGATGATGATTCTCATCGTTCATGTTGTTGAGGCACGTTATGCATGTGTTTATGAGTCACAAAAGGAAGCAAGGCTGCACGTCTCAATGACACGTCATTTTCAGCTGCAACGCAGTCCGGTGGTGTTGCGCGGCTGGATGTTGAACTAAGATCACGATGGAGGAGTGTGCTGTCGTAACTTTAGTTCATTTATCCCACGTGATATAACCTATGTCACATACACCCAAGAACACCTTCGTCTCCAGGCAAATATAATCTTCAAGTCAAGAGCCTGGGAAGAGTGGGACGTCTCTTCCGTTTCCCTCCTGTTAGTCCTGCTAGTATGATATGTCGCTATGTTGTGCTTGAAAACTGACTAATTATATTGGCCTCCTCTCATGGAGCCCGCTCCGCTTAACCAAGGGAACGTCGCTTATTAGCTTTCTACGTTATGTAGTGTGTAAAGCTTCATTGCTCTTTTTAGTCTAAGCCAGGAAACTAACTATCCTTCGTTCTTCAACGACTGTTCTTCTGGTCGCTTAGCTTTATCTGTATTCCTTCCTTTCCTTAGTCTATTGCGCCTGCTGCACAGTATCCATTAGATTTGAGAAGATCGATAGACCATGCAGTGTGGCTAGTTGGATTTTCATGACTAGAAATGTGCGCAGGACGGGACGAGAGGAAGAGACCACACGAGTACCCATGTCGTCTTTCTCGATGTTGTCCGGTACTGTGTGCGAATTTGAAGAAGGTCCACCAGAAGGACGGCTGTGAGGAGCCGTTCTGTGACCATATACGTCATGCATCTAAACATTCTGCCTTGGTGAATGGAACAAAAAGCTTTCAGCTATAATAATTCGGCTGACGCTTGGAATTTAGCCAAGCTTATGTCCTTCAACGACCCGCGCATATAAAAAAAAATCAATATTCAAATCCATTCTTAGTGTCGCAGGTTGAGATGAGCGACACTAGGACATCAGTTCAATGAGCTGTGTGCTAACATGCGGATGTTTATTCTACAAATTAATACGGCGTCCATTTACACAACATGCCTCGACAGCGGCGGACTATTTCATAAGTCTATAATGCGCGGTAAGAATTTTATCGCGACACTGGGAAATGGACGGTGATGAATGTTTGCCCTCTGCTGTCACGCAGTCTAGTTTGTACTGACACTAGAGCGGACGCACGAGCACTGATGTGGACTCGGGTTTCGACAAGGAGGGGCAACAGTTTGCTCAAATAAAATTAGTTGTGGTTTAACTTTGGGTATACCCTAGTTGAATTGCGATAGCAACGGCGGAGGTTGCTTTTTCCTGCTAGATTATTCCCCTATCACGCCCTGTCAGTGTAAGGTGCTACATTATTGGGGAAACTTAATCTTATCCTTTAATATTATGACGCGAGAGCGCAAGCTACCAGCTCACATATATATTTGAAGGGTTCAATTTTGCTGAACCAAATGGGAAGCGAAAGCATTAGCTGCCGGTATGGTGGCTAGAACCTTTCTAGCCACCATACTGCCGGTGACCAAGCGTTCATCTTCTTCTTCTTCTTCTTCTTCTTCTTCTTAGTCTCCTTCTTCCTCTTCTACCGTGGCTACGACTGGTGCTACGCGACGAGGCGAAACCTGGAGTAGAATTCAGTTCAGTTCAGTTCAGTCGTTCAGTCGTGTCCGACTGTTCGTGACCCTATGGACCATCTCACGCCACGCTTTCCGGTCTCTCACTATCTTCCTAACATCACATAACTTCATCTGCAGTGCCTCGAGGATGCCAGGTTTTTTATTACTATCGCAATTAAAAACCTCTTTTTCAATGGCTTTTGAACCCAGCCAGTGTCAAAAAGATCAGTTTCGCTAACCTTGCATTAGTTTTTCGTTATTGCTTTTATTTCACAAAACAATACAGACTGATCGAAAGAGCTGGTTACCGGGATGGCGCAGTGAAAAGTGACTGTAAACTGGCCCTCTTTGCACATGCGCCATCTTGGTAGTGTGTTCAGGTGTGGAGCTTTCCAGTCATCCATGCTACACTTCGGATATCATTGATTGTCTTTCCGTCTTCACATCCCCTGAAGAAGCTCCCCTAAACTCATTAATTAGGCCTCCTTCATCCTAATAAATTTATAAGGAACTCGATACATACTCAGGCAACTACGTCAAGACGTGGGGAAGCAAAAGCGAAGCATCCCAAAAATGTGCTAAACTGGAGCTAAATCGCGCTTTCGTGTGTATATCAGCTAAACGAGCGTTCCATACTACTTCCACTTGCATACTTATTCTTAGCCAAGCTAAATCGACCCATTAATTTGTTTTTCTTGGCGGGCTATTGAGACGAACACACCATTAAGAGGTCCTGGTTGTCACTGTCAGAGTAAACTTCCCGCTTCCTAGCCACTAGAAACAAGCAGAGAGCAAGGGAAAGTGCCCCCTCACAAAACAATATATCGGTGGAGACATGCTCCATCGGCATGACGCGCCAGTGTTATCGACTCCTTTTTGCCAGCTCTGCCTGTGGATCATCATTCATGTTACTGCACTTTGCTTCGCTAATTACTAACTTTCTAATTATTTTCCCTCATTATTCTCACCATTATTCCAATCATTGTCGTAAGCTATACCGTATTATATCAAAGGCCATTCAGCATAAGTATAGAAAGGCCCACTTTAACCAAAACCGAGCAAGCACGCCTGCGTCGCATAGGGATTGCATTTCTAACCCGAGATCTGAAGGCCCTGGTAAACTGTCACACCTTCCCCTCTCAACGACGAAGCCTGAGTTGGCAACGACTCCAGCTCTGCCGCGTCATGCGGGTTCGTAACGTCCTCTGAGTACGTGGCCATTCCACCGGCCGGCTACATCTTAAAAAGTCGCGCAGGGGACTTTTTTGCTCTCAACGACGACGCCGAAAATTCTGGATTTTCTGTACAACCGGGCCTTCAAAGCTGTATCATTGTAATTTCTTTACACCACACCACAACGCAATGGTTAAATGTGCTTAGCCGAATACGGTAGCTGTACCGTCCAAGGGTCGACATCGCCAATCTCCAGCCATCCAGAAATCGAGGCTTTTTCTTACGGCCTTCCATTGTTT
This sequence comes from Amblyomma maculatum, assembly GCA_023969395.1. Classification (NCBI taxonomy): domain Eukaryota; kingdom Metazoa; phylum Arthropoda; class Arachnida; order Ixodida; family Ixodidae; genus Amblyomma; species Amblyomma maculatum. The sequence continues at coordinate 56,107 of JAJIZL010018983.1, read as the reverse complement.
TCCCGCACTTCTTCCGCTTCCAGAAGTTGCTGTCTGACGGCCTCTCAACGCGCTTCGCTACACAAAGGAGCTCGAGCATCCCTCCTGCCGCTAAGATGGCAGATCATGTGGTATTTGTTTATGTTCTTGTTTAACGTACGTGTCCCGCGATAAGCTAATTTTTCGCACCGAATCTTTATTTCCTATCTTCGATAAGTCTAAGCCTCATCAAAGGTGTCTGATTTCTGGAATCGATCTCAACGTTCGTACGTGCGCAGGTTTCGATAGCATCGTCAATGGCGACCCCTCCCTTGCGCTCGTACTCTTCCGCTGACCGAATTGGGGTCCTTTTTGTTTTTAATTTCTTTCTCCACCCTAGCGCTGACTTTGTAAGCGTCTCTCGCATAGGGCCGCCTTTTGCACTCCTGTGCGCCGCGTATGGGCAACGAATCTGACTTGATTGTCCTTTGCAGTGCAAGCATTTGCATTGCTTTTCCAAGTTGGTGGTGATTTACGAAGATGGCATCTTTAGAAGTTCATTTCTTTTTGTCACTGATACTTGCAGGAACAGGAACTCACACTGTGCTGTTTCTAGCCATGATTAGTTTAAATCGTTCGTTCCATTTTCAGATACGCGTATCATTTTGGTTCAGAGAATGCGTTCCGTAAGTACTGCTTATGGTACCTCGTATCCAAATGTTATCATTAAGCAATCAAGCTTAATGGAATGAGGTGCTTTTGATGGCAGTTGTCACTACACTACTAACAATCCTGGTGGAGCCGTCAAGCGGCCGGGCTGATTTACCTTGAATTTGTCTAGCCTTACTCGTTCTAAGGACCTCCAGTTTCCTCTCGTCATTTCTCCTGTCCTTCCTGCCTTGCTCATCACAGCAAGCCTCACTAAAGCGGCCGCGACTGCTTCATGTGTTTGTCGGTTACATCTTGGATGGAGGTGTGGGTAATATACCGTGCACGCGAACTTCAAAGGCAACCTTGAAGGCAATTATAGCGCGTGGACTCTACATCTATCCACAAGGCGAGCCGCCTCCTCAAAGGCCTACCGCCTGCGTTCAGCCGATAACGCCACTAAGAGTTTTAACTTCTAACCCAGGCAGGCAGACATTTCAGCCATCCGGAAGTATCCAGATTTCTGTGCCACTGTAGCAGATTTGAGGATGTTTAATAATGGTTGTTCAGTTTTTGACAATGTGACAGGCTTCAGCCAGATAGGATGGTGCGAGAAAGCCTAAGGATGTTCGTATCACCGTGCAGGATCCGCCAAGACATAGTTCGAGAATCACGAGGCCTTCTTCACCACCTGTGCAGTTTTTTGTAGAGTTGTTGGCGACCTTCTCTACGAGCCAAAGAAAGAATGCTGAAACCCGTGCTCACAAGATATAGCAAAAACCAAAAGAATGAGTGCCACCACGCTCATCGACGACATGACAAAATTTTGCATTCGAGCCGACCATGTTATGCCCGAGACCAAGTAGACCAACGATTCGCCGTGAGGCACGACTGAAAACAACGAGAGCCGACGGCCTCAAGGGTTAGCTGTAAAAGACCGCTTCCCGCCTGAAATATGACGCTATCGCATAATCGCATGAAAGCGCTTCCACGAGGAACGGCTCCTGAAAGGGGGCTCTTCTTCGTTCAGAACATAGTGTTTTGTCACTGTGCGTCCGCTATGCTTTTACATTGCAGGTTAGCGGCTTGTACCAAAAGGGTTCTTAAGCAAGAAACTATGCAAACGAGCGGCACAAGTCTTCGAAAAACAACCGCTAGCCTTTCTTAAAAAACTTCACTCGCAGAATCCTCCACCAAGATGATCGCCGACATGATTTAAATATATGCAGGCGCAGGTCATCAGAACTGGAATGCATCACCTTCGCATGCAATGTTACGTTGCGAGAAGCGACGCGTTTCACTCCGTTTCTCTTAGTGCACAGTCACGTACTCGTCTCTATACTGGGCGTCAGTACTGCCTCCTGACAGCGCTAACTCCTCTGTCACAGGTGCTAATAAATTCGATAGTGTGGCAGACCCCACCCGCTAACTTGGATAGCGAATCTAGCCGCAGCATGAAACAGGCCCACACCGTTATAATTCCTGCCCAAATTCCGCCGCAGGTATATGAGGTGCCAGCCCGGATAATAATTATAAGTTTTGAACACAGTCTGCATGAGAAAGTGCCCGAAATCTTCGTCACTGTTACTTTCCCTTACGAAACTTTTTTGCATCCCCCACACTTCCCTAAGCCCCGAGGAGCACGCAATTTGGAAGAGACTCCAGACGCTGCTTTCCCCTTTTCAGCAGATAGCTTATAAAACTCATTCAGTCGAAAGGCGTCGGCGTCGTATTGTAGTAGTTTTCGGCATCGCGTGTTGGAAATAATTGGGGGCTTCGTAAAAACATTGATATCAATCTGAGTAGTGGTTCTAGTGATTAAAGATTGGATTGATCGCTTCGTGATAGCCAAAGAGGAGTTTATGATAGCATTGTCATTGATTATTCGATAAAGTAATTTAAAACGAATTTTTGTAAACAGAGGCTTCGAAGGTTTCAAAATGCTCAGGGTGAAAATGCAGTGCTTCATGATGCGAATTCAAACATTTAAAGTGTGTAATTGATCAACGAATCAATTGAAAAAAAATGAAAAAAAAAAACGTTTGAAATCACTGTGGCATCCGCACTGACGGAATTCGTAAGCATTCCTTGTGGAAGGAAGAAGTGGATTCGGTTTACGATGTCAGACTATGACGTAACACACCATAGAAGTTGGGTACCACGTAACTCGCATTGGACGTCAACACTATCCCCGTGGCTATATCGACGTCTGATCGACTGAATTGGCTTTAATTAATTAACTAATTACTCCGCATGCACCAAATTGTTTGACCAGCACGATTTTTCATCTCCTATCTAGATCAACCATCCGTTTCTTTATAACTCGTTTCGTTCGAACTTTATCCTGCCGCTGAGTAGGGAGGTTCGATGCTGTGTAGGCCTCCGTTACTCTGAACCCAGTCTAGGATCTGGTCCTGAATATCAGGTGCTTGGCTGCGCATGGCAGCCTCCCACTTCTCTTTTCAATGAATATTGAGTGATTTAGGTGGGAGGTGGCGAGTACAACCTCCCATGACATGGTCAAGGTTGGCTGTGCCTGGAAAGAAATGACAAGCGGAATAGATAGCGGAATAGGACCGGGATAGATTGCGGGGTGGACGAGGAGGAGGCAGGAGCGGGAAATGTGCAAGACTGAAGCTGGCGCCAGAGAATCTCGCGGTAACTAGAGGGTTCGCGGTGTGCAGGGAGATATCCATTACGACACAGGTGGTAACGATAACATATGTCATGAAACTCCGAAGGTGGATCCCATTGCCTGCTGTCGCACAATGAAATCTCGGGTGCAGGTGTGAGCCATCTCTTTACCATCTAGGCCCCCACGTGCGGGGGTCCATCAACGGGTGATATAGTGGGTTAAAATGCATTTTAGGAGAATAGACAGGACCGGGCGAGATATCCGACCCACGCCGAAATTAAGAATGGCTTATTAAGAATCGCTAACAATGGTGGTAACATCGGGAGTGGTCATATCAACAGCACGGGCCGCACCTTCCACCTCCTCAGAAGAGGCGGAATATATGATGGCAGCCATTTTAAGGCAGCCATTCGAATCAACGGCTGAAAGGGCGCACGAAGGGCTGGATGAACATTCCGCCGCAGCGACATAGAGCGCATCCTTAACACTTTAGAGTAGTATTTGAAGGGCTTGCGCCTGCTGAAGGTTAAGGCGAAGAAGGTTAAGGAAATAGGCCGAAAGATGTCGAGATGGAGTATTTTGTGAGGTTAGAGGATGAATATGACCTTAGCATCCTTCTAAGGGGTGGAAGGGTTTCAGTGTAGAAGAAGAGGTTGCAATATTCTGTGAGAGCCTGTATAGGGAAAGGGGTATCGTGGTTTCGGAAGATTTTGTGGGTAACCAGGTCCGAGCCGGGCAAAGATGTAGTTTTGAGGGCCGCTACGGCATATCGAACCTCTGCCTCGTTGATGAAGACATCAAGAAGTTCGTTAGGGCTGCCGGAGTAGGCAAGGACATGAATCTGATTGGAGGAGGGTAGGTGTTTGTTACGGAGGGTAGTGAAACGAGGATCGATCCGATTAGTGTACTGGTGAAGACGTATAGTAATGTTCTGGTGTACATCACTATACAGGTGGACGGGGTAATGGGTTTGTTGCAACGTGATGATAGCTGCGATGCCCTGACCGGATTGAAAATACTGCTAAAGGTGAGAGTTCTTGCTGCGAAACCCCTGAAATTCCACTGACAGACTGCAAACTCGGCGTGGCTATGCGTTGGTGCCATCAGGAATCGAGGTGGAACCAGAAGAGGGTAGGGTGAGAACAGAGTGATTGCCGCTGACCTTGATGGTCCAAATGTTATATTTGTCAATATTTTGCTGTGCATACTACATGAAGGATTTAGTTGAGGCAAAAAAGGGGTTATAATATCAATGACTTTGTCCAGTGGTCCCATATGAGGTGCTCGCCGTCTGATCGAGGTAAACAATGAATGCAAGTGGGAACGGATGGGGCGGAGTGGCAAACTTCCTCTAGTGGGGTACTGAGGTGGAGAGGTTGCCAGTCGGTCTCGCTTTGTGGCATGGCGCTCAAATGGGATGTACTTATCGTCCCAAGCTGGACTTGCACCTGCGACTGCGCAAAAAGAAGAGTTAACTTTCCACTGCTTTAGACCACTCGGCCTTCACCCTAGCCTCTTACTCAGCGCTTTTAATTGGCAGCATCTCGCGCTGTATTTCCTATATTATCCTTATCCCCTACCAAATACATTCGTGGTACTGCGCCAGCCTTGCTTGCGGAGGCCACGGAGAAAAAGCTTGCCTTAAAAAATTAAAAACTCTTTAACTTCATAGAGTTCACATTAACTCAACAACTTGGACACTATGCAAGCGGAGCCTGGCTGCGGCGATGCCATAGCTAATGCTATCGCGTGGCAAACCTAAAGAGTGCATAGCTGCAAATACAAAATAAAAAGGCATGCACAATCTTCTATGCGTGGACTTTCTATTTTATTTTTCACCGCCTTTCGAAGTTCCTGCATGCCATGCGTGGCGAATAAAACAGAAAATGTTGGTTTCTTTACTTAAATGCTGTATTGTTTCCTTAGCTTTTCTGCATGTATTGTCCTCAGACAATGGTGTGGTACCTCAAAAGCGCAAGCCCACAACCTCCAATCGTGTCAGAAACATCGGAGGTGCTCTAATGAAAGGCGCAATAGCTGCTTGAAAATGACGTCATGCATGCCCCCTGCACTACTTCTGACCAAAGTTTTCGTGATAAACGACTTGCAATTAACTAGTCGGTTAGATCTTTTCATGAATGCTATCGTCTAATCTTAAATGAGGAAGTCACAGACAAGCAGCCGTTTCGTGACTGAGCTCCACCCTATAAATTACGAAGACAGCGGAGCCCCGTTCGTTAAGTGTAGATTCAAGTGTGTATAGAGCGAATCTTGGATACTTCGTAGACCACTACCAAGTGGTGCAAGCGTGACCATTCGTAGCGACCTTCAGAAGCTGTCGTCAAGTCCACGGCCGCTGTATCGACGGCCGGATCGAAAACGCTGGCAGCTGTTTTTGTGTAATCGTTTGGAGAGGTACGACGTTTCTTTAAACTATGCGTTCGCTGGCCAGCATTCAATTAGCAGAAAATCATGCTTTGATCTGCCTGAAAATTTTCAGAGCATAGCTATACTACACCACGTGCCAACCCGGGGACCCCTTGAATGTCGCAATCACGACCTTCAAGCGCAACCAAGGTCACACTGAGATGCTTTTAGCCTGCCTAGCGACGTCTCTCTTAGTATGTTGGGCAATGGCGAACAGGTACATCACGACACGGCTAACGGACCGTTCGCTGTTTACACGCGGTAATTAATTGCAGTAATTAGTTAACTGCCATCAAGTATTGAACCTTACGGCACATCTTCAGAACATATATCGTTGGACGGCTTACTTTCAGTATACTTTTGTAGCAGAAATGCTAGGTCTAAATGTCTTTAATAAGATATTAAAAATTAACTGTATGCTATATAATAAAGTCACATACATTTGGATAGCATACGTCAAGTATATTTGCTATATATTAATTTCAAATCTTTAATTCTCGTCAGTTAGATACACGTGATAAAAAATTGAAATTTAAGCTACAATATCAAGTCGTTTATCGTTCAAAAGGTTCCGACCAGTAGAATCCTAGAATACATATGTGTATGTGTGTGTGTGTATGTTTGTGTGTGTGTGTGTGT
>JAJIZL010018983.1:29379-49339 GCA_023969395.1 Amblyomma maculatum | reverse complement strand
TGTATGTATGTATGTATGTATGTATGTATGTATGTATGTATGTATGTATGTATGTATGTATGTATGTATGTATGTATGTATGTATGTATGTATGTATGTATGTATGTATTGAGATGCCGGAAAACGACGGTTTAACGTGTCGTGACGCTGATCAAGCATCGACCCGGTGTTATGCCCTACTCTGCATTACCTCATTTTGCCCGTTGGTGGTGGGCCGTGCAATTTTGCAATTTTGACATATTGTATAGGCTAATGGGGTGGTCCACCCTTGCTCAACATTCCGACAAGCCCCTCGTGAGTCCGTGATGATATATTTAGAGGTGTGGTCAGAGGCGGCGAGTGTAATGGATAGTGTCCGACATAAAGGCTGAAAGAGCTGCTAAAATCGTTCACATGCCATTCTTGGCTCCCAACTACAAATGACTCCTTTAGATCTTTTTGCAATCGCGGTAGCTTCTTCACGCGTCCTGTTTGCTTCTCCAAGGCGTCACGAATCTTAGAAACGCCAGCAGTGGCCGGCGTCACAGCCAGCTTCATGACACGACCAGCCTGCGATCCGAGGGCACCGCGGGTTTTCGGTGGAGCCAAAGCCTTATATCTAACTGCTACTTCTTTCCTCAACTTAGCTTGCTTAGCCTCACGCTCATGCTTAGCCTGGACGCCGCGAACTTTAGACGTGCACGGAAGTTCCGGTGACGATGTGGCAGGAGCTCCCTCGAGAGCAGAAGGCTCACCCGATGATCCGGGGGCCACCGCGGCGTCAGCCTTGGTCACGCAAGCAATCTCATGCTGGGGGTGGACCAGCCGTATGCCTGTCAAACGCCACATCACCACTGCTGGCTGTTCCTTCCGCCAGTGTAACAGGAGTCGAGCGCGGCAACGTTTCTGATGTAGTGCCCTCCACTAAGTCTATTCGTACTTCCTCCTGGCCTTTAGCCGACTCCTCTGGCTTGGCATATGCTGTCGGCACTATAGTCTTCATGGGTGTAAGCGGAGGAAACGCAATTTGCGCTGCGTCCGAGTAGGAACGGCGCACCGGGAACGTCACCGTCGGGTAGCCATCACTGTAGCGTCGGCAGGGCAGGGCACAACCTCAGTCTTGGTGACCGAAGAGCCCAGCCCACCAGCTCCTTTTGTGCAGCTGGGTCCGAACTGGACACCTCAATCTCCCATCGCTCTATGTCTGTTAGTTGCGAATTGCGGTGTGGCTGGAGCTCAGAGTACATGTAGAGGATGGGATGAAAGTCTGCTTTGGGTGCCCCGCAGAGGGGAATACAGGGGAGCGCAAAGTATCACCTCCCCCGGTTCAGTCACAGCTCATCCTCGTGCAGCGTGTAAATTAGCCATATATATTAGAGAAGTCTCATTTATAACTGGAACTTTCTTGACACCTATGTGGAACACGATTAAGCGTGTATATACCACGCATATGATAACACTAAATATATAATCGAAAAATAAAATCAAACAATTTAAAACTTCAAACTCGATAAATTTCCGCTGCAGTGCTACCATCAGGATGTGTCTTCAGCGGTGGTGTTTTATTAGCTAACGCTCGACATAGCCATGTTCCTCAGCGTCACCAAAATGGCAGCTCCGCGCGGCCCTCTCGCTCAAACCTGGACAAACACATCGGCTTCTGAGACAGTATTCCGTCAAACCGATTTCTCGGAGGCAACACACAAACACTGCAGAGCTTGTTTTTGCTCGTTATGACTAAGCTTAAGTGGGATGAAATCTCTAACGAGGGTCATCCCCGCTTTCCTAGCCAGAAAGGCATTTGCTAGTGGGTTCTCACTAACCTTTCAAGCGATAGGTATGCGTCATTGGCTGCAGTTCACAAAGGTAGTATTTCCAGACTAATACCACCCAAATAAACTGGACACCTCGAAACCTGATGGCTGCCGAGCACACTTATTTATTTTCGCTCAGCTCCGACTTCGTGTGCATGCGTGCCAACCCCTCTTCCCCCTCCTCCGCCCCACTCTCGACGTTTAATAACATATATGAAAGGGGGTTTCAAAGCTGCACAGCCGTCCATACATATCATTAGCATTCCACTTATGAAAAACATAAAAGCCAATGTTGTGGTCTCGATCCTGCATTAGAGCTCCCCGCAGAACTATCGCTGTTTGTCACACACGAATCTCAATATGCGCCGAAATGTTATAAACATGAATGACGTCTGCCACAATCACCAGAAGCGTCAACGCAACGTTTATGGTGCTCTGTAACCAAGCTGCGTGTACGTTATTATACCAAGCAACCTTTTACTACGTGCCGCCGGCCATTGAAACTTTCTTCATCAGCTTAACTATCAGACATTTTACCTGTCCAAGCTCTACTATATGGCTTGGCAGGATAAACACTTTACAGCCTGGTTGCTTGGTGGCTGGAAGCAGCTCCGATTACAAAGCGCTAGGCCATGATTCCCCAACGTTATTCTGTCGTATGTCCGTCCCCAGTCTTTATTATTAACTATCGCAAGCCAATATGCCTGCACTTTGATGATTCTGCTATCAAGTAAAGTAAAAAAAAGAAGTTTTCTGATATATATTACTTTTTTTCTTGCAAAATATAGTATCGATACTATGTAATAGAGACGATAATTTCACAAAATATGTCAGTAAAATTAGGGCGGTTTGGATGGCTAACGAGTTACTGCCGTTTATCCCACATGGAAGCTCGTTCATGGCTTATCGACGCAGCCCTGCAAAGGTGTTATAACTGTCCCAGCATCCACTCCGACCGGAGTGGTTGCCTGAGGAGCTCTTCTCCGGACATAATGGCGGAGGTGGTTAAGCGGGCGTTACCAATTGCACCAATATGCGCGCGATTTGTCTATTTGCTGCTTGATCGAGAACATAACTGGAAAAGAGCGCGTCGAGATAGTTCCAACGAGGAGGAACCAGACTGGTCCATCTGCCTGTACTCTGCTGGTGCACCCTGTCAACCCGCATTTTCCGTTTCACGTTCTTGTCACCCTGCAAGGTACCCCGATGCGACGCGTAAAAAAAAACAAGAGAAGAGTCATTTTGTGCGAAATCTTACGAATCGATTGTATTTCGGAAATGTGACAACCGAAGCGCAGATGCGCACATTGAGATGAGGACATTTTTACATTGAAGGACGCGCGTTTTGAGATACGGCCGCTCTCCCACACGGCTAGCAGCGCCTCGAGACTTGGGAGATTTACTGGGAGACCGGGAGCGCAAGAGCTGGTGGAACTGCCGAAGATGTAGTGGTCTCCGGGAGCTCGGCGACACGGTTCCACGATGTCTTTTCTGGAACGAAAAAAGGAAAACGGCGGAGTAATGTTACGCGATGCAAAGAGTTTATTTTCGACAAGAATTATCGCCATTGGGGAATCAAATTCAGGGGTTTTCATTAACCTAGCCAACTTTTCCGACCCATTCAAGCTTCACCGTTCCTTCCTTACCAAAAAGAGATTATCCCATAATTGAAACTGTGTGGGGCCTTCCTGTTCGTTTTAGTCCCTAACAGCTGGATAAGATATTTTGTGAGTGAATAATGCTAAGCACACAAAGTTCATTTTACTTGTGCTACCTCAACAGTTTCTTTCTCAATAATAAACTAGCCCTTCGCATAATTTGATGATGATATTTCATAAGGCAATGCTGAGCCCATTACACATCCGCGGAAATTGTATTATCGAGAAGTTATACGCTCTAAATTTGTGCCTCGCGCCAATTACCAGAAAGCTATCGCCATTGCGCCTTCCTGTCGTTTCACGAACATTTACTTTTTATTCCTTACTGTTCGGCATTGCATCGTGAGATATAAAGTATTAACAAGACATTGCTGAGCGATTGTAAAAAGAGAGAGAAATCAGCACTCAATACACTTCTTTAAAGGTAGCATTTTCTTCAGCCCCCGACAAACATGGACAAGAATACAGTAATTGCGAGACTTCGGCAACTCGTTCTGGGTAACACAGCAGATTGGATCTCTTCTGGACATTTGAAAAGAGGATATACAGGCGCTGTTAGAAGCCTGGAAACGTTCTAGGGAAGAAAGTAGTCAGGCGAAATTAAAACGCCCCACAAGATCGGTTGCTTCGCAATCGATTATTAGCGTTTGCGGTTATTCGTTCTAGCTCGACAAGGACGGGACACCCTGCGCAAAAATCTCTAATAGCTTAAGGGCATGCCGTGTGAAGTGTGTCCTTCACGGCACCATCGACACGCGTGTCTGCGATTTCTTGTCGGCCGTCTTGGCTTGGCTCCAGTGAGTTTCACATCACGTCGGTCGTTGAGTTAGTTCCGAAGGGGATGAATGCGGTTCACGCTAACTAAATAGAGAGCATTTCCAGACCCACCCATATATTTGTAGCAGTGAATATTTTTATTCGCTTTGAACGATCTTTCAATTTCTGTTGCGCCCTTTTCCCCTGCCGTCAGTGCCCAACTTGGCTTGCATCGCTACTCACATCCGTATTTGCCGCTGCTATCTTGCTCCAGCTCTGAAGCTTACGCGTTGGCAGTTCCAATGCTTTCTGCAGACATTCTCTCTGTCAAGTCATTGTGAATTCAGAGTTATTATATGTCTTATTAGGGAAATGGAAGCTCGTTCTCTTCGTTCGTTCATTCATTCATTCATTCATTACTTACCATTCCAGTAGCTTACTTCTTCTTGCGGAGGGCATAGCCGTAGCCTCCGAGACCATAGTTGTAGCCACCGAGGCCGTAGCCGTAGCCAAGGCCATAGCCGAGACCGTGGTATCCGAGACCGTAGGTCAGACCATGTCCGTAGCCGACGCCGATGGTAGCGACAGGGGCAGCGTGGACGGCAGCAACGGCTGGAGCAGCGACGACCGCGGGAGCATGGTGGACGGCGACAGGGGCGGCAACGGCATGAACGACGGGGCGAGCGACGGCTACAGGTGCGGCGACAGCGTGGACAACGGGGCGAGCGACGGCCACTGGAGCAGCGTAGGCGACCGGGCGAGCCACAGCCACGGCCGGAGCGTGGTGGATTACGGCAGCAGGGCGGGCGTAAGCGACCGCGGGAGCGGCGATGGCGCCCCCGAAGACATGGCCGAGACCAGAGTAGCCGTAACCGAGGCCGAGACCATGGCCATAGCCGTAGCCGAGACCATGACCGTAGCCGTAGCCGAGACCAAGACCATGGCCGTATCCATAGCCGAGACCGTAGCCCAGGCCATGGTGTCCGAGACCATAATGGCCAAGGCCGTAGCCGAGCCCACCGTAGTGACCGAGGGCAAGGCCGCCGGTGTAGCCGCCAAGGCAGGTGGCAACAAGGCCAAGGAACACGGCGAGCTTCTGCAATGACATGGAAGGAAAACAGTGGCCTCAGAGACTCGCAGCGACGTGTGCCAGCTAACGAAACATGAATGGCTGAGTAACAAATGTATTCTCATAATACGTTGGCTTAGTTAACAAAACATTTGTGCAAAAGCTAAAGACCAATTGTTTAATCGCCTCCCCTCATCCTCCCTTTAAAGCTTCTGTAAGAATATTTATGGCTGCCTTTCTGCTTCTATTGAAATGTGAGAGCGCCTATTCCGGTCAACTGCAGATGCTCACTGCCGAAGAGAGCCGTTAAAGCTGAATTCATCAACTTTTATAACTGTGCAGCCACGCTCCTAGAACACCCCTCTTACCTTCCTTCATACCATATTGCGCCCAAATGTCTATAGCCAAAAGGTGTTGTTAAGAAACAGTTCACGTTTCAAAACTTATTTTCGATACCTCCTCCGGCTTTCCTGGAAGTTGACCACTTTAAATCATCGTTCTCGCGGGTTACAACTGGGCGCCCGACAGCATTGCCCAAAGAGAATAACTTAGTGTGTCCTCAACTATGTATTGTGTTCTCGAAGTGGCACCCGTGAGGATGTTACCTATGCATTTACGCCTCAGTATTATTTCAGGGCGGGACAAAAAAAAAGCCCGGCAGCTTCCCGACTCTTCAGAGTCATCTTCGTCGAAATCCCTCCTTCGCCGGCCAGCGTCGCGGTACGGTACAAAGCGGGAACATCGCCGAACGGTCCGCGGCCGTAGATGAAGCACCGTTAATCCTCCGAAGACGGCGACTCCCGATACCGGATCCGCGGACACTTACCAGCATGATTGTAGCGGCTACGGTTGAGTCCGAAAGACTAAGTGTGCCTGCTACTCTGACGGCTTGCGGTCGCTTATATACCTGGGTCCCCCCGAGGGGTTCTTTGCGCTGTATGAACGGCGGCCTCACCCTTCCTCGGAACGCACGTGGGGGCGAGAGTGGAAGGAGGAGGAAGGGTGATCCTACGCGTGCTTCCAGGCACCTTGAGAAAGGTTGGCCCGGACAAAGGCAGGGACCCGGGGACGTTTGACATTGTGCAAGGCAGGAGAGCGTTATTCGGCTTGCCTATCTCGGCGGTGCCGGAGGAAACTGCCTACCCCGCGTCACTCTCCCTCTGAGAGCGCACGCGCGCGCTCCGCAGTTTGATACCTTCGCGGCGACACTCTTGAAAGTGGGTTATCAATGCCCGCATCGCTTGTGGTGCTGGCCGTCCGCACCTCGCGCGCATGCAGGCGTGAGAAGGTGCCGCGCGCTATATGGGCTTTCCTGCTCGTTTCAGTCTATTTCTTAAGTATTTTTCGATCCATCTCGAAACCAAATGAGCCGTACCATTGCCCTAATGGTAACGAGGGGAAGAGGGGTTATTACGAGAGACTGCGCAAAGTCACTGCGTGGCATTCACTCTCTCTGACAATCCGCTTTTTCACAGTCACCCATGTCGTCCAAAAGCTTATCGACTTGAAATCCCAGCTTCTGGTGATGTCGCCGGGAGTCATTTCAAAGCACATGGATCGTACCGAAGTTTCCGATAGCCATCGAAAGCGCGTGCTTGGCATAGTGGAGAATATCTCATCTACGCTTCCACACAGAAGCACCGTTTCTTCTTGTTTTGTTTTGAATGGCTCTGTGTGAAGTTTGTACTCTTCCACAGCTTTCACCTCCGTCGTTGCGGCTCCTGAACGTAACCAGTGGAATCTTCTCACTGCATTCAGTTGCATTCATTGGCCCCTTATTTTTCATCAAAAATTGTAGGGGTGGCACTTATCTGGCGCCATTTTAATTCTCGCGATGCTTTGGGTGGTCTCCATTGGAATTGGTGCCAGGGGAGAATAGCGCTTAGGAACATAGTGCTATCACTAGAGCCATACGGGAGATAAAGACCGGAGGTATGGCACCGTCAACGAAACACCTCTTGAAAACTGATCGCAAGAAGACCCTGACGGAAGACTCATGCCGCTATTATTGATTACAGCTGCGTAAAATTGTTGACATCCTACAGTCGCGATGGTGCAGCAGGTATAGTTTTCGAAGGACGTTTTCAGAGTTCGTTGCCAGATCAACTTTTTAACATTTTCTTTAATAATAATGTGTCCGTTTATGATCTCCTTCGACAGGATGCTAATGTCATCGTTTCCTGCCGGAATATATCGGTACGTTCTCGCTACCCTTCACGATTTCGGCGGCAGCAGGAGCCGCACTTTTTGACTATCTGCAGAATATGACCGTAATATCACCGAACGAAACTCACTGAGAAATACTGATCGCCACTAATTAAACATAAAATCAGCCCTCAACGCTACTGAATATCCAAAAAGCTTCCGATACAACCGGTTTCAATCAATGTAGTGCGCTTAGGTAGCTTCCTATGTTACCATGACACTCTCATTGATCATGTTGAAGAAGTATGTGATGTATTGTGCTTATGAGCAAAGAGAAGGAAGGAAAGCAGACATCCAGAACTGCGCTTCTCAGTGAGACGTTTTTTTTTTTTTTCGGCTGCGAAGCTGTCCGGTAGCGTTGCGTATTGACGCGGCTCCACGTTGAGCTGCGACCACGATGAAGCAGCATAATGTCGTAGCAGTACATTTACCCCACGTGATTTATACTGTGCCACATACACCTAGAAACACCTTCGTCTGCACGCAAATATGACCTTCAAGTGAAGATCATTATTTACGGCAATAAACTGTACTACGTGTAAAGAATGGCGCTTCTTCTGTTTCCCTCCTGTAAGCCCTGCTTGTTTGAATTGCACTGTCTTGTCCGTGAAATCTTCCTATGTGTATCCACCTACTCTCGTGAAACCCGCGCCACTTGCCTAAGTTACCATCCGTTATGAGCTTTCCACGTTATATACTCTGTCAGTCTTCTTTCCTCATTTTAGTCCATGCCAGGATACTAAGTATAATTTGTTCTTTGACAACCTTTCTTCTGGTCGCTTAGCTGTATCTGTATAAATTTCTTTCCTTAGCTAATTGCGCCTGCGCCGCAGTATCCATTAGATTAAATGTGCAGCCCAAACGAGAAAATGAACAGATGATGCAGTTTTCCATCACTTAAAATGCGCGCAGGATGAGATGAGAGGAAGAGACCACACAAGTGCTCGTGTCATCTCCCCCCCCCTCCCCCCCCCCCCCCCCCCCCCCCGTCTGAACCTGCGTGCGAATTTGTAGATCCACAAGAAGGACGGCTGTGAGGAGGCTTTCTGTGACCATATTCTTCATGCACCTAAACATTCTTCCATGGTGAATGGAACAAAAACCTTCAGCTGTAATAATTTGGCTGCCGCTTGGAGGTTAGCCAAGATTTTACCCTTCAACGACCTTGAGCATATAGAAAATATTATTGCAATCCATTCGCAGCGTCAGATCAGTCCAATGAACCAGGCTCTAATGTGCGGACACTTACTTCTACAGTCATAACACGGTGTCCACTTACGTAAAATTTGTCGACAGTAGCGCAGTATGAAAATGCGCGGTGAGAATAATTTAAGACAAGCTGTGAAATGGACGGGGAAGAGTGCCTGTCCTTTACTGTCATGTGGTCAAGTTTGTACTACTAGTGGGTACAGACTAGGAGGGGCAACAGTTAAGAACTTACCCCACTGCTCAAAAAACCTCTCCGTCAATGGCTTTTGAATCCAGCCCGTGGCAGAGAATCAGTTCCGCTAGCCCTCAATTAGTCCACTGCGCCATCCCGGTTGTTTGTTGCTTTTATTTCACAACGCGATACAGACTGGTCGAAAGAGCTGGCTGCAGGGATGGCACAGTGAAAAGTGACTATAAAAATGCTCCCTTTCCAAGGCTCCATCCTGGTAGTCAGTGTGCTCAGGTGCTGAGCTTCCAGTCTTCTATGCTGCACTCCAGATGCCGTCGTATTCTCGTCTTCACGTCAACTAAATGAAGTTCCAAAAATCATTAATTAAGCCTCCTTCATCCTAATCAAGGCATAAAGGACTCGGTACATACTCAGGCACCTATCACAAGGCGTGGCTAAGTGGCTTAGCCATGACTTGTCTTAGGTGCCTGAGTATGTAGCGGGTTGTGCCGAATCGTAAACATCGCAAAAATCTGTTCAAGGAGCACTTCCATGTGTATATCCGCTAAACGAGGGTTAAATAAGGCTTCCATATGTATACCCATTCTTAGCGAAGCTAAACCGCCTCATACGTTTATTTTTTCTTTGCGGACTATAGAGGCTTTACAAAAGTTAGCGCCATCTAGTGAAAGAAACAGAAACTGTGCGCGGCGGCCACGTTTTGTTCAGTCCGCCCGCGCCTCCCATCGAGTACGCTGTCAACGTGCGCCTTCGTAGAACCCGTGCATGCACCGAAAGGTGCATTGGAATGATAACAAGCGATTGTTTCATTTTTTAACATCACAGCAGTCGCTGTTAGCTCCAAGCTCTATTCGGAATGATGCCAGCATGTTGCGTGCCCTTCTGCAGCCAGCGCACCGTCGTAGACGCGCACGGAATCAAGGTATACGCGTGTATGCGACCGCTCGTTTGCAGTCCTAATCAGCTTTACAAGGGTCACTTGCATCATGTAAAGTATTACTGCACGTCCCTCTGACTGGAAGCTAGCTCAGCGAATGTGCTATCACCTAAAACAGCAAGGTTGTTTTGCGCGCTATGGAGCCTTGTGAACTTGAAGGATAAGCTTATGCTGCGATGGAGGACATGGGAGAAGGAGCAATGCATGTATAACGAACGCTATTGTGCAAATACGTTCTTTGAAACATTTTGTACGTAGGTTGCATTTTGTATTGGATTTAAGACACGGGCATGATTACCGAAACTACTTTTCACAGTCGTACGAAATGGTAGTGCTTGGTGCAGAGAGCAATACGGTTGTCTAGTGCGCCCGAAGTGCGTGTTTCACGCTGCAAAAGCAAGCGGCTGCCAAACCCGCGGCGTCTAGAAAAGCAGGAAAAATGACATCCCACTAGTGTGTTGTAACATGCTCACGTGCAGCCCGTTTCGACCGGTCCACGTCCAGAGCGCGCAGTTCAGGTTTTATACCTGCCAGCGCGGCCGATAAAGTAACGAAGCGTGCGCTTCACTTTTGTGTGTTTTTTCGAGTCACCCGATGGTTCGCTAATTCACAGCTACCTGACATTCACTGAAATTTTTAAATAGGTCGATTTCTTGTTTATTCCCTTTGTCAGAAAGTAAACATTTGAAGCCGTAATCTCATATGAAAGCGCTGACATTGGAAGCTTCGAGGAACTCGGAGGAGGAGGAACTCGGCTGAAACGAAAAGAAATTTGACAAGTCAACTCACATTACTGCGAAGTGTTTGTGCTTTGTGCAACTGACTGTGTTCATAAAATCAGATTTATATTATATCATATCGTTATAAAAATTTAGGGGGCCACTTAAGCTCCGCCGTTAAAAGTATAACGCGATAGTCTCTCTCTCACACACACTCACACACGATGCTTTCTTTCTTCACGTGTTATATTTTAGCTCTTTTATTTATTTATTTATTTATTTATTTATTTATTTATTTATTTATTTATTTATTTATTTATTTATTTATTTACCAAATACTGCAGGCCCTAACTGGGCCCTAGCAGGAGGGGCGAAATGAATGCAATGCAGTGAGCTATGAATTCATCAAAAGTAACATACTACGCACAAGTGTAGCATGTTATATGTTGTTATGTATGTTATATTTCTATGTTATGTATGCTTAGTTATATTTCTATTATTTCTTTATTGATTTTAATTTTATTTGACGTTTTATATTTTTATACATCAATACGCATGCGTCAACAACAATCGGCTTTCCATTTGAGCAATTTGACACTTTTGAACACATTCTTCAACTATTTGAATTAATCAATTACACATTCTAAATTTTCTTCCTTAGCATCACCAAGCACTGGTTTTTCATTCTGACACCTTTAAAGCCTTACTGTTCAATTTTTCCTTTTTTCGCTTCTTTATTTCATCAATTGATTAATTAATTACACAGATTTTATTAACTCGTCATCGCCTATCGCACACCAATCAATATTCAATCACTGGAAGCACAAATTACCATGGCACTTTTTTTTATGCAGTTTCCGATTATTTGCGAGACTAATGCCAACTACTGCGTCGACGGCATGGGAAGGAAAGTGCTAAGCGCCAGTCCAACTTACGTCAAATTACGCAAGATGCTTTTATCATAAAATAAAATGCATCCTCGCTCATTTCACCTACCAAGTATCTTCCAGTAGGATGAGCGACGGTGATTGCGCAAACCAAGCACACATACTCGCGATAATCTCTCATAGGCGTTTAAGTAAACAGCAAAGGCGCACAGACAAAAAAAAATCCACATTACAGAACTCTGGATACTGTACCTGGATAGGGATGACGCTGCGGACTACCGAGGGGCTCATACACGACTCATAGAGCAATTTGTAACTGCGCTCGGCAGCGCGGCCGGTGGGCCCCGCCACGTCTCGGCTGTTAAAATACGCTTCTAGGCGTCGCTAACAGAAACCGCCAGGGACCGAATAGAGGTCCAAGCACAGCACACTAGGTTAAAACGTGAAAAGCGCGAGCAGAACGGCGAGCGCTGACGCACGGACACGAAGCGAACGGATGGAGCGAACAAAATATGGCAGCCAGCGCGTGATCAGCGTGCCGCTCATGGTTGCCAGACGTACTTTTGTACACCCTCTATTGAGACGAACAAACCTTGGTTATCATCGTCACAGCCAACGTCCCACTTTCTAGCTACTAGAAACAACCGCAGGGCAGGAGAAAGTTCCACCTCAGAAAAAGCATATTCGTGAAGACACGCTCCATCGGCACGACGCGGCAGTCTTAACGGCTCCTTTTTGCAGCCAGCTCTCCTTGCGGATCTTCGTTCGTGTTACTGCACTTTACTTCTATTCATTACTAATCTTCTAATTGTTGCATATAATTATTCTAACCATTATTCTAATCGTAAGCTATACCGTATTATATCAAAGGCCATTCTGCATAAGTATATAAAGGTCCACTGTAACCAAGCTGTGCGTCCACGCCTGCATCGCCTAGGGACTGCATTTGTAACTCGAGATCCGAGGGTACTGGTAAGCTGTATCCCCCCCCCCCTCCTCTCAGAGACGTAGCCTGAGTTGGCAAAGGCTCCAGCTCTGTCGAGTCATATGGGCTCGGGAAGTCCTGTGTGTGCACGGCCATTTCACCAGCCAGCTGCCGCCTATAATAAAGCCGCGCAAGTGAATTTTTGCCCTCAATGCCAACACCGATAATTCCGGATTTTCTGTACAACCGGACATTTAAAGCTGAAGGGTTGAAATTTCTGGATACCACACAGCAACCTAATGGTTAAATTTGCTTAGTCGAATACGGCAGTGGTACCGTCCAATGGTCGACATCGCCGACCTCATCATCATCATCATCATCAGCCTGACTATACCCACTGCAGGGCGAAGGCCTCTCCCATATTTCTCCATTTAACCCGGTTCTGTGCTAGCTGCATCCACTTGACCTCCGCGAACTTCTAGCCGTCCAGAAATCGAAGCTTTTTCTTACGACCTTCCGTTGTCTTTCCGGCACTTCTTCCGCTTCCAGAAGTTGCTATATGACTGCCGTTCGACGCGATTCGGCGCACAAAGGAGATCTAGCATCCCTCCTGCCGGCAAAAGGGCAGTGCCTGTGTTATTTGTTTACGTCCTTGTTTAGCGTACGCGTACCGCTATAGGCTAATTTTTTTCTCGCCGAATCGTTCTTTCCTCTCTTCGATAAGTTTTATCAAAGGTGTCTGATTTCTGGAATCGATCTCAACGTTCGTACGTGCGTAGGTTTCCATAGCATCACAAGTGGCGACCCCTCTCTTGCGCTCGTAGCTCTTCAGCTGGCCAAATTGTGATCCTTTTGGTTTTCTATTTCTTTCTTCGGCATTGCGCTGAATTTATAACCGTCTCCCACATAAGGCCGCCTTTCGCACTCTTGTGCGCGGCGTAGCGGCAACGAATATTACCTAATTGTCCATTGCAGTGCGAGCATTTACGTTGTTTTTTACAACTTGGTGGTGATTTACGAAGATCGAAGTTCATTTCTTGTGGTCATTGATACTTGCAGCAACAGGAACTAAGGCTGCGCAGTTTCTAGCCGTGATTTGGGTTCGTTCGATCCATTTTCAGATAAGCGTATCCTTTTGGTTCAAGGCATGCGTTTCGTAAATGTTGCTTATGGTACATCCTGCCCAAATGATATCATTAAGCAGATAAGTGTAAATAAATTATGTGCTTCTTATGGCACTTGTCATTACACTACTAACAATCCTGGTGGAACCGTCAAGCAGCCAGGCTGATTTACCCTGGATTTGTCTGGCCTTAGTCATCCTAATGAGCACCAGCTTACTTTTCTCCTTTCAAAGGTTCCTTGCTTCCCTACGCCTCAGTAAGGCGTGCTTCAAATGTTTGTGGGTTACATCTTGGGTGAAGGTGTGGGGTAATATACTATGCACGCTAACTTCTAAGGCAACCATGAAGGCGATTATAGTGCGGGGACTCAACATCCATCCACAAGGTGAGCCGCCGCCTCAAAGGCCTACCGCTTGCGTTCAGCCGACTTATAACACCACCAAACGTTTTAACGTCTTACCCGGGCGCGTATTGCTAAATCATATCCCGTAGGAGCACTCCAGCAGACGACGCTTACAGCGAGTTAAACTTCAATTGTTGCCTACAGGTGTCGCTGAACGCAACCTAAATGGTGGTATTACTATATAGGCTCTACCAGAGTTCCTCGTTCCTTTCATTTCACCGCCAAGCAGTCATGTATCACCGTGAAGCCAACCCAACGGGCACTCCGGCTGTATTGCATAATCCGTAATCGGTACGGAGTGCCTTGCTGTGTGCGAGCTGTAGCGACATTCACTTCTTTCGAATAGGACAGCCAAAGTAATTCCTTCTCCACTGCTTTCAAGTCTGGATGTTAGTATCCCTCAAAGGCGACAAATGGCATTGCTGGAAAGCTTGGCTGCTTATGCGGCACCTTCGCGCAACTCTGGCAAAGGCTCTACCTAAAGGTAACATACACTCACTGAAGGCAGCACATGATTACGATGAAGGTAATTGCATAGTGTTTACTATTGCCATGCCATTCCCTCGTGGCTCTATTCACTGCTGGTTTTTCGGCTATTAAGAATGAAAAGCATCACATAATGTAGCCTAAATGGGAATACACCCCAAGAAAGTTGTTAGTAATGTATCTTAATGTTGTGAAGTGTAAAAAAAGAACAGAAAAAAAGAAATATACGCAGGGGATTCGAAGATATGTCTTGAGCGCAAAGATAAGTAGTATTACGTATTCATACAATACGCCACACTAGCTTTTTTTTCCCTTTAATTCTTGTTAACAATGACCATTACAGAGGGGTAAAGTCAAAATACAATATCACAAAGAGCTCTAGCAAAACGTAAGGCGTCAAAAAGTTTAAAAAACGCTTTAAGTTAGCCAGCTACTTCAAAACTGGCATCCATTCAGGTTTCTCACTTTGGGCATTATATATGGCATTCGTGTAGTTTATTATTTTAATGAAATACTCCTTCACGGAGCGAGCATCCACGTCCGCGTGTCTCACAGCCATTGTCGTTTTCCATACACTGTGGAGGCAAAGCAACGTGAATGAGCCATATGACACATCCCCTTGATTATGGAGATGCAGGAACCGTATACCATATGGTGTAATTGGCAAGTACTTTCTTAAAGTCCTCTGCAGATTATCCCACAGAAGGACTGCATCCCAGCAGTAAAGGAAAATATAGTCTATAGTTTCCGGTTTATGGCAAATCAAGCAGCCCACCGACCACGGGACAGACACCTTTTCCCCTTAACTACGATTTGACAGGTAATGTTCCACTGCGTAAAAGAAAGAAAAATATTTTTGCTGACGACCGTACTGGCATCTCTTTCATTCTTTTTAAGACATCCTTACCTTCCCCTCCACAGTGTAATGATCGATACACGGGCACTGGCATCATTACATCGAGCAGGTCCTTATACAGATGCTTTGGGGTGACAGCACCTAGGTATTTCATTGAGAATCTCACTCTTAAAATGTTAAAGGAAGTCACAACCTCGCGCATAAACACTCAGTCTTCGACATTTGGTGTTGCTAGAAAACACCAAAAACTCGGTTAATTCTTGGCTCAGTCTACCGTGGGAAACCGTACACAGAAAAGGGTCGGTTTGTTCAAGTAAGAACATAAACCTTGATACTATATGTCGTAAAAATAAATGGGCCAAACCAAGTTCTCCACTTTTAACCGAGCGAAGCAAATTTGTAAGACTCCTCTCCCAAATCGAACCCCAGATGAAACCCGAAAGCAATCTATGAAATTTCTGGACGCTAACCCTTGGCATGGATAAGGCTTGCAATCCATACCAGCCTTTCGCAACATTGAACAAATTGCATCCAGTTTGAAGATCACGTTGCAATACGCCACAAAGCGACACGAACGACTGGCTTTAAATGCGCTCTTAACTCTTTGACAACCTTTCCTCTTTTTGTGCTTCACCTGGCGACAAATCACGCGCCACATGATCACGCGGCTAAATCACGCGCCAGAATGTCATCTGCTCGAATGCTTCTACGGGATATGGTTTGGCAATGCGCAACCCGGGCAGTCAGACATTTCAGCAATCTGCAAGTATCCTGATTTGAGGACGTTGAATAATGGTCGATCAGTTTTTAACAGTGTGACAGGCTTCAACCATATGGGACGGTGAGCGCAAGCCGAACGACGTTCGCTTCGGACTGCAAGATCCGGCCAAAGCGTGGTTCGAGAATCACGAGGCCTTTTTCACCAATTGTACGGTTTCTGCAGAGAGTTGTTGGCGACCTTCTGTACGAGCCAGAGAAAGAGCGCTGAAATCACTGTGCACTGGAGATAGCAAAAGTCAAAAGAGAGAGTGCCACCACCCTCATTGAACACATGACGAACATTTTTATTCAAGCTGACCTTGTTATGCTTGAGAGCAAAAAGACCGACGATTCGCCACAAAACCCAACTGAAAACAACTCCAGCCGACGACTTCAAGGGTGAACTGTAAAAGGCCAGTCTCCGCCTGAAATATGTCGCAATCGAACTAATGAACATTGGATGATTATTTCGTTTAATGAAAGCGCTTCCGCAAGAAACCGCTGCTGAAATGGAGCTCTTCACCATTCAGAACATAGTGCTTCGTCACTGTGCGTCGGCTATGCTTTTAAATTGCAGGCTAGCGGCTTCAAGTAGAACGAGAGGGAGAACATTTCGTTCGAACGGAATCCTGCAGCTAGGTAGCGAGGTTATACGCTGGGAGGCCTCCGTTACCTCTGAACCCAATCCAGGATCTGGTCATGAAAACAAGGCACTGGGTTGCGCAGGGCAGCCTCTTACTGCTCTTTTGAATGAATATTAAGTAATTTAGGTGGAAGGGGGCGAACACAACCCAAAATGATGTGGTCAAGGTTGACTCTGGCCGGGAACAAATCACAAGCTGCAAACGAAGATAGTTGGGTGGATGAGGTGGCACAAGGCAGGAGTGGGAAATGTGCGAGTCTGAAGCTGGCGCCACAGAATCTCGCGTTAACGCGATAACGCGATTTTGCGGTGTGCCGAGGGATATACAAGACGCCTGAGGCGGTAACGATTATATATGTCAAGAAAGGAGAAGACATGTTATCGTGAAGTAAGCCAGGCCACGTGGCTGAAGGTGGACCCCGTTACCTTCGGTAGGACAATGAAACACGGGTTCAGGCGTGAGCCACCTCGTTAACATCTCGAACCGTGTGTGTTTGTGTGGAAAGGGGGGGGGGGCGGAGTTGCATGACGGGTGATAGAGTGGGTTAAAAAGCGTTTTGACGTCATGTATGACCCTTGCTCTACTGCTGACCAAAGCTATTTGTAATAAACGACTTACAATTAACTATTCACGCTGTTAGATCTCTTCATGAATGCTATCGTCTCATCGTAATTGGCGAAGCCTCAGAGAAGCAGCCGTTCCGTGCTTAAGCACTCTATAAATCATGGCGACAGCGGGAAATTGTTCGTTGAGGGTAGATTCAGACGTGTGGAGCGGATCAAGGATAGTTCGCTTAGACCCCCGCCAAGTGGCGCAAGCGTCACTATTCGTAGCGACCTTCAGAAGCCGGCGTCAAGTTCATAACCGCTGTAGCGACGACTGGACTGAAGACGCTGGCAGTTGTTTCTGTGCAATAGTTTGGGGAAGCAAGACGTTTCTTTAAACTATGCGTTCGCTGGCCAGCATTCAATTAGCAGGAAATCAGGCTTTGATCTGCCTGCAAATTTTCAGAGCAAAGCTATACTATTTCATCTGGGAACCCGGAGACCACTTGAATGTCACCGTCATGACCTTCAAGGTCAACCAAGATCAAACTTGGGCGTGTTTAGCCTGCCTAGCGACGTCTCACTTAATGTATTGTGCAATGGTTACAGGTACATGACCACATGGCTAAAGGCCCGTTTGCTAGTTACACGAGGTAAATAATTGCAGTGATTGGTTTATCGGCATTCAGTATTGAGCTTTACGATACATCATCAGAACATATATCGTTGGACGGCTTATTTCGATAATAATTTTATTGTAGAAATTCTATGTCTTGAATGTGTTTAATTAGTTCGCAATTAAAAAGCGACCTACACACTACATAATAAAGTCATATGCCTTTGGATAGCATATGTCAAGTATAATTGCTATATACAAATTTCTGACCTTTAATTGCTGTCAGGTAGACACAGGTGAATAAAAATTGAACTTAAAATTATCAAGTCGTTTATCGTTTAAATGGTCCCTACCAGTAGAATATATATATATATATATATATATATATATATATATAGCAAGAGAGAGAGAGAGGTACGAATGGCTAAGGACTACTTTCGGCCATCTGGAACCCTTTAACGTTCGCTGGCATCGCACAATACGTTGCTGCCTCTCCGTTGATTGGTTGGTTTATTGATCAGTAAGGGCGCAGTATCTGCCATGCGTTTTTCTGCGGACGCCTCAACCACGCCATACAGGAAGGAAGGGGCGAATGAAAGGGAAAAGATGTGCCTTAGCAGAGGGCTACGAAGTAATTTCGACCACCTGGGGATCTTTAACGTGCATTTCCATCGCACAGAACACGGACGCCTCTCCACTTTGCCTTCATTGAGTCAAGGCCGCCAGCTTTTGGATTAGAACCCGGGTGCTCCGCTACAGTAGTGTTTAAGAGGCCCGACCCCCAAGCTCAGCGTTTCAAGATAGCAAGCTCTTTATATGGGCAGTCCATGTTTTTTTCAACGGGTGATGCTTGCAAACAACGAGCAAGAACTTCATAGTTACCGGCTCGCAAAGAATTCCCACCCACTAAACTTTCTACAAGCTTCTGTCTGTCTCTCTTCTGTCGCCTCTGCCCCCTACCTTCAGGTGTATGGTACAACACCTTTTTGGTTATCACCCCTTCCTTTCCCCTTTCGCTTCCCGTAATATGGTCAATTACAAACACTTTTTTTTCCAAGACCATTGTGACCATTCCACAACGTCGTTACACGGTCTTGCATGTGTTTTTTGCGGGTAATTTAAGAAAAAAAATTCCCGCCAAATAGCAATTTCCGTTGGGTCGTTGCAATTTGTGTTGGGTAGTTGTCGTTAATTTCGGCTACCACGCATTTGGAAGTAATTCCTTCGATTAGCTCGCTCGAGATCGTTGGGTGATGGCTTCGGAGACTGCTTGGCGTTGAAGCGCTTAATCAGCCTTTACAACATGCCCTTCCTGTCGCCACCTCGGCCACGTTAAATTCAGCGCTCTCACAGGCTGCGCCTTTTACACCAAGCGCGCATGGAGTAACATGCGTCATGTCGCTCAGCACCCTCCACGTGCGCTCCGTATGTAATGCGTGCTACATAGCAGCGCAGTACACAACTGTAAACGCTGCTGCCCCCGGTCGCGCACGTGACGACACTAGCGGGCTTGTTATGTTTACAGCCCGCAACAGTGTATCTTCTCATTGCTTTCAGCAGCTGTGCAATCATGGGCAATGCTGTTGCAACAGCTATGGACATTATACGTTGTGGCTTCGAATGTATGACAACGCCACCTCATTGAGGGAAATGAGAAAAACAGAAACTGTCTCGGCAGTGAGAAGCCAGCTCTGCCTTTGTCACAGCCCCTATCTCGCCGGATTTCTGCGAAGACTGCAGCTATTGGCTCTTGTATCGTACATGCGAAAATACACGTAACTCACGAATACGTAATACGAAAATACTGAGGGCATTCCTGCGCACCGACTGCGACCGGCCTCTTCACAACCGGGCGCTCTGCTTGCCTGTTGGCCAGATTTCGAAAGCCGCATTAATCGGCGACGTCGATCTGGCCTAGCAGCCCTCGTTATCGAAGCGTGGCCACAGTCGCCACTGCAGCAACCTATCGCATACAGGAAGTCATCAAACCTAGAATATGTGGTGAAGAGAGCAAATGGCCCGGACGTGCTCAGCTGCAGCCGTGTGACAAATTGGCCACTAGTTCCGTCCGTTAAACATAAGCGTCACAATAAACCAAAAAAATTGAAGAGTTCAACGCTGACCGAGCGTTTTTCTTCTTCTTCTTCTTCTTCTTCTTCTTCTTCTTCTTCTTCTTCTT
>JAJIZL010018983.1:0-23710 GCA_023969395.1 Amblyomma maculatum | reverse complement strand
AGCAGCAGCAGCAGCAGTTGAAGCAGTACAGTAGCAATAGTAGCAGCAGCAGTAGTAGCAGTAGCAGTAGCATACTAGTAATGATAACAGTAGTAGTAATAGTAGTTGTAGTAGTCATAGAAGTAGTCGTATAAGTAGTCGTAATAGTGTAAATAACTGTAGTAGAACTAGTATTAGTAATGGAGCAGCAAAAGTAATAGCAGGGATAGAAGTAGCAATAGGAGTAGTAGTTGGTGACGTAGTTTTGTATAATAACTAGTGCAAGACCTTTATTTTGCCAAAAATAACATACTTAGCGTGTCGACGCCCTGCCCAGCCATTGGAACCATTTTATTACCTATGCTTTCAACTGTCACTGTGCTCAAACTTCTCCTCTTATTTTTTTTTCTACATGTTTAACCATCCATGAGCTGTCACCAATTCGCTGCGTCCAAAATCTGAAGAACATTTGCTGTGGTTTAGTTCTGGTTAAACCTAGATAGAAGCGGAAGCTTCTTTTGCTTGGCTATGCCTGTGGCCGGAATTGTGATTAAACCCATGGTTAAGCACACGTTTATTTGTGGTTTCATTTTTATTTGTGCCAATGAATACGCTGCGATGGTCCGTGAAGTAGTGAGGCTTGGTTTCTATCCTTGCGCTGAAGAATCAAGTGTAAACTTGGTTCTTCTAGCAGAAGGGAAAAAAAGCAGGAATCTGGCACAAGAAAAAAAATTAAATGCAAGCTTTGCCACCACAGGCTGCTTCAGCCAGTTGTCTGTTTGCGTTAAGGTAGTTTTTCTTAGTCTAAAGTATGCACGGTGCGGGCAGGGCAACTTATTTTATACATCCCAAACTAGCAAAATGCCTAAGCTATGCGCCGCAAATCACTTCCAGACGTTTGACATGCAGTCCTTTTTGGCCCTATTGTCTCGGCTTTGAATCGACTCGCGGGGGGAAGTGGGAGAGAGTGGAGGAGTCTCATCTCTACTAATAATTTTCTTATCGATAAACATATCTAAACTTTTCAAACGGAAGTCACCGCAGCTAGAAAGAGCAAAAAATAATATACTATAGATTCAAATTGAAAGGGATTGTTAATAATGTCTCTTTAACACCTATTTTCCATTTCGGTAAATGGCCTAAAGAAAGTGACTCATTCTTTCTTTCTGAAGCTTGAAAACACTACTCCAACCTCGCAACTCGACACTTTTTTTTTTTCACGGCGCCCAGCATCATTCACACCCAACGCTTAATCAAAAGCAAAAATACATCTAATTTGATAAGCACTAGAGAGTGCGGAAATGATAACGGAAATCGACAAAAGGTGACGAAAGGAAACAGTGTCCCCGGTAGAGCGCTGAGAGCCGTGAAGCCTGCGGCCTTAAAAAGCGTAGGTCGCATGTCATTGAATAGAAACGACTACTCTTTCCCATGGGCCCTCTCCTCCTCTACTTCCATTTTCATGCGGGCTGCAGAGACACTTCCCAGTGCCATAAAGCAGCGGTAGGAGAAGTTTAAAGAGGCGAAAGAAGTGGAAGTTCCCTTGCATATAGTACTGTGCGGCCTTGAGTAACCGCTTGCGGCAGTCTCACGCCGTCTCCTGCACCGCTTTCATCATCCATCGTTAGGCCGAGCGTGCCGCCGTACGTGAGGGGCGTCCGGTTCACGCGTGTGTTTTGAGAGATCGTGATCAACACGCGCGCGCATGGTTTTTCCCACCCAGTGCCATAGAGTGCGGGCGGCAATGGGCAATACATTATAGGATCCTTATACGCAACCCTACTTCCTGCACTGAGGAAATACGCAATAGTCTCTCGATTCCAAGTTTCGCTTGATTTGAACTAGCGGAGCCGCGGCTCAGTTGGCAGGAGCTGCCATCTTGGATCTCTCGTTTCACATGGGGCGGTTATGTCAGAATCAGCCTGCTAGGACCCTGTAATTCACGTTGCCCCTATAGGCCACTAAGGCACGTTCATAAGGCTTGGTTAAAGCGGGGCTTTATATGTGGGCTGAGGAAGAAGAAAAAAGAGAAGAAGAAGAAGAACGCTCGGTCACCCGCAGCTAATACCTTCGTTCAATATTTGGTTCAGCAGCGTTGAACTATTGTAATTCTTTTCCCGGGAGCTTCAACGTTTTTGCACACGAGAAAGGTTCGACACGGTTTTAGTGAAGGATCGCAGCATCGATTTCAAGCAATAGATCTGTTTTGACGTGAACTCTATCTAAAAGAGCCCCAAAACGTTACCATCGTTACATACGAATATTTATACCTGGTTCTTAGCTTCCATTTTCTGTTTGAAAAGGTTCGAAATAAACGTTGGAACAAAATTTGCCTAACCTTAATTAAGTATTTAAACAACGCAAATGTGATTTTTGATGAAATGGTAAAATACCCTTACGATCCCAGGACCGCTCATTTGGAACCATTAACTTCAATCACCACTTTGCAATGAGCAAAGTATAAGGGCGGCACGCGTTAAAATACACAACTAACTTGTACCCTCACACTCACCCTGTACCAAATAGCAATGGTGACAAATAGCAAGAACTCAGACTGAACAGCCAACACTGAAATATATCAATAAATCTTAGTGGTGGATAGAGTGATGAGCATTTAATATAAGTGGATAGACTAACGTGCAATGTTTAGTGAAATATTCCGGCCGCACATGCAGTTTGTGGCAATCGCCATCTGATATATGCAACTGCAAAGTTATCTTCCCATTACCAAAAAAATAGTGAGATGTTCTTGGACACAGATCTTTAATATGCTGATAGTATGAATGGGAAGTTGTAGCAACATAATTTCTAATGATGCTTATTAGTTATAATTTGGACTTCATATAAATAAATATTGGGTATGCAGCGAAAACAATAATGTTTAGTTTGAATGTTATGTATGTTTTTAACCAGCAAGTAGCGTTTTTGCTGGTTTTTAACAATGTCACAACGTTGCAATTTTATAAAAAGGTTGCTAGAACCATACAAAACCTTTGTAACATTGTTCAAAAATGCCGTGCTACTAGGGATATCAATGAATCAAATCATCAAATCTCATATGCACCCAGGCATGGAGCAACACATGCACGATTGACGACATACAGCGGCCAGAGCACCCCATTGACGCTGAGCATCAGGTGCAATTCTCTAAATGCCCAACTGCTGAACTAACGCGTGCTTTCAAGTTCGTCATCATCTGCCAGCAACTGCAGCTAACCTTGCGAGCCGCAGCATTCAATACTTTTATCTGACACAAGCACGGCACCACCAGATAACGGGTGCAGCCGAATTCACAGAATCGCAAACTACTCAGACTGAGCTCCAAAACCTTTATACATGTTCAAAGACATTGAGAAATCCTCTCAAGTACGCTTCGTAGAACCGAAAGCAGGAATAGCCGCTACGATGTCAGCTCCACGCCGGCAATGCAGCATAATAAAAAACAAGATGAAATCTGAATTTCAGTTCATGGTAGAAAACACCATAACCGAATAGAACAGAGTGGTCCTGAGAACAAATTGTGAACGTCCACAAGAAAGATGGGAACGTCCACAAGAAAGATGGGAACGTCCGCAAGTGCTTCAACCCTCGCAATCATGTCGAAGCTGTCAAAAGACAGCATAAACAGCTTGGAGACATTTTCTAGTTGCGGGCTCCCTGAAGGGTGCCACGTTTTTTTTTTTTCTGTTCATGACACCAAACATGCTCTGTACCGCTTTTTTTTACAATTAATCTGCCCGAACAGGAGGGGCACGAAGCACAAGCGTAACTCGTAATAATCATGATAAATACACTGCACGTCTGTGGTAACTAATTTAGACGGCAGGATTGTGACATTACAACTTCAAGAACATGCGAACGATCTGAGGAATGCATTGATGGCCACTCGAGCCAGCAATCCAAAGTACAACAACAAAATGCTCTAGCTAGGTTTGACTTCTACAGGTTCATTTCGGAACAGACTGAGATCTCGTGATATTGTTCGAGATTCAAAACTGCTGTTAGTCATGGAATCTATGCTTATTTCCCTAAAGAAAAAAGAAATATAAGAATTTTCCGGGTGATCGCCTAATTGACGGAATTCAATCCCAATTTTTCACAGATCTCCAGCCCCCTTCGTCAAGTTTTAAGCACTAATACCCACGGTCACTGAACTCGACATCCCACCGAGGGCATTGTCATGAAGTTCATAAAGTCGAGCCTGACGAAACACCTTGTTGCGCTCTTTTGGTTCAACAAAGCGCGTAATTACGTCAAAGTATGCCGCGCGCTAAGGAATGTAATCATTCTTACTGCAAGATGACAAACCTTGGACTATGGACCTCTTCTTTCTCGTCTGCTACTAGCACAAGACCTTTCTAGAGCAATAAACGTCTTTCCTATTCTATACCTTGGACTACTACTGTGCAGTTCTGTCAGCGCTCCGTCAGCAGCATGTACAAGTCAAGAAATAGTTGGTCACCGTAGTGTTTGCGGGCCAAATATTTAATGCTACACCTTTGTACTAGTAGTCATTATCCAGTAGGCTCATATCTGCAGACCGGTCAAGAAAAATGGATCTGGATAAAATCTCAACTCTCGTCGGTACTTACTGCGCTTACAATGGCACATCGGGACTATGAAGTAGGGTCTAGCAAAACAACTAGTAGTAGCAGTTGTCCTTTCACGAGCTCCCAACGAGTCAACAAAAATTAAATTTATTGGTTACTGTTCGAGGCAAAACGGTTCTGGTTTTGTTCAAGCAACTCAGTGCAGAGTTCAAAATTTATAAAAGACAGTATAAGGCCCTACCTTTTGACAGTAAGAAAATAAATAAGAGAAATCTCGGCCCGGAAATTTTAGCATGTGTTTAGCAAAGCAAACTATTTTCACTAGGAAGCCTTATTGGCTCAAGGCGATATATCTCGCGTAGGCGAGATCTGTCAGCGAGATGCCGCGGAATATGGGCGGGGTTCTGTCTAACATTTAAGGAAAAAAAATCATTCCCCTCAGGGAATTGAACTGCTACACCTCCGATCCCCAGCCGAGTGCGTTAAAGACTACGCCACGGCGGGGTTTCTTTATTGTGCTAAATATATAAATATGTACAGCATTTAAATAACAACCCTCAGTCGTGTTAGACTAAAGTAGGATGATTAAAATTTGATCAATGCCTTTAATGTTTCTATATGGAATAGGAAGTCAGGTGCTGGATAGACAGGGTTGATAACTTCGCAATACCTTGCAATGTCTATCTTAAAGTATTCTCTTACGGCCGTGCTCAAAATCTACGTGACGGACGCCGGGCGCGTGAGCATCGCACCTTAAACTCGGGGACAACTTTCTGTGGCAATGTGGTAAAATCTACTCACCCAAACGCCCCAGCTCGCTCCGCACAAGATAGTAGTGCCTCCAGAAATTTCGCAGGAAATGCTCTGGAATGTTATACCATTACGGAACTATTAATTTATTATTGTACCAGGCTTATACTATAGTACTAGCCAGAACAGCGGGAGTTTATTACGTAGCATTCATGTCAATGGCTGCGCGGCCGCAATCTCGCAAAGCGCAAGCAGCATAGGCGGGGCCTGGTGGGATGCGTCTGCAGCTTATATCCGCCCATTTCTGCGCGCGTTCTTAGCGCGTTCGTAACGAGCGCCTGTTTTTGGCAGCGTACATCGTACACGGTGTCTCTTAGTCGCGATTTTATCTTCGTAAGCCCTCAGCGACGTAATGGAACATGTTCCTGCTTAGTGGGAGCCAAGGAAACTGTTAAAGCTGAACAAGCATTTGCTCCAGGTACTCAGAACTACATGGCGTTTAACACAGTTAGGAAAGCCCCGCCCCCGTAGCTTTGGCTCCATTGCAACAGAAAGTTGTCCGCGAGTGTAGTTCTATTTGTCTAGCATTCCTGCCGTCTCCATGGCAAGGTAGGATGCAACGACGACGCGTTCACCTCGGTCTCCAGAAGAGAGCGTGGCGCAAGCCATCTGCCGCCAGCTATGAATACCACGCACCGCAATGAGCGCGCGCCATCACCGCCGAATGTAGCTACTCACCTTGAATCCAGCACGGAAGAAGCCGCTGTCCTGCACTGTGTGATTGGCGTGGCTCTGTCAAATAAACACTGCAGTAGAACCAGCATCAAGGCTTTTGCTTTATCGCCTTTAAGGGTTTAAGTGTCTCAAGAAGTTTTACTGCATAAGCGAGATCTGCACAAACGAAGGCTTCGTGTAATTTATACTTACAGCACACCAAGCAAGTGTGCTTCAAACACTCCATTAGGCACATCGCAGCATTGTTGCATTCGAAGTCTGAAAGCCAGAGTATATGCTGGCCAAATGTAAGCAATGAGATATAGGTTAAAATATGTGTCCTTTGTCAATCACATTAAATCAGTCATCCCGGCTAGACCCTAATGGAACAAACTGTTCCTGTATGACCTTGCGTACAACTCACCATCTACATGTTCAGTCTGAAAAGGTATACATATGTGCTTATTTTTTCTCCAAGTACGAAGACATCCGATAGATGCTAGCGAAGCACACTAAAGGCTGCCAATGTTAATGGAAAATGTTGCCACGTACAACGCTCCAACGACGACCGTCCTAAATCAGGGGCCGAATTTTACAGATATGGGCTGAGAAGCTGTCTCTGGACTGGGCCACGGCACACGCGCCTGCCATCGCCTCAGTACACGCGCACCATTGCCGAAGGAGAGAAACCTTCGAAAGCATGAAATCAGTGACAACCATGTAACCAAGAATGTCAAGGGTCATTCATTAGCCCTTAAATACCACTCCACACCAATACGAAGAAGAACTACATTAGAAACTCCACGGGGATTGTGGGCTTTTCACCACCTTTCCAACTCTACAAACACCATGAATCCAAGTTTCCCACAGACACACAACAGAATTTGTGCACCCAAGGCAGGTGCTACAGACCAATATGATTGGCAGGCTCCTAATGGACTAGCATGACTCCCCGATAACTGAAACCTGACTAAATTCCCTGTAATAAGAGTTCGCCCTCAGACTCGAAGGCACATCATCAGGATGAAGGCATCTTCATTAAAACTGAATTCGAACCTCGCCCTAACGCCACGAGATAATCCCCCAAGTCTTACACAAAAGACTTCAAAGTATATAGGGTGTCCAAGCTAACTTCTGCCGGGTTAAAAAACACTTCAGGAAGGTCAGAAAAACCACTTGTATACAGCTGCCAGCCATCTGGCGCAACACAGGCAATATTTTTTTTAATTTTATTTTGAAACTATTTAGCAATTCCGATAGTGTTTCTAACTAACTATTGCCTTTAGACAATAAATGCGGTTCGCAAAGTTGGAGAGCCTCTTCTGAAATCCCCATTCTATTCATTTCCGATAAAGAAATCCTCACGTGTATCTTTTTTCCAAGCTCTAATAAAAGCCCACGAAATACCAAAAAAAATGTCTCGTGACTGGCTCAAAATGAAAACGAAATAGCCGCCAAGCTTCGCTGTAATATCGCACATTTAGGTGAGCTGTCATGAGTATTTCGAAGTACTGCCTCCTGCATGCCCACCCGCGAATGCGACAAAACAACCGTAACACTCAGTTATTATTACAGAGAACCAGTTTTCAAAGGGGAAGATCACAGTTCAATTCCTCAAGACTAGCGTCTTACCTACGGGCGCTCGTTCGAGTAATGTGGCTACATTATTGCCACCTATGCTGATTACGTTGCCAAATCAAAGCCCCGCGGAGAGGACGGGTGGGGTTAGCCAGTTATACGGTTAAGAGAACGAGAATGTAGGCCTTGAATTCTGCACCCGCTTCAACCTCCCACAGGAAGAAAGAATGAAACGCAATGAAGGTTTAGTCAAGTTGGTCGAATGACATCGGGTTTGTTCACCCCCTAATAAGGACACACCTATTAGTTGAAGCAAAACAGAACGCTTGGCGATGGCTCGTGGTGATACATCACGGAAAAACTTCCGCCCAGAGCGAGAAAAGGACACCGCACGAGCCATACGCCCTTGCTTGTGTGCTTCCTGACCGCGCTAACCTCGCTTTGAGTAATAGTTCACGCCTTTTTGGCGTTGCACTTGCTCCTGCACTGCTAAGAATATCGCGGGCGTCGTGTTCTTATGATGACTTTTTCTTGTAATGTTATCACCATAGCCCTAACCTGCCATATCTCCCTATCGCTCCCCTCTTTTACTTCCGCTCACAGTGCAGCCACTGTCACCGTTTCCGCCACATCAGTTCCGGTGCTTTC
This sequence comes from Amblyomma maculatum, assembly GCA_023969395.1. NCBI lineage: Eukaryota > Metazoa > Arthropoda > Arachnida > Ixodida > Ixodidae > Amblyomma > Amblyomma maculatum. The sequence goes on along the minus strand of JAJIZL010018983.1, from coordinate 15,491 downwards.
GAGCACGATTTCAGACGCCGCGGCCAGCTCAAATCTTTTCCTTCCTTAATTTGATTATTCCAAATAAAACCACTTAGTGATGATGATGATGATGATGACGATGATTTCCTTCTACTGTAGATGTCTCTTTTTTGGCAAGTACATGTTCTGGAGCTGCGCTCATCGCAAACCGATCACATGTGCACATAACGAACTCTAAAATTGTAAAAGAAGGCGTTTTCTTTTGTTTTGTTTTTTTAGAGAAGCCCGCTATAGGACACAGAAAGAAGGAGTAAAACTCGCTTCGCACTGATAGTCCCAAAGGTCGCCTGTCCAGCTTTGTTCAAATGGTTCACTTTTCAACATTCAGCATACAAAATTACCTTCTTATTGCGTTTCATGCGACAGGAAATCTTGGCCTCACAGGAATCACCCCGAAAGTATTATTTCATTTAGCGGTCACATTGGCAGTTGCGAGCACGTGTGTTAGAACCAAGAGAAATAAAAGCTGCAGGATACTACATGTGATGCGAATATTTACGTGAATGTGGCTACCCAAAAGAAACAATACTTACAATCTAAACTGAGCGATTACAGCATTTCTTGTCATGTAGAAAGCAGCAAGATAATCCTGCACGCAGAATATTACCTTCTTGCTCCGCTCCTCTTAACCGAGCTTCCACTGAGGCCATCGGATCATTATTCGAGGCGACCGTTCATGCTTGTAAGTAAGCCATTTCCTCCTCCTGCTCTTGCGTCGTGCGCCCAGCCTATAGACGATGGGAGACAAAGCGAAACAAAGGTGAAAATTTGACCTTTCAATTTATTCCATACTTTAAAACCCCTTACTCTATACGTTTCTTCGCTGAAGCCAAGGACACCATGGCTACGATTCCATCTGTTAACCAATTGTATTGTATTGTATTGTATTGTATTGTATTGTATTGTATTGTATTGTATTGTATTGTATTGTATTGGGTTTAATGGCGCATAAGCGGCTCAGGCTATCATGCGCCAAGCACAAATCTTTTTCTATTTTATTTTTTTTGTTTATAGTATTTAGCGCCCAAGAGCAGCTCGGGCTATGAGGGAGTCCATAGTATATAGAGCACTGAAGGATATTTTGACCAGTTAAGATTTTTTAATATGCACTGATTTCGAAAAGTACACGGGTGTCTTGCATTTCGCCTGCCTCAAAACGCGGTTACCGACATTGAATTTTCAGCTTGTTTTACACAGCGTTTTCTTCGAGCCAAGCTAATCTATTAATTCTGCAACATTCTGGAGTAAATCCGGCGTGGTCGGTGTTGTGAGAGACAGCCACGCCAGTTTGCAGTTGGCAAGCTGCACGGACGAGCACTGATTCCACGATGGGATGTGCGCCCTAGTGAGACCAAGCGATATCGCAAAGCTGTGAAAAGCTCCAACTCGGGTTACACATATGAGGTGGGAAGGTGGTATTAGAATAAACTTTCCAGACCTCTTGGATGCGGAGTCAGGCTCGCAGCACTTGAGCAACACATTCACAACTTAAACTGCGATGCAGCATTCTAAATACCATTTGTACCACTCCAAGAATGCAGTAGTCTGTTTCTTTTTGACCAAAAGGAGGAAGCGCAAAACATTACTTAAGTTCAGTTTACCGTGGGTTTCAAGTTATCTCTATTCGTTTAAGTCAGGCTTTCAACCGTCTTAGCCTGAGCACCAATCATGGGACGGGGTCTTATGCATAATCGTTGAGCAATTCTCATAAGATGCTGAACACTGTCTTTCAGCCTACTTCCGAGCTGCATAACTAATAGTTAAGCAGAACCAGATTAACAACCGTCAACAACGGGTCTCAAGGGATACTTTTGCCCTGGCCTATAGCGTATATGTACAACGTACTTTTAACGCATGACGCTTGTTCATACTACGGCCAACATAAGCAACATATTCACGTTTGTACTTCTCAGTTAAAGAGGCGCTTTATATCGATATCGGTTGGTCGCTTACGAACAGTAGCCAGAATGTGTGGTATCGTAGGACTGTATGCTATGAAGGACGGGCTAGATAGAGGCACAAGCTAAATGACTGATAATTAAGCACGAAGAGACACTGCATGTACATACGCCAACGAGAAACCGCAAGGGGAGCAGCGGGCAGGAAGCGTTAACGCGATCGCGTCATGTCCTGAGAGGAGGAGCTTTAGGTTGGTGTCATGTCTTCAATTATCAAATAACTCGATATAAATTCCTTGGTGGCCAAAATATTGGTTTATTATTGGTCAGGTGACCACGCTGTCACCGATAAAACGCTCAAGCTTCTACTACTCTCAAGCAGCTAAGCAGCCGTACAATCTCCACAGGCTGCAGCAGAGGCGTGAGCCAATACGCGTGCACTGTGACAAAAGCCCCATAGACACGTGGCTTGCAGTCGTCTCACTATATAGTTCAATTCTAATGACTGATTAATTAGGTGCATGAAACCCCGCAGTAGCTTTTGTTTTTGTTTTTTTTTTTTTGTTTTTTTTTGCGATAGCAATACTGCGCCAGGTTTCGAGCAGTCACGTGGTCCCGGCGGAGGCCACGCTTTACCTTGAACAGCCAAGGAGGAGGAGGAGGAGCAGAAGAAGAAGAAAAAGACTGGTAACTTGCGCTCTCGCGTCATACTCTTAAAGGATGAGCTTACGTGTCTCCAATAATGTAGCACCTTACACTGATAGGGCGTGACAGGGGAATAATGTAGCGGGCAAAAGAAGCTTCCGCCGTTGCTATCGCAATTCAGCTAGGGTTAGCCAGAGTTAAACCACAACTAATGTTTGCTACTTCTGTGTGTAATGCTACAGAGATGGGAAGAAAATTAAACTGCCCAGGAAATTTACTTCAGGATAATATAATAAACATTTTATATTGTAGCAGATCTTTCACAGTAATGACAATACCAAGGGCAGCACTCGGGATTTTGGCATCTTCTAATTCAGTAGAAAACCCCCTGCACGTTAAAGAACGCACGTTAAACACTACAAAACAAAGCAGACCTGTAGAAACCCCTTGACGAGGCTTATGGCATCGCTGTGCTACGTTAAATGTTCGCGGCTGCCGTGTAGCCGATCCTCTTCACCTGGACTCGGAACACAAAAACTTTGTGTATAAGACTGAGAGGAATAGAATGGGTACGCTTTTTGTTGTTGTTGTTGTTGTTATTGTTGTTGGAAAGAATGTCAGACGCATTTATTCAGTTTGTTTTAACTGGTAGTTTTTTTCATGCCTCAATCCTGTTTTCTCGGCAAGTCTAAAATTATCTCAAAAAGGCAGGCAACCACAGCTGTGAGATGTGAGCGCACGTTAGAGATCCCCAGGCGGTCGAAATTATTTCACAGTCCTCCACTGCGGCCTCTCGTTCCTCTCTCTCTCTTCACAATCACAGTAGCAGTAATAACTTTATTAAAACAGAGGAGTTTGGGGCATGCATGCCTCTGGGCCCCCGCACGGCCCCACTACACTCAAACGTTCATGTTCCTATGGTTCAATACGCCGGCAACTCAGTCTGTGGTGATCTTCTGCCGAACCGGGTCCTCAGAAAGCAGCAGGATCTCCCAGTCCTCCCAGGTGGTAAGGTGCTCAAGACCCACCGGGAGGATCCGCCGGGCATTGGAAGAGGATGTGGGCGAGGGTGGCGGTGGGGTTTTTGCAAAGGGTGCAGGAGGGATCGGTGAGGGTGTGGTGGTAGCGAGACGCACTATAAGGGGACGGGAGGTTGTTGTATAGGCCGAGCCTCAAGCACGCCTAAGTGGTTTTTGACAAGGGCGAGAAAGGAAGCGGCCAGAAAGCAGACAGCACACATTCAGAGGAAGACAGACTGCCCGTCCTGGCTGTACGCGGGGAGAGCTTTATTTCACACTTCCCTTCCCGCTTCTTCCCCCGTAGATGGGTTCCGGTGCCGTCGAGAACAACCTGGTGAAAACGCTCTGCGGCATTGCTTTGAGGAATGGTCACCCCCACCTTCCTCCCTTGCCTTACAGCTCGGTTCAGGCGTTCCCGAGATTTGTTACCGGTATTGCGCCTACCTGTCCTATAAACCAATTTACATTTTACACTGCCATCGCAACGCTGCTATCGGTGCAAAACTAATCCTGTAATCCCAGGCAGACTTCACCATCTTTATCTGCTGACAGTAGATTTAAAAACATGCAATTTAGTGCTTTAAACTATATTTTAACAAAACATTTGCGTCTCGGTTAACGTTGCACTCATTATTGCCATTGGCGACTGCCGCGGAGCATAGGCAGTCGCCGTGTCCTTGACTTCAGCGCCTGGTGCACACCGTAGTCTACCATTAAAAAGCGACAATCCCATATAGAAAATTCACCTTTAATAATTTGCTGTCATGTGTCTTAGTTCTATAGTCGTGTATTGTTTCATTTTGGCAAACATCTCTAAATAACATTGTGTAATTATGTTCCTACTTTTCAGTGACCAGTACTAACAGTCCATTAGTTCTGTATAAACGTGTTATTCATGCTCCTGCCTTTACCCCTATCTATGTAATCCCCCCCCCCCTCACACAATACTCCTTCCTCGGAGCCTATGAGGTGATATGAATAAATAAATAAATAAATAAACTGCAAATAGAATTCAATACGCTTTTCATTTACGACGATTAATACATTGCTATAAGATTATTTGTAACATGTCAATACTGTTAGAAAAAAAGACGTGTAAAACACTGCAGTGCAGTTTGATCCAGACAGCGAAGTGGCACTGCCAAGACTCGTAGCTTTGCTAGAATTGCGGGCTTCCATGCACAAACATGAAACACATTATCCATTAAAAGAAGATGAGCATAACGCTTTGCACCTCTTTAGAAAACGGTCCGAGTTGCCGAGCCCATTATTTGCCTTGGAGCACCTTGATACCGACATTATCATTCCTTGAGGCAAGTCGTATAGCAAAGGCTGCCCACTTTCTCTGGCTCATAAAAAAGTCGTTTCGAATCTTCCTGGCATCAGTTGATGGCTGTGACCTCTCTCTTGACGTAGAGGTTCAATATCGTTTTTTGTTTATTTGTTCGATGTGCATTTACTTGACTGCATTAAGCATAATATAGGGCAAAGGGCTCGTAAATCTGGCGCCGCCTATCACACTGAGCCCTCTCATTATGTATTCAATCTAGCTTCTGTACAGCCGGGTACATTTCCGGTGTACTTTGCAGTAGCAGATGCGACTCGATTCATCGTGGTCTGATTTCTATTGCTGCTGCTGTTCACCGCTCTGTTTCGATATCTCGATAGCTGCCAACCCAGCTTTCTCACCAATTGGGGGTGCTCGTTTCGTCGAATGCAGATTAGACACTTGTGTTCCGTCCTTGCTCCAGTTAATACAACACGAAGGTTAGCCTCTAGTGTGAACTGCCTGTCGTCGCATTTAAATCTGCGCAGAGTGCTCATTTTCTAATCTTCGCGAGAAGATCAGTCGGTCAGGCACCTTTTAAGCCGTCGGCGTAAACCAGCTTCTAATTATTAGTATCATTATCATAAATTTGTGCTAGAAATGTACTGCGGCAAATTAGCATGTCTAAGCAGGCGCCATTCATCAAACCTCGCTAACGTTCCTAATGCACTTTCATTGCAGCTGCAATCATATATGCGCTACAAAACGTCCCCCCCCCCCCCACGCAAAATGACGCGCGATACCAATCACAAGTTATAATAACACAGTCTTCTGCTCCAGGTGTCTGAAAGCCCAAGCATGAGAGCCGTCCACCCCTTATTAAGTAGGGTACCAATAAATCTGCGCCTTCCTGGCCTTAATGTATTGCATATGGCGATCCGCTCTCCTTTTACGAATCCTGATAACAGAAATTTGTTACTAAATGCGAAAAGTGCACATAATTATGAAAAAGCCTTTCTAGGCTCACGGATGTGCTTCCGAGCGATGTGCCCACCCATGTTAGCTCTTGAAGGAAGAAAGATAGGAGAAAAATAATGATTGTATGAGTTAGAGGAGGAAAACATTAACCTAGAAATCCAGCTTGATGACGCTAGAGTGATTCGTTAAATAATAGTAGCCAGAAATGTAAACTTTGTGTCAAAATAGCAGCGGAATCGGGTTCGAAACATCGGAATTGCGTTAAATTAGATTATGGACGAGTAATGAAGGAAAATCAATACTATGATCACCGAAAGAACGAAGAAACTTGGATGGTAGTATCACATCCGACGCCAGGACGTCGAGGCAGTGAGAGATCTCACAAAGTGAGAGCAAAACGCCGCATTTTGTGCCGAATTAGATGAGAAACATCTATTTAAAAGTAATTAGCACTTTAGCACTTATTGAGAGTAATTAACGCTTATTATATTCGAAAAACCTATAGTTATGGTCCGTTTGGGTCAATAAACAGGGAAATTGTCAAGAAAAAAAAGAAAGAAAATGGGCACCAATCAGGACAACTCAAACAGAAAGCAAACAAATGAGCGCTAAAGAAACAAATGAGGTCGAGCGCGGCAAATGGGTTCCAACGCCGCAAAAGAGAAAAAAGAGTCACATAAGGACTTTCTCCTTATCGCGCTTAAGAGGTATTTAAGTGCCTCGAACAAATTTTCTTTTTCAAACTGAAAATTACAGCGGAGGGGTATTTAACGGCTTTAATGACTAAATAACCAGTGAATGCTTTACTCGGCAAAGAACCAGGCATATTTAACATGTCGCCAGTCTCCTGAGAGTCCGAAATAGGTTGGTTGTTACTATTGCCAGGTATTACACCAGTCGTTAGTACCAATGCTAACAAAACATTTTGATGGTTGGGTGTTACTATTGCCATTTATTACACCAGTCGTTAGTATCAATTCTAACAAAACATTTTGATGCTCCAACGAAGTGGGCTGCTCACTTCTTAAGCGAGAACATCGATGATCACTTGACGACATACTGTGGAGGCATATGCGGCAGTTGGACGGGCTAGTGTAGGTGCAGTTGTTTTGGGGGTTCGCAGCACGTTCTGCGCCCCCCCCCCCCTTTAGCAACTGCAGTAGAGTTGGAAGTACGGCGATTTTGTTCTTGTCGCACTGCACGAGTCCCCCTGTATTGAACTGCGCCACGCAAGTGACCGGGGCTAGTGGGCTTGGTCTACGGAAGACCTCGGTACTATGCTTCCATCTCTCGGCAGTGCCGACTGCCTCATGAGTCTAAAGGCCGAACCACATGGCAGAGTTTCTTCGGCGCTTCGTCAACGTCTCGGCTATCGGCGTCGCCGGAGGCGAAATTCTGGCCCTTGAAGCGAGGCGACGCTGAAAGACGCAGATATCTGGCAGTGCCAGATCTCAGCGTCGACGCCGGAAATGCTTCGCAGACGGGGACCAATGACAAGCCACGAATAGGCAGTTACAGCACCCACCCCCACATGCGCAACTCGTTTCCGCGGAAGCGAGAGTTCCTCTGTTGTCCGCTCACACGCCGGCGCCTTTGTTCCCCCTGCCTCCCCAGTAAGTGCCCATCCTTGCTGAATAGGACGATTTTAGCTGCGGACGGGGGACCATTGTTCGAACTTCCAGGATTCCTGCATGCCTTGGCTTGCAGACGCCAGTTCGTACGCCGTCATGTGTTTGGCCACCCTCTCCGGCGCGCGCCGAGCGACGACGTCGTAGACGAGGCGCTGACGCGACGCTGAAAAAACGCTGCCATGTGGTCGGGCCTTAAGCTGTTTTCAGGGGCGATGACTACGGCTACGGGGACGAATTGTGCGGCTGTCCTTAGATGATCAATCACGTGTTGTTCCTGGTAAAAAGTGATGTTTGATGCTTCACATATGGAAATTCCTTTTATGCTTTACGCCCATCTCAAGAGCTGTATTGTCTCTAAAAACCCAAACAGCTTCGGAGACGCTCCTCTGAACCTCTTTCCAAAATTAGGCTTCTCGTCCTTCGTGATGAAAGAACATAGCAGCGATTCCAAATGAAATGGGAACGTTAAAATATACCTTAATTAAGTTGACTTTTTTTCTCCTGCATCAAACCAGTACATAGTTGATGTTGAACAGGGTCGCAATTTAATTGTTTTTTTACTTATTTATACAAATACCTCACAGGTTCCAAACATGGAACATTGTGTGAGGGGGAGGGGTTACAGTGTATCAAAAGAAACAATGGTACATAGTTTAAAATACAAAAGTTAACAGTAATACAGGACTGGAACTGCAAATAAGTATTAGAGTTAATGTTAATGTGCTATAAATGATGACAAGCATTTTTGTAATCGCAATAAAAAGAAACACCGATTGTTGAAATACACAACAAATCGTCTTTTATTTACCGTCGCCGATAAAACAAAATAACATGAGGCACTTCAGAGGTGGTTCACCAGGAGCCACATACACGCCGAAGAGAAGACTACATCAGCGGAGATCTTTGAGAGATCGCTGGCACTCGGGAAACCGCCCCCAGGTGCTTACGGCGAACGGCGTGAGTCCTGTGCGGGGTATTGATTGAACTTCTTCGTACCAGCTTTCGTGTGGATTGTGCTTTGCGAACGCGCCCTCGTGATCACGCTCTCCGAGCAGACTCACGCTATATACAGAGCGCCAGAGAACGCCACCGGTCTCACGCGCATCTATATGTATGTATACACTCACGTGCGCACGAAGACGGCGGGCTTCCAATGCGCCTTGGTGCAACACTTGTAGCAGCCCGCCAGCACGATCGAGGTTACGGTATAAGAAAAAAAAGTGCCTTCATCGCCCGAAGCATACAGCCTTGAGAATCAGTATAAACGCGTGGCGGCCGGAGCAATTCCGTTACCCGTTCCAGCAGCCATCGCGACGGCGGTCAGCGTCTCCGCTATCGCGTAATTTATGGACGTCCCACAGACGCTGGCCAGCTCAGGCCATGCGGAATTTCTCTCCCTCGCTTCTTCCGCTTACCCCCGCTGTATCTCCGGAGAAGGGGGGAACGGCCGTGGCTGCAGGTCCGTAAACACGCGTTTGGACGTCGGTTGATTGGTGAAAGCGTTGCTACGCGGTTGTTGTGGCTACCGGCCGGTCCTTTTCTTCTTAAGGACTTTTGTCCCAGTATAATGGGACACCCCATGAAGCGTACAATAAAACCTTAGGATTCCGGAGGAGGTCTAAACCATCCGCAAAAGCAGGTATCTCTTCAAAGGAGGGGTCTTAATATCAGGCATCCACATCTTCTATATCCGGAAATACATTCTCAATGAAAGCCTCCCTTCCGATCTTCCAGGACATTTTTGCGTGGAGAAGAAAATAGTTTTCTCCTCTTCTTAGGACATCTCCTTTCACTGTTATTGTCAATTTGCGATTAAAATTACAAGCTTACATTGAAGCTTGGGTTTTCAATGCAAGTATTTTGCTCCGTGAACGAGGCAACTAAAAAGCAATAGACAAGCGAACCATGGAAGATAACGTTACCACGAAACGACGCGTAGCCGGAAATCATCATGTCGTTTCTAACTGCACACTGTCAGCCTGCGCTCATAAGTTGACACCGTCTCTTTCTTACGCGCAAGATCATTGCTGGCCAGAATTCAGAATACCGCTTGCAACGGATTAGGGTGGTCTGCAAAACAACCTACAGTAGAGTTTGTTTAGCCAAGTGCTAGCCCTTCTTATCTGCATTCCTATTTTTATTTTTTGCAGAGACATATTGGGGAAACCCCCCGTAACAATATCATCTTTAACTCCAGTTGCACTTCGTATTCTTGTGACCCATTTTATCTTTGCTCACCGTTTGCCCTTCATATCACTGCATTCTTCAAAAGGGAACAGCGCAGAAACAGTACAGGGATAAAAAAAAATACGGACACCAAAGGCGCAGCGTGAAATGTAACACCAACTAGCCCGCAAGATTGTCCTCATGCACTGCATTCTTAATCTGGTCATTCGAGGGAGGTTTCAACGCTTCTCGGCGCGAATGCTTGTCAGCTCCGGCTACCGCACCTGTTAACCACGTTTCCGTCGTTGCCATGTTGTCTAGAAATGCGCTCGCTTCACTGAAGACATGTACGACTTTTCGCACTACCACAGCCTGGTAGATAAATGGCTACCGCGGCTCTCTGTACCCGTCTCATATCACAGGCGCTACGTGCATCGGTGATATGGGAATCGCTTATTGCTAAGCAGTCAGTCCCCGAGGTTACTCCGGGTGTCGAAAGAAAGAAGGAGAAGGTGGCCGAGAACAAAACAAAAACGAGGTGGAAGAGTGATACGGGGCCACGGCATGCCAAACCGTTTACTGCGCAGGGTGTCACGCATTTATCTTCCCTGGCGTGCGCAAGATACGGGGACGCTCATCGATGACGCGCCGACACGAATGCATGTTGAAAGCGAAAGCAAGGAGCCCTCAAGGGACACCTTAGGCCCAGATCTCAATGGGGATCGCTAAGATGCAGCGCTGGAGGCGGCGATGGGTGGAGACTCTCCGCAGTCATACGTATTTGCACTTTAAGCAGCGCCGGCGACTAGCTTGCCGGTGAACGACCAACAACAACCACGACGCCCTAAGGCAGATAGTCGCTTGAGGCGCAGTGAAAGCCTCTGCACGGGTGGTCGGGGTGCATGCGAGGCTTTTTCGCCATTCTCCGAGCGTTCGCCGAAATGTTCCCATCTTCTACTGCAGCCTACCGCGCGATCATGGAAACGATTGCTCCATCTTCACATCGGTGTAGCACGGTTTTGGGAACTCCTGCGTCGTCCTGGACGGCTCCTTCATACGCAGTGCTACGTTTTTTTTTTCGTGCGGCAGTCAACCGTTTGTATACTGTAGGTGCGCTACGCCTGCTCTAATTCAGATTCACTGAGAAGGCAGCTGTCTGGAGCACATGCGAGGAAGAAAAACTACGTTAAGCTTGCATCATATTGAGTCGGTCTCCACTCTGCCAATAGCTGAAGCACAAAGAAAAGGGAAAAGTAGTGGAAGACAAATTTGGGGTGCCGTCTGGCGGCACTGTAACAGAGCGTTAAAGTGCCGTAATGGTTCATGCCAAGTACACTTTTCATTTCAGTTGGAAACTTCTAAACTTCAGTCGTATCGATATGATCGAGTATGCCGAGCAATAACCATCTACAGCGCGTGTTGTCGCTTCATGCTATTGAATGTTTTCACGGTCCACTGAACCCCTGTATTTTCAGTTGAATAGAGATTGTGCCTGGTCTTCTTTTCTCAACGCCTTCCATTCTGTGAATAGTTTTTTGCAAGTACTTTCGCTGTCCAGTATCCATTATTGCGGTGGCCATGCACGTTTTCTTACAAAATATAATGTACGCCTTCTGATGAAACGTATGCATTCTGACTGTTGTATGATCCATTACAAGTGGCAATTTACAGACTACAGTCGCGCTCACAGCGACTTGCAATACGCCAAATGATGTCCTAGTATATTTCACTGACAATGCAAGACTAGTGCGTATTGGTGCTGATTCATCTGGCTCGCAGTCGGACGCGAACAACGTTCTGAGATTATTATCGCGATAGAGTCAGTTTATGTGAAGCACAAATCGCAACAGGTTCACCGTCGACAAGAACAGCGCCCTGCTGGCAAGCGCACAGCACAACGGATGATGTTTTTATGTGAAAGAAAATCAACTTTTCGGCTCTTACCAGCGTAAAATATTGACAACGCAGAATCAATAAACGTGTCGTTAATTCACCTTTCTCGTAAGATGTGACGCCCGTCTGAGGAGAGGTGAACATTTGTCTGCTACTGGTTAAAAACAGACGCACTTGGGAGGAAAACGGTGGATTGGTGTTATAGACGCTGCCCTACTTAACGCTACGGCCGCCCGTTGCGGCAAAGTCTTCAACCGCAGGCTATCACGCAAAAATAGCTTGCAAGTCTACAAGCCCCAAAATACTATACATAAGAAGCAATGTAATTAAAATCACAAGCCCCACAAACTCCAAACTATTAGGCATCAGAAAGAATGACATTTTTTATCCTTTTTTTTCTACATCCTGTCTGCACATTCTTCATGCAAACTTGTTAACTTAAAATGGATAGCCGTATCGTCATTTTGAATGTCTTGATTGGCAGACAGAGGTTAATAAGGAAGAAAGAAGGCCTTCGCGAGTTCATTCCGACGATTACTCTGCCAACTGTACAGAAAAGAGAACTACAGAAATTCCGGAACCTGGATATACGCAATGGCAGGGAGTCATGTGTCCACGGATGTCTGTAGAATTATAGGTGAAGAAGCATAGATAGCTGGGCAAGTTGTTAATGGTTCGTTGTGGATCTTACAGTGCGAAGACAAACGAAAGACGAAAGGAATCAAACCAAATAGAGCACATCTGTGTGATGTTATTCCTTTCGTCCTTCGCCTCTTATCACGCTGCACCATGCACAATTAAGAATTATATCTGGGCTACGTTCTGGCTATTGGTCACGTACCATTACTGTTACAAGCTTTTTCTCTTTTTTTTTTTTTGTCTGGCTTTCTGGCATCAAACATCATGCTATCGATATCATATCTCAGTGTTCCCGCGTTCAGGTTCCATTCGGTACCCATTAACTACCATCTGCTTTACTACATATAACGTCCCTCATTTATGCCGCGAAAGAAGGGAGCGGTGATCGAAAACAACCGGAAGGACACCAAAGAACAAGCGACAAAAAGCTGTCGGCAAACACCTGTCTTTCATTGCAGCTTTCCCGTGCGTCTTTTCAGCCTCCCTGGCAAACTACTTTAGGCGACGTTGTTCTGCATGCGGCAAGCTTCATTGCGTTCAGCGGTACGTTCCATGGTGCTGAATGTAGGCAGCGGGGACCACGCAAGGTTAAAACAGCCGCAGAAAAAGCTGAACAGCCACGCTATAATAGCTTCCGAGAAATCCCCGCCTCTCACCCATTCTACCTCCGGCATTGTTTCGTCATTTCTCTCAGTCACTTTCGCAGAACGGTAAGTCTTCATGTAGAAAACGAGATTTCTCTTTTTTTTCTGGGCCAATGTGCTGCGCGCTAGTACTGCTCGTGCATCTACAACGCACGTTTCTGTCGGCGGTGCGGGTGCGTTAAGCCCGTCGGGGTGCGGCACGCTGGCACGCGGAGGTCAATCCCCGCCCGGGGGTGCCGCTGTCCGCGCCGAAACGACCGGAAAATGGACACGGAACAGAGCAAGCCGCGAAGCGAGCGGCGCCCGCTGACTGCGAGCCAAACGCCACCGGTCACCTCGACGAAGCCCCGCTAAGCGGCTGTGTGAGCGCGCCCGTGTAGGCTTGGGAGCTGTTGGATAACATCCCGTGGAAGCGGTGACGCACTTCGTTGTGGAAGGGGTAGTGCGGACTTACCGTGTTCTACTGTGTGTAACCCGCGTGTGTGGACTAGAAACAGGTCAACACTCATTGAAAGCGAGGTAGCGAAATATAGCCGACACTGGAGCCTGTCTTTTACCTATAGTGAAATTACCCTTTACCTTAAGTACTGGGCCGCAGATGTTCGACCTGATCGAAGCTATCGTCAAATGTATTGCGGTATTAAATTCATCTGTGCTTCCTTTGTTTGAATGGCTGATGGCTCATTTCGTATTGAAATTTCCTCTTGCCGTACCCCTGTGTGCTGGCAAATACATGCTTGCACTACGTATGGCGCTACGAATACGTAACGTGTTCCGGAATACGTGGAAGAGTACCAAACATGTAGGGACACTGATTTCCTTAAATCCTTCAAACTCAATCGTGTTTACCACCTAATCACCCGACTGAGAATGAAACCCTTGATCAGGGTGTATGCTCTAGATGGATGCTACACGTCAGTGTGTGGATATTCTGAGTATGAATTCTAGATGTATCCCAGTAAGTCTGTCCGTGTGATCTCACGAAGGTCTACAAGTCCCGCATGACTGTTAAAGAGAGGGTCGCGTGATTCGTTATGGAGGATGGTAACATTGGTCAGCGCAGCCGTAGGACAGGGCTCACTCTCTGCGCGAGTCAATTACCTTACAAGGGTGATCCTTATATCACTCATGGGCTGTGGGATAATTTACTATATAAATGAAAATCTCCTTAACTCTTCAACAAGTGCCCACAGTGGCAAAACTTGGCATGCAAGGACTTATAGTTACTTAGAAGGCATAGTTACAACGCTTGATGATTGTGCTTTTATTGGAGGATCTACGTTGTATGTACACAGGGAACTTAATCCGGCCATGCCATGAATGTAATAAATAACACATTACGGGGGATTCTTAAGCTTAGACTTTAAATGTATGACGCAAAAGCGTACACTACCACGCTTAATCAATCAGTGTAGTGTGTCTACGCGTTCTAGGTGCAACGTGAATCCAAGTGTCCTGGCAGGCTGATTATGATATCACCCTTCCATATGAAAGGAGAAGCCATTCACACAGTGCGCAGCATAGAGTTCTTTGCTCTTACTTAGGGCAAAGCTGGTGCCGCCATCTATGGGAGTTTGCATGGAGCTTCCTGACGACCTGTTCACCCCCGTGTGTGCTCTAAGCATCATGGGCCATAAAACTACCGGGTGCAGAACTACAACATTTGACCAAAAATAATGCAAAAATAAATGTTGTTCTGCCAGAACAAATCCCCCAAATTCAATATTGTGACTATAAAAACAGCATGTAATTCTATATTTTTTCAATATGTAGGGTTGTTTCGGGTAAAACCCGATTTCCTAAAAGAACACGTTCCTAAAGAACCCGATTTTCCCGGTTTCTGGAACAACTGCAGAACTTTTTGAAAGCTCGTATAAAAGCACCAAAGCAGAAGCTACTCGAGTGATACTTTCTGATAAAGAGGTCTTTTATGCGATGGCAGTCTTACTGAGAGATGAACTCGAGCTACCTTTAGATATCCAGAAAACGCTTGAAATCAGAAAACTTCTGATGCCAAGCTTCGATCACCTCATAAACGTCAAGCTACAGCAGACTGCCAACGCGTTTTCCATAATGATCATTAAAAGCGATCGACCAAAAGGTGTTTTGTCTGTGCTACCAGAGAGCAGTGCCACATTAGTAAAATCTTGTGAAGAGCTTTGCGCGAACATCTCCACAAAATGGGGCTACACTCTGAAACCGGACCTCTCAGACAAAGAAGAACACCAGCTGAAAATGTGGAAACTGGATGCCTTACTCGATCCATTCCAGAAGCGGCTGCTGTGTCAGTCGTTCGGTGACTATCGAGCTCTCTTTATTTCCGCGCAGGACGATATAGGCTTGCTTCGCGAGGAGTTTAACCAGTAGTTGCTAGAAGCCCGCCCCACACATCAAGATGTTGAAACGATGGACCACACAAATTTGCGCTACACCAGGCTAGAAAATGCAGCCTTGACATCATTGTGTCTAGCTAATGGTTGGGACGTTGAGCGAACGTTCCCTCAGCAAAGACACAGATGGCACCTCAAAGGTGCCATCTGTGTCAGAAAATAAACTGATTACCTTCACGGCAGCCTGCTTTCTTTTGACTGTGATTCCACACCTTTTCTTACAAATGTGTCTTCTTTCTCTTCTTCCTATGTACAGTGTGTGTGTGTGTGTGTGTGTGTGTGTGTGTGTGTGTGTGTGTG
>JAJIZL010018982.1:1281830-1292561 GCA_023969395.1 Amblyomma maculatum | reverse complement strand
TATTATTATTATTATTATTATTATTATTATTATTATTATTATTATTAAAGTGCAATAGAATAAGATTTAAGAAGCTGCAACAGAGGTCTTGAGGCCAGCAATCAGAGGAGTTAGAAACTTTAGTCACAATCTTGGTGGGTGCAAAAACGATCTCCTTCTGTTGCCAACCATTTTCGGTATTCTTATGATGATTTCCTATCGTATACAGTTAGAGCCCTTCTTAAGAAGCCCAGCTTTCTTCTCTTAAAAGCTACTATTTTCGTCTGTTTATCCAGACGATGTACAATTTCTAGATCGACACTTTGTTCGTGAAGCAAGTATTTATATATCTTTCTAATTCCTTGTTTCTAATTAATTTAGCTTCTAATTGCTAAGACGAAAAATGAGACGACTATAGTCCACGTAGTTAACAGCCCTCAGTTGTTCTTCACTCAATTAGAACACATCGTCTTTTCTTTTTTTATTTTCTTTTTTTTTTAAGCTTACTTACATTTAGTCGGGACACCCGGTATATACAAACTCGCCATGCGCTGGGAGCGATCTCCGCGGCGCATACAGCGAGAAGCATCCGTAGCGTCATCGGCCATCGGATCGCGACCGCGACGAACGGGGAGGCGCAAAAAAGCAGCTCCGTCTGGTCCGTACACCGAGCCGGGTCCATTGTGCGGGCAATTGCGGATCCCCGCGGTCGCTTTTGTGCATCGATCAGCGCTCCAAATAAGCGCCTGCCCGGCCACCGCACCGCGCGCAACGAGCTCTTTATGTCGGGGATGCCTGATGCACCGCGTGATTCTTCTGTCTGCCACGTGTAGCGGGCTGGCGCGGATGTCAATAGCGCGTCGTCTTCTTTTCGCGGCCGTGGAAACGGCATGAGTCCGTCGCGTTGTCCACACGAGGAAGCTGCAGCCATGGTGTCGCGCGCGCTGACTGTCGTAAATAAGCGAATAAAAGCGGGAGAGAGCGGATTTCCTTCCCTCGCTTTCTTGCAGCTTTCTTTGCTTTTTTCGTTACAGGACGTAGCATCCTAGTCTCCCTATACCCATTCTGGCTGAAGCACTCCAACAATAGCATTGCTAAACTCTATTATCTTCAATAATTTCTTTTTCCATCGGACTCCAGTATATACGACTACGGTGCCTTTCCTAAAAAAAATATTCTTAAGACTCGTGAAAATTAAAGAGCACTGCAGAATCTGCATTGGAGTAATACGAAAGCACGGATACTGCTGTTGGTTGCTTCTAGTTGCTTAATTCACTTCTTACTTACCCATTTTAGTCCTTGGTACTTTCAAATTGCGCGCCCTTCCCATGCCCTTTTTCGGCTCTACTTCCGGTTGCGTGACGTCACATTCTTGACGTTACATTAATTCCCTTCTTGTTTATCCATTTTAGTCTTTGGTACTTTCACTCCCACCTTCCTCCCTTCCCTTACGGCGCGGTTCAGGTGTCCGCAGAACAAGTGTGAGAGATACTGCGTTTCCTTTCCTGTGAACCAGTTAATATAATTAATTACCTAATTAACTTATTGGCATAATTATTATTTCGGACACAACAATACGTCACCCTCTATCAATTGACACCACTAATTAACCCCTATCACTTCTCAATTACTCACAATTGCTGCGGACACGATTTTGCGGGCACATTCTGCAGACAGAAATCTGCGAACATAGCGAAGTAAGGCTTTCGCATTAATAAGGTTTCAATAGCACCTTACAATGGCGGAGCACCTTCCAGCTAGGCCTCAAACCAATTTGACAGGAGTTCAGCAGTCCTTTTTTCGGTAATAAGGCGCATATGATTCCGGCAAACAGCACACATTCTACTAATTTCACCTGATTCGAGGTCAAATAAATTGGTCTAATATTGTCTAAGACAAACATTTCGCTTTGTTTTTTGAGTGAAGGTAGGGACAACTTTTGAAAGGTGTCAGGCATCAGGAATCTATGGGGTTTCAGGAGAGTAATTTGTGAGTTCCAATAAGAACTTTGGGAGATTCATCGAAAACAATGTCATCATCAGGTGACACTATATGGGCCAGAAGCTGCAGCAAGTAACCGATTTACAATTTCGGAAAGCTCAAAAAAAAAAAAAAAAAAAACTAACAAAGTCAGCACAGAGATTGCCACTGTCACGTGAATGTTTTTGTATTTCGCGGGCTTTCTTTGTAACTGAAAAAAGATACACGTGCGACTTTCTCTATATTGCAAATAAATAGAATGAGAGTTTCTAAAGGTGCTGTCCAACTTTGCAGATCAGCATTATTGTCTGAACGCAAGAGTTAGTAAATTAGAAAATTATGTTAATTACTAATTAGTTAATTGCAAATAAACAGTTGCTCGTGGGGTGCCCGACGGCTGGCATCTGTATACAAGTGGTTTTTCTGGCCTAGCTGAAATGTTTTATTATTAAGCCTTGGGGCTAAATTTAGCTTGGACACCCTGTATAGTTCGGGGTATATTGTGTGATACCAGCGGGTTCGAGTATGTGTTTGTAACTGCCTCCAGGCGACTGACTGAGCTGTGCAGAGTTTGGGGCTGAGGAAAGCTCCAACGGACCATGTAGAATGCTTTTGTTAAGTCATTGAAGCTCTTCAGCCTATATATCTCCCTTCACCGTGGGCACGGTTTGCGAGACAGAGCATGCGACGGAGTGAGCGACAACGTTGACGTTGAGGTTGGTGAGATGCGGAGAGACGTTCCCATATGTGCCGGGAACTAAACTCGACCTTGTTGTCCGGTGAGAGTTTCAAGTCCTTGATTACGGCAGGCTTCCACGTATGTTCTCCCCTTGGCGTAATTCCTTATGGTCATGAGCGGGTCGCTGACAACGACACTGCAATCGTGATCAGTCGATTCTGCACAAGATTGATTGATAAGGTTACTCTTACAACTAGTGCGAAGAATCAGGCTTCCGCGCATGCGCTAAGGCTCAGAGCACCGGGAATATCAGAGTAACAGGAGTGCAGCAGAACGAAGAAGCAAGGGATTATGTGACCGTCATTATGTGACGTCAGTACACTGTCACCAGTGACGTCCTTGTGTATACTTTGCAACTTTCTCAATAGGCTCGCGTAACAACCAAGTACGTCACGCGTCAAACCCTCAGGAAAAGACGCCACAGCACGTGAGGCGAAATTGATAAACGAAAAATGAAGCAAGTCGGCAGTATTTATCCCGGGCGGTTCACATGGGAAGGTCATCCTAACCGTGAGGGGTGGAGAAGTCGGGCACGGGAGGTAGGAGCAGAAAGAAAAAAAAAAAATCCCTGCCATTATTATTATTTTTTTTTTTTTGTGTGTGAAAACGAACGTGTCCGTATTGTTGGCGGGGAGTCCTGGTGAGGGAAAATACATGGCTTCCAATTTTGCTTATTTCTGTGTACACGCGGAAAGGCTATAGCTGCTCGAAGCGACGCCCGCCGGTCTGTTTCCCCGGCGGGTGCTAACAGGGGGCGAGCCCGATGCCCCGCTGAGCAGCGTTGTCACTCTGCACAGCTCTGACACTTCGGTGGGGTCCGCAGATACCACCGCTACCCTCACTGCGACTTCCGCCTTGTGTAGATGTTTATGCTATATCACATTGCGCCTAATTTGTCCCCCCCTCCCTCCTCGATGGAAAAGAAAACAGAATAACTAGGAAAAAAATTGTACGGTAGTCCGTATACCTTGTCATTGAGAGCATATGCTTAAGCGTCAAGGACATGTAGACAGTGTTCGAAGGAAGCCCGTCTCTAATGTTTCAAAATAAACCTTTTCCTTTTTCTTTTTTTTTAAGATATAAAGACGACTTGTGCAGAGCACTATTGTATACCAGTGTTTGCGGATTCCAGAAATCAGGGGACTAATGCTAGCCATGCATTGTGAGCTGGTTAATGATTTTCTGCTCATTAACTTTTCGCTATTAAGGTTGAACGTCTACAGTTGAATTCAGAGAGTTATAGCGGGTCATTAGTAATAGCCCCGACAGCGGTGGCGTAGAGGTATAACATCCACTTCGCGTGCAAGAGGACTGTGGTTCGAATCCCGGTGCCGCGCAATTCTCCACCAGATAAAAAAAAAAAAATACGCGTGTCAATGATATTACAAAAACAGGTTTGGGGTGCGGTCTGTTGCCCGTGAACGCCTCCGGCAATGCACTCCTTCAGAACAAGATTTGGCCACCGTGACGTATAAATTGGCCGCAACCTCCTGTGAATATATCCAATAAACATCCCGCCCCAGTCCCGACTCCCCAGCGGCTGCGGATCAACTGACCACGGCAGCAGTCAGACCTGTGATGCAGAGGAGGTGCTAAGAATATCTGGCTCCGGTTTTCTTCGAGCTCTTCGAGGAACAGCAGCGGCATGAAACAAGATAGTGCTTAGTGAGGTTAGGAGGCCAAGCGCCGTATATACACTGTACTAAATTGAGGGTATCTGTTGTGTTATCGAGGTTTACCGGAGAGACTGGCCCTATAGGAGTAGGGTTCCTTGTAAATATGCATATCGTTGGTATTGGTAACAGATGAATTCTATAGCATTAATGAGGTGGTGGCAGGCATTGCAACTAAGCTTAATAAGCGGTATATAAACTGAAGATTGTACAGGCTTACGCGCCTGCAACTACTCATGATGACCGGGATGTTGAAAGCTTCTATATGTAGAGGTATACAATCGGCAATGGGGAAATAAACACGCAGTATATGTATGTGATGGGTGACCTCAATGCGAACGTAGGCAAAAAGCAAGCTGGAGACCACCGGGCAGTGGGTGACTATGGCGTTGGCTGAATAGCCGGGGGGAGTTACTATCATATACATTCTTCAGCAAACATAATAATCGGGAGGGGACATGGGAAGCCCTAGCAGGGAGGTAAAAATGAAATTGACTTCATACTGTGTTCTAGCCCCACCATTATGCAGGATGCAAGGTGATTGGAAAGGCGCGATGCCGTGACCACAAAATGGTAAAGTCTCTAAGTTAGTCTAGATTTTAAGAGTTAATGAAAAAGATTCGTCAGGAAGAAGTCCACCAACGAATTAACAGTGAGAGAGAAGGTAGAAGAGTTCAGGATCTCGCTACAGAATAGACAACCGAGAACACGACCTTAGTGTATACAAGCAAGGAACGATATACCTTCCGAGGCATCAGAGGGATCATTACTGAGTGCGCGGTAGAAGCAGCTAGGATAGGATAGGTAGTGAGGACCACGGTAAATTATTTAAGCAAACGAAGTATTTGATTAAGAGAAGTATAAGGTAGAAAGCTGGGCGAGTTGGTACAGAGACATGATTTAAGTAATGTATTGCGATAAAAAAGTTCTGCACTTGACCTGTTCATCAAGTGTTTAATCTTCGTCTCTTTTTAGCGTAGTGCATTGTTTCAATCAAGATTAAGAGAAGCCAAAGTATGAAAGCATCCAGCCCGATAAAACTGGCAGAGCTGTCAAAAATAATAAATAGGTGCTAAGTGTCCGACATAAGGAAGTATAAAAAGGAGAAAATCGAGCATGCTCTAAAGAACGGTGGTAGCCTTAAAGCGGTAAAGAGGAAATTAGGCATAGCCAAAAATCAGATGTATGCGCTAAGGGACAAGACGGGCAATATCATCATGGCAAATATGGACAATATAGTCAGAGATTTCTGTAGAATAGCCGAAGTATAGTCAGAAGAAAAATGAGATTTGTAGTTGTGAAGGGCAATCAGATGTTCCGCCAGTAACGAAGGACGAGGTTAAGAAAGCATTAGAATCTATGTAAAGGGGAAAAGCAGCTGGGGGAGGATCAGGTAACGGCAGATTTGTTGAAGAAATGAGGAGATGAGGAGATATCGTGCTAGAAAAACTGACTATATACGCAATACCTGTGATATCGACGGTGTACAAGAATCAAGGGTAACATTATCTTAATTCGTCTTAATTCAAAATTACAGACCAATCGATCAGCTTACTATCCGTTACGTATACAAGGTATTTACTGAGGTAATCGCTAATGGAGCAAGGGCAACCTTAGACTTCAAACAAACAAAAGATCAAGAAGGTTTTCGGAAATGTATCTTCTGCTATCGATCATATCAATACTATTAACCAAGTGATATAAAAATGCTCGGAATATAACCAGCTCCTATCATTCATTGATACGCAAAAGTATTTGACTACGTAGAAACCTCGGCAGTCATGCAGGCATTGCGAAATCAGGTGTATGTTAGCCGTATGTGAAATTACTGGGAGAGAGATGCATAGCAACCAAGTATAGTTCTGCATAAAGAAAGTAACAAAATTCCTACAAAGAAAGGTGTTAGGGAAGGAGAGGTTACCCCAGTATATTCGCATGTTTGCTTAGAGGAAGTATTCAATTAAAATGGGAGCAATAGGGGTTAATAGTTGATGCAGAATATCTCAGTAATTTACGATTCGCTGATGACATTGCCTTGCTAAATAACTCTGCAGGGGGATGAACGGTAAAGTATTATTGATGACCCGGACAGGAAAAGCAGAAAGGTCGGCCTAAAAACCATTATGCAGAAGACTAAAGCAATGTTCAACAGCCTCGGGAAGAAACAGCAGTTCACAATATGCAGCGAAGCACTGGAGGATGGCAAGCGATGCGAATATGCCTATATAGTTATAGGAAAGGTAGTAACCGCAAATCCGGATCATGAAAGGTTAATAACATAGAGAATAAGATTGGGATGGAGCGAATTAGGCAAGTATACAGGCGGGTTATGACTAGCATCTTACCGGTATCTCTCAAGAGGAGAGTATATATAACATGCAGTCGCGTCTCACCCGTACTCACCTAGGGCTGAAACGTGGAGGCTAACGGAAATGGTTATATTGAAGTTGAAGACAACGCAGAGGGCTATGGAACGAAAAATGGTAGGGGTAAAGTTAAGAGGGCAGAATGGATGAGAGCAATAAGTTGCTGACATTCTAGTGGAAATCAAAAAGAAGAAATGGGCATGGGCAGGGCATTTAGTGCGAAGAGAGGATAACAGATGGTAGCTATAGGGTAACAAACTGGATTCCAGGGGAAGGAAAGCGCAGCAGGGGGCGGCAAAGAGTTAGATGGGTGGATGAGGTGAAGAAGTTTGCAGGGGTCAAGTGGATGCAGATAGCCCGGTACCGGGTTAATTGGAGGAATATGCATGGGAGAGGCCTTCACCCTGCAGTGGGTATAGTCAGGCTGCTGATGATGATGATTAGAAATAACCATATCATTTTTTTTTTCAGCTTGGAAAGCGCTATTATACCTTCGGCGCTGTGCATCAGCAATTAGGTTGGTTGGTTGGTTGGTTTGTGGGGTTTAACGTCCCAAATCGACTCAGGCTATGAGCCTAAAATTAGGGTTATCTCTTGCCAAAAGGCGCGCTCTTTCGTAAAACTCGCGCTGAGCGCAGCCTCCAGCGCAGTCAATCAATGGGCAATTTCCACGTGCACCTTCCGTGTCCCGCAGCGCAGAGGGTAATCGCGTTTTCGAAATTCTGAAAACTGATATTTCTGTTTACGAGTAGAACCCTGACAGTAAAAGCTAAAAGTTAGTTAACGCGAATTACTTAACAGTCTTATTGGCTAACATTATTCACTCATTTCCTGATGTCCGCCAGAAATTCTAAAATTGTAATGTGGAGCAGAAAACTTCTTACCTGAAAAAGCCTTTTTTTTTTTAAATTAGTGATCGGCTTCCTTGAAGCTCACAGACGCTTCACTCGGGAACTGCGCGAGACAGGTCTTATTTATTTATTTATTTATTTATTTATTTATTTATTTATTTATTTAGGTACTTCACAGGCTCTATGTGAAGGGGTTACAATGAAACTATATTTTAGAAAGAAGCAAACAAACATCGTTATGGGAACTGAAAATCGTTATATATATAAAGTATAGTGAATAAACTGAAAAATGGTACGAGAAGAAAAGAAAACACTCTAGAACAAAGTACTGGAGATCTTTTCTTTGAAGGCAATGGGGTCAGGTATACTAGAATGCTGTCTGGAAGACCATTTCAATATGTGATTGCACGTGATCAGATCTGAGAAGTTGAACGCCGTTGTTTTTCCCGAAACGCGACTGAAACTGAGGCGCTCTTTGGGCGCCAGGAAGTTGTTTGTTGTCTCTGCGGCTCCACGCGCTGATCCGATTTTATTTTCTTCTGAGAAAAATAGGTCTCAGTATATTTCGTATTCTGCTTCGTGTTTATACTTAAGTTCGTCGCAGTTTCCATGGATCTTATTCGCCTTCTAGATAGCATGCACAGAATGAAGGCCCTTGATTCTTCGTTCTTATTAACTTCAAATGATACTTATTAACTTCGGGCTTAAATACTTTTTTTCCCCAATGTGTAAAGAAGTAGCAATAACGCTTTTGTCATACATATATGCGCCAGTCCTGACGCCCGTCTAAAATGCACTCTGATTGAATTTTTCGCAGAAAGACAGATGTCATGGCAGACACAATATACCGGCATCGATGGTCTCATTATGATAGAGGAAAAACCCATAAATGCATACAGTGAGTGAGTGAAAAACGTTTATTTCTGATATGGCGATTACATATTGAGGGACGAGGAGTGGTACCCTCAGTCCAGGGTCCCAATAGCCCTCGCAGCTGCTTTAGCCCGGCGAACGAGCAGACGCATGGTCCTCCAGGTCGGGTGCGCGAAGGGCATTCTCCCAGTCCGCCTCACTTGGCATGCATACAGTACGGAGCTTGTACAGAGATTTACTGAGCGTGAGCTGCACAGTGAACATATCTTTTTCCATACGAGCATCATGATCACTGGGTTAGAACAAAGGTCATTGTCACCGTGGTCATTGTCATCCACCTATAGGCAAAAGTATCTTTTCAAGATGTATGACACAAGTATACAAAAAACAATCGTGTCGAACCATACCTTTTTATTGTGCCGGTAGACATCATCATTTTTTTTTATTTCGTCCGTGTATGCAGGGGACAACATTCTAGAAATTTGGGCTGAAGTTGCGTGCGGCAACCTGCATGTATACATTCAAGGAGCACGTCTTGTATCCAAAGCATGCAGCATGAACGAGCACAGTTTCAAATCCCCAACGCTGTTTACACTTACCAGCGACAGCGACACTTTCGTCTTATCTATACGGTGTATACGTTTGTTTCTCTGCCGTCGAGTTCGTTGTCGTGTACATATGCAGTCCACGATCGCCTCCTCTGGTTTCGCTCATTCTCGTGGCGACGCCTGCGTTCACACATGCGGACAGCGGCACGCCGCACGACGTTGACGAAAGCCAAAGGAAGCCGTCGCCCCCTTCTCGAGTTCATTGGCGCCTATACTCCCCCGAGAGGCGAGGCGAAAACACACACGCACAGAAACACACAAACACACAGTCAGTCACTCGTCAGCGATACGCGGTTACGACTGAAAACACGCCGCTCCTTCTGTTGCACACATTTCGATGGCGCCGCGCCTTGGCTTTCCGGCGGAGCTGCCCTCGGAGTGGGGTCCGCGACGACAAGGCAGCTCTGTCCGGTGCCTCCGCCGACGGCACGCTTTGTTCGTGACGATCTGCAGATCATATTCGAGATACCGCGACTTGAAAACCGCGCAGCCCTCCACGGATCAGGCCAAGCACTCTCCGCTGCATGGTATGGAAAGGGACAGATGCAGGGTGCTTGCACGACTCCCCTTCCTATGCCGGACTACCGGTGTTTGAGCATCGTGCACTCCTTTAGACCTCCACCCAGTGCTGAATCTCAGCCGATCCGTCTTTACGCCGTTTCTTGGTCGCCTTCGAGTGGTTGATCAGTCGCTTCGGGCAACTCGTCGCGAGGTATATTATAAGCATGCGCTGTGCAGATCTATGGTCATCTCTCGGACCGAGAGAAAATGGAATGGAAACAGAAATGTACGCTGTTCGAATGCGACTATTGCTGTACCGTAAGATATATACGGCTGAGACATGCAGCAAAATGGCGAGTGCCTGATGCCAGAACAAATTTGCTCTCTGTGGCTCTTCAAGACTTTCTGCCCGTTCAATGAATAGAAGAACAATCACATGCGTTGAAAGGAAGTCTGCATGCATCTAAGGTCTGCAAGAAAGAAAAAATGGCACGATGTAACATGAATATCACTGTCTTCCACACTGCTTCGATTGAGCAAGAGGTCGGACGCTCAAGGTTTCTGCAAAGGAAGACTTGATGTTACCCTAGCAGGTCTTGCAACGCGTATTTGTCAGGCGGTCAGGCAAAATAAAAAAAAATCACTTGGATCGTACCTTACAAATTCATGTTTTACATTGTGATTTTAGCTTCCAGCGTCCTTCAAAAATTCCACCATGTCAGCTTTGTAAGTGGCTTTGTCTGGCAGGTGCATGGCTTCCAGGTGCTAAGGCAAGGCACTGATTTGGCTAGCTAGTTGGATGACGTCACGAGACAACATGACATATGGCTGAGTTGGCAGACTCTGCAAAATTGAGCATGCTACCCAGAAATGTGGCTCAACAAACACAATCACATGCGAAAAAACACAACACAGGCGCAAACTACCAACCGTAATATGGATCTGAACACACACTTTCTCTTCACCACTCCTCCTCTTCTACACCCAAGTACATCTTCTCATCATCCTCTTATTTGCCAAATAGATAGTAGCACTTTCTTCCCCGCAGAACATAAACATCGTCCAAGCATGACAGTCACCAATTCTACACTCAAGTACATCTCCACACACCCAGCTCTTCTTTGCCCAGCATCTAATACCACAATCTTCCCAGTGTACCAC